>JAJQJQ010000027.1:2400000-3000000 GCA_028622995.1 Panagrolaimus kolymaensis
ATCCAAAGAAGTGACATAAACACTTTTTCACCGATTTGCTCGAACCTGCATTTTTTATTTAGAATTATCTCAAAAATTTAATAGCCCAAATTTTTTTACCGAATGTTTGAGGAGATGATCAAAGGGAATTAATAAAACTCTGTTTGAATAAATTTGTTAGAATCCAAAGAAGTGACATAAACTCTTTTTTCTTCAAAGGCCTCGAACCTGTATTTTTTATGTAGATTTTTCTCAAAAATAAAATATCCAAAATCTTTTTACCGATAGTTTGAGAAGATGATGAAAGGGAATTAATAAAACTTTGTTTAAATAAATAAAAAACAATCCAAAGAATTGGCATAAACTCTTTTTTCTTTAAAGGCTTCGAACCTGCATTTTTTATATAGATTTTTCTCAAAAATAAAATATCCAAAATCTTTTTACCGAAAGTTTGAGGAGATGATCAAAGGGAATTAATAAAACTCTGTTTGAATAAATTTGTTAGAATCCAAAGAAGTGACATAAACTCTTTTTTCTTCAAAGGCCTCGAACCTGTATTTTTTATGTAGATTTTTCTCAAAAATAAAATATCCAAAATCTTTTTACCGAAAGTTTGAGGAGATGATCAAAGGGAATTAATAAAACTCTGTTTGAATAAATTTGTTAGAATCCAAAGAAGTGACATAAACTCTTTTTTCTTCAAAGGCCTCGAACCGGTATTTTTTATATAGATTTTTCTCAAAAATAAAATAGCCATAATCTTTTTACCGAAAGTTTGAGGAGATGATCAAAGGGAATTAATAAAACTCTGTTTGAATAAATTTGTTAGAATCCAAAGAAGTGACATAAACTCTTTTTTCTTCAAAGGCCTCGAAACTGCATTTTTTATATAGATTTTTCTCAAAAATAAAATAGCCAAAATATTTTTACCGAAAGTTTGAGGAGATGATCAAAGGGAATTAATAAAACTCTGTTTGAATAAATTTGTTAGAATCCAAAGAAGTGACATAAACTCTTTTTTCTTCAAAGGCCTCGAACCTGTATTTTTTATGTAGATTTTTCTCAAAAATAAAATATCCAAAATCTTTTTACCGAAAGTTTGAGGAGATGATCAAAGGGAATTAATAAAACTCTGTTTGAATAAATTTGTTAGAATCCAAAGAAGTGACATAAACTCTTTTTTCTTCAAAGGCCTCGAACCTGTATTTTTTATGTAGATTTTTCTCAAAAATAAAATATCCAAAATCTTTTTACCGAAAGTTTGAGGAGATGATCAAAGGGAATTAATAAAACTCTGTTTGAATAAATTTGTTAGAATCCAAAGAAGTGACATAAACTCTTTTTTCTTCAAAGGCCTCGAACCGGTATTTTTTATATAGATTTTTCTCAAAAATAAAATAGCCATAATCTTTTTACCGAAAGTTTGAGGAGATGATCAAAGGGAATTAATAAAACTCTGTTTGAATAAATTTGTTAGAATCCAAAGAAGTGACATAAACACTTTTTCACCGATTTGCTCGAACCTGCATTTTTTATTTAGAATTATCTCAAAAATTTAATAGCCCAAATTTTTTTACCGAATGTTTGAGGAGATGATCAAAGGGAATTAATAAAACTCTGTTTGAATAAATTTGTTAGAATCCAAAGAAGTGACATAAACTCTTTTTTCTTCAAAGGCCTCGAACCTGTATTTTTTATGTAGATTTTTCTCAAAAATAAAATATCCAAAATCTTTTTACCGAAAGTTTGAGGAGATGATCAAAGGGAATTAATAAAACTCTGTTTGAATAAATTTGTTAGAATCCAAAGAAGTGACATAAACTCTTTTTTCTTCAAAGGCCTCGAACCGGTATTTTTTATATAGATTTTTCTCAAAAATAAAATAGCCATAATCTTTTTACCGAAAGTTTGAGGAGATGATCAAAGGGAATTAATAAAACTCTGTTTGAATAAATTTGTTAGAATCCAAAGAAGTGACATAAACTCTTTTTTCTTCAAAGGCCTCGAAACTGCATTTTTTATATAGATTTTTCTCAAAAATAAAATAGCCAAAATATTTTTACCGAAAGTTTGAGGAGATGATCAAAGGGAATTAATAAAACTCTGTTTGAATAAATTTGTTAGAATCCAAAGAAGTGACATAAACTCTTTTTTCTTCAAAGGCCTCGAACCTGTATTTTTTATGTAGATTTTTCTCAAAAATAAAATATCCAAAATCTTTTTACCGAAAGTTTGAGGAGATGATGAAAGGGAATTAATAAAACTTTGTTTAAATAAATAAAAAACAATCCAAAGAATTGGCATAAACTCTTTTTTCTTCAAAGGCGTCGAACCTGTATTTTTTATGTAGATTTTTCTCAAAAATAAAATAGCCAAAATATTTTTACCGAAAGTTTGAGGAGATGATCAAAGGGAATTAATAAAACTCTGTTTGAATAAATTTGTTAGAATCCAAAGAAGTGACATAAACTCTTTTTTCTTCAAAGGCCTCGAACCTGTATTTTTTATGTAGATTTTTCTCAAAAATAAAATATCCAAAATCTTTTTACCGATAGTTTGAGAAGATGATGAAAGGGAATTAATAAAACTTTGTTTAAATAAATAAAAAACAATCCAAAGAATTGGCATAAACTCTTTTTTCTTTAAAGGCTTCGAACCTGCATTTTTTATATAGATTTTTCTCAAAAATAAAATATCCAAAATCTTTTTACCGAAAGTTTGAGGAGATGATCAAAGGGAATTAATAAAACTCTGTTTGAATAAATTTGTTAGAATCCAAAGAAGTGACATAAACTCTTTTTTCTTCAAAGGCCTCGAACCTGCATTTTTTATATAGATTTTTCTCAAAAATAAAATAGCCAAAATATTTTTACCGAAAGTTTGAGGAGATGATCAAAGGGAATTAATAAAACTTTGTTTAAATAAATAAAAAACAATACAAAGAATTGGCATAAACTCTTTTTTCTTCAAAGGCCTCGAACCTGTATTTTTTATGAAGATTTTTCTCAAAAATAAAATAGCCAAAATATTTTTACCGAAAGTTTGAGGAGATGATCAAAGGGAATTAATAAAACTCTGTTTGAATAAATTTGTTAGAATCCAAAGAAGTGACATAAACTCTTTTTTCTTCAAAGGCTTCGAACCTGCATTATTTATGTAGATTTTTCTCAAAAATAAAATATCCAAAATCTTTTTACCGAATGTTTGAGGAGATGATCAAAGGGAATTAATAAAACTCTGTTTGAATAAATTTGTTAGAATCCAAAGAAGTGACATAAACTCTTTTTTCTTCAAAGGCCTCGAACCTGTATTTTTTATGTAGATTTTTCTCAAAAATAAAATAGCCAAAATATTTTTACCGAAAGTTTGAGGAGATGATCAAAGGGAATTAATAAAACTCTGTTTGAATAAATTTGTTAGAATCCAAAGAAGTGACATAAACTCTTTTTTCTTCAAAGGCCTCGAACCGGTATTTTTTATATAGATTTTTCTCAAAAATAAAATAGCCAAAATATTTTTACCGAAAGTTTTAGGAGATGATCAAAGGGAATTAATAAAACTTTGTTTAAATAAATAAAAAACAATACAAAGAATTGGCATAAACTCTTTTTTCTTCAAAGGCCTCGAACCTGTATTTTTTATGTAGATTTTTCTCAAAAATAAAATAGCCAAAATATTTTTACCGAAAGTTTGAGGAGATGATCAAAGGGAATTAATAAAACTTTGTTTAAATAAATAAAAAACAATACAAAGAATTGGCATAAACTCTTTTTTCTTCAAAGGCCTCGAACCTGTATTTTTTATGAAGATTTTTCTCAAAAATAAAATAGCCAAAATCTTTTTACCGAAAGTTTGAGGAGATGATCAAAGGGAATTAATAAAACTCTGTTTGAATAAATTTGTTAGAATCCAAAGAAGTGACATAAACTCTTTTTTCTTCAAAGGCTTCGAACCTGCATTATTTATGTAGATTTTTCTCAAAAATAAAATATCCAAAATCTTTTTACCGAATGTTTGAGGAGATGATCAAAGGGAATTAATAAAACTCTGTTTGAATAAATTTGTTAGAATCCAAAGAAGTGACATAAACTCTTTTTTCTTCAAAGGCCTCGAACCTGTATTTTTTATGTAGATTTTTCTCAAAAATAAAATATCCAAAATCTTTTTACCGATAGTTTGAGAAGATGATGAAAGGGAATTAATAAAACTTTGTTTAAATAAATAAAAAACAATCCAAAGAATTGGCATAAACTCTTTTTTCTTTAAAGGCTTCGAACCTGCATTTTTTATATAGATTTTTCTCAAAAATAAAATATCCAAAATCTTTTTACCGAAAGTTTGAGGAGATGATCAAAGGGAATTAATAAAACTCTGTTTGAATAAATTTGTTAGAATCCAAAGAAGTGACATAAACTCTTTTTTCTTCAAAGGCCTCGAACCTGCATTTTTTATATAGATTTTTCTCAAAAATAAAATATCCAAAATCTTTTTACCGAAAGTTTGAGGAGATGATCAAAGGGAATTAATAAAACTTTGTTTAAATAAATAAAAAACAATCCAAAGAATTGGCATAAACTCTTTTTTCTTCAAAGGCCTCGAACCTGTATTTTTTATGAAGATTTTTCTCAAAAATAAAATAGCCAAAATATTTTTACCGAAAGTTTGAGGAGATGATCAAAGGGAATTAATAAAACTCTGTTTGAATAAATTTGTTAGAATCCAAAGAAGTGACATAAACTCTTTTTTCTTCAAAGGCTTCGAACCTGCATTATTTATGTAGATTTTTCTCAAAAATAAAATATCCAAAATCTTTTTACCGAATGTTTGAGGAGATGATCAAAGGGAATTAATAAAACTCTGTTTGAATAAATTTGTTAGAATCCAAAGAAGTGACATAAACTCTTTTTTCTTCAAAGGCCTCGAACCTGTATTTTTTATGTAGATTTTTCTCAAAAATAAAATAGCCAAAATATTTTTACCGAAAGTTTGAGGAGATGATCAAAGGGAATTAATAAAACTCTGTTTGAATAAATTTGTTAGAATCCAAAGAAGTGACATAAACTCTTTTTTCTTCAAAGGCCTCGAACCGGTATTTTTTATATAGATTTTTCTCAAAAATAAAATAGCCAAAATATTTTTACCGAAAGTTTTAGGAGATGATCAAAGGGAATTAATAAAACTTTGTTTAAATAAATAAAAAACAATACAAAGAATTGGCATAAACTCTTTTTTGTTCAAAGGCCTCGAACCTGTATTTTTTATGTAGATTTTTCTCAAAAATAAAATAGCCAAAATATTTTTACCGAAAGTTTTAGGAGATGATCAAAGGGAATTAATAAAACTTTGTTTAAATAAATAAAAAACAATACAAAGAATTGGCATAAACTCTTTTTTCTTCAAAGGCCTCGAACCTGTATTTTTTATGTAGATTTTTCTCAAAAATAAAATAGCCAAAATATTTTTACCGAAAGTTTGAGGAGATGATCAAAGGGAATTAATAAAATTCTGTTTGAATAAATTTGTTAGAATCCAAAGAAGTGACATAAACTCTTTTTTCTTCAAAGGCCTCGAACCTGTATTTTTTATGTAGATTTTTCTCAAAAATAAAATAGCCAAAATATTTTTACCGAAAGTTTGAGGAGATGATCAAAGGGAATTAATAAAACTCTGTTTGAATAAATTTGTTAGAATCCAAAGAAGTGACATAAACTCTTTTTTCTTCAAAGGCCTCGAACCTGTATTTTTTATGTAGATTTTTCTCAAAAATAAAATATCCAAAATCTTTTTACCGAATGTTTGAGGAGATGATCAAAGGGAATTAATAAAACTTTGTTTAAATAAATAAATAACAATCCAAAGAAGTGACATAAACACTTTTTCACCGATTTGCTCGAACCTGCATTTTTTATTTAGAATTATCTCAAAAATTTAATAGCCCAAATTTTTTTACCGAATGTTTGAGGAGATGATCAAAGGGAATTAATAAAACTTTGTTTAAATAAATAAATAACAATCCAAAGAAGTGACATAAACTCTTTTTTCTTCAAAGGCTTCGAACCTGCATTATTTATGTAGATTTTTCTCAAAAATAAAATATCCAAAATCTTTTTACCGAATGTTTGAGGAGATGATCAAAGGGAATTAATAAAACTCTGTTTGAATAAATTTGTTAGAATCCAAAGAAGTGACATAAACTCTTTTTTCTTCAAAGGCCTCGAACCTGCATTTTTTATATAGATTTTTCTCAAAAATAAAATAGCCAAAATCTTTTTACCGAATGTTTGAGGAGATGATCAAAGGGAATTAATAAAACTTTGTTTAAATAAATAAATAACAATCCAAAGAAGTGACATAAACACTTTTTCACCGATTTGCTCGAACCTGCATTTTTTATTTAGAATTATCTCAAAAATTTAATAGCCCAAATTTTTTTACCGAATGTTTGAGGAGATGATCAAAGGGAATTAATAAAACTTTGTTTAAATAAATAAATAACAATCCAAAGAAGTGACATAAACTCTTTTTTCTTCAAAGGCTTCGAACCTGCATTATTTATGTAGATTTTTCTCAAAAATAAAATATCCAAAATCTTTTTACCGAATGTTTGAGGAGATGATCAAAGGGAATTAATAAAACTCGGTTTGAATAAATTTGTTAGAATCCAAAGAAGTGACATAAACTCTTTTTTCTTCAAAGGCCTCGAACCTGCATTTTTTATATAGATTTTTCTCAAAAATAAAATAGCCAAAATATTTTTACCGAAAGTTTGAGGAGATGATCAAAGGGAATTAATAAAACTTTGTTTAAATAAATAAATAACAATCCAAAGAAGTGACATAAACTCTTTTTTCTTCAAAGGCTTCGAACCTGCATTTTTTATATAGATTTTTCTCAAAAATAAAATATCCAAAATCTTTTTACCGAAAGTTTGAGGAGATGATCAAAGGGAATTAATAAAACTCTGTTTGAATAAATTTGTTAGAATCCAAAGAAGTGACATAAACTCTTTTTTCTTCAAAGGCCTCGAACCTGTATTTTTTATGTAGATTTTTCTCAAAAATAAAATATCCAAAATCTTTTTACCGAAAGTTTGAGGAGATGATTAAAGGGAATTAATAAAACTTTGTTTAAATAAATAAAAAACAATCCAAAGAATTGGCATAAACTCTTTTTTCTACAAAGGCCACGGACCTGTATTTTTTATATAGATTTTTCTCAAAAATAAAATAGCCAAAATCTTTTTACCGAAAGTTTGAGGAGATGATCAAAGGAAATTAAAAAAACTCTGTTTGAATAAATTTGTTAGAATCCAAAGAAGTGACATAAACTCTTTTTTCTTCAAAGGCCTCGAACCTGTATTTTTTATGTAGATTTTTCTCAAAAATAAAATATCCAAAATCTTTTTACCGAAAGTTTGAGGAGATGATGAAAGGGAATTAATAAAACTTTGTTTAAATAAATAAAAAACAATCCAAAGAATTGGCATAAACTCTTTTTTCTTCAAAGGCTTCGAACCTGCATTTTTTATATAGATTTTTCTCAAAAATAAAATATCCAAAATCTTTTTACCGAAAGTTTGAGGAGATGATGAAAGGGAATTAATAAAACTTTGTTTAAATAAATAAAAAACAATCCAAAGAATTGGCATAAACTCTTTTTTCTTCAAAGGCTTCGAACCTGCATTTTTTATATAGATTTTTCTCAAAAATAAAATATCCAAAATCTTTTTACCGAAAGTTTGAGGAGATGATGAAAGGGAATTAATAAAACTTTGTTTAAATAAATAAAAAACAATCCAAAGAATTGGCATAAACTCTTTTTTCTTCAAAGGCTTCGAACCTGCATTTTTTATATAGATTTTTCTCAAAAATAAAATATCCAAAATCTTTTTACCGAAAGTTTGAGGAGATGATGAAAGGGAATTAATAAAACTTTGTTTAAATAAATAAAAAACAATCCAAAGAATTGGCATAAACTCTTTTTTCTTCAAAGGCTTCGAACCTGCATTTTTTATGTAGATTTTTCTCAAAAATAAAATATCCAAAATCTTTTTACCGAAAGTTTGAGGAGATGATCAAAGGGAATTAATAAAACTTTGTTTAAATAAATAAATAACAATCCAAAGAAATGACATAAACTCTTTTTTCTTCAAAGGCCTCGAACCTGTATTTTTTATGTAGATTTTTCTCAAAAATAAAATATCCAAAATCTTTTTACCGAAAGTTTGAGGAGATGATGAAAGGGAATTAATAAAACTTTGTTTAAATAAATAAAAAACAATCCAAAGAATTGGCATAAACTCTTTTTTCTTCAAAGGCTTCGAACCTGCATTTTTTATATAGATTTTTCTCAAAAATAAAATATCCAAAATCTTTTAACCGAAAGTTTGAGGAGATGATCAAAGGGAATTAATAAAACTCTGTTTGAATAAATTTGTTAGAATCCAAAGAAGTGACATAAACTCTTTTTTCTTCAAAGGCCTCGAACCTGCATTTTTTATATAGATTTTTCTCAAAAATAAAATAGCCAAAATATTTTTACCGAAAGTTTGAGGAGATGATCAAAGGGAATTAATAAAACTCTGTTTGAATAAATTTGTTAGAATCCAAAGAAGTGACATAAACTCTTTTTTCTTCAAAGGCCTCGAACCTGTATTTTTTATGTAGATTTTTCTCAAAAATAAAATATCCAAAATCTTTTTACCGAAAGTTTGAGGAGATGATCAAAGGGAATTAATAAAACTCGGTTTGAATAAATTTGTTAGAATCCAAAGAAGTGACATAAACTCTTTTTTCTTCAAAGGCCTCGAACCGGTATTTTTTATGTAGATTTTTCTCAAAAATAAAATATCTATAATCTTTTTACCGAATGTTTGAAGAGATGATCAAAGGGAATTAATAAAACTTTGTTTAAATAAATAAATAACAATCCAAAGAAGTGACATAAACTCTTTTTTCTTCAAAGGCTTCGAACCTGCATTATTTATGTAGATTTTTCTCAAAAATAAAATATCCAAAATCTTTTTACCGAAAGTTTGAGGAGATGATCAAAGGGAATTAATAAAACTTTGTTTAAATAAATAAATAACAATCCAAAGAAGTGACATAAACACTTTTTTCTTCAAAGGCTTCGAACCGGTATTTTTTATGTAGATTTTTCTCAAAAATAAAATATCTATAATCTTTTTACCGAATGTTTGAAGAGATGATCAAAGGGAATTAATAAAACTTTGTTTAAATAAATAAATAACAATCCAAAGAATTGGCATAAACTCTTTTTTCTTCAAAGGCTTCGAACCTGCATTTTTTATATAGATTTTTCTCAAAAATAAAATATCCAAAATCTTTTTACCGAAAGTTTGAGGAGATGATCAAAGGGAATTAATAAAACTCTGTTTGAATAAATTTGTTAGAATCCAAAGAAGTGACATAAACTCTTTTTTCTTCAAAGGCCTCGAACCTGTATTTTTTATGTAGATTTTTCTCAAAAATAAAATATCCAAAATCTTTTTACCGAAAGTTTGAGGAGATGATGAAAGGGAATTAATAAAACTTTGTTAAAATAAATAAAAAACAATCCAAAGAATTGGCATAAACTCTTTTTTCTTCAAAGGCTTCGAACCTGCATTTTTTATATAGATTTTTCTCAAAAATAAAATAGCCAAAATATTTTTACCGAAAGTTTGAGGAGATGATCAAAGGGAATTAATAAAACTCTGTTTGAATAAATTTGTTAGAATCCAAAGAAGTGACATAAACTCTTTTTTCTTCAAAGGCTTCGAACCTGTATTTTTTATGTAGATTTTTCTCAAAAATAAAATATCCAAAATCTTTTTACCGAAAGTTTGAGGAGATGATCAAAGGGAATTAATAAAACTCGGTTTGAATAAATTTGTTAGAATCCAAAGAAGTGACATAAACTCTTTTTTCTTCAAAGGCCTCGAACCGGTATTTTTTATGTAGATTTTTCTCAAAAATAAAATATCTATAATCTTTTTACCGAATGTTTGAAGAGATGATCAAAGGGAATTAATAAAACTTTGTTTAAATAAATAAATAACAATCCAAAGAAGTGACATAAACTCTTTTTTCTTCAAAGGCTTCGAACCTGCATTATTTATGTAGATTTTTCTCAAAAATAAAATATCCAAAATCTTTTTACCGAAAGTTTGAGGAGATGATCAAAGGGAATTAATAAAACTTTGTTTAAATAAATAAATAACAATCCAAAGAAGTGACATAAACACTTTTTCACCGATTTGCTCGAACCTGCATTTTTTATTTAGAATTATCTCAAAAATTTAATAGCCCAAATCTTTTTACCGAATGTTTGAGGAGATGATCAAAGGGAATTAATAAAACTTTGTTTAAATAAATAAATAACAATCCAAAGAAGTGACATAAACTCTTTTTTCTTCAAAGGCTTCGAACCTGCATTTTTTATGTAGATTTTTCTCAAAAATAAAATATCCAAAATCTTTTTACCGAATGTTTGAGGAGATGATCAAAGGGAATTAATAAAACTCGGTTTGAATAAATTTGTTAGAATCCAAAGAAGTGACATAAACTCTTTTTTCTTCAAAGGCCTCGAACCGGTATTTTTTATGTAGATTTTTCTCAAAAATAAAATATCTATCATCTTTTTACCGAATGTTTGAAGAGATGATCAAAGAGAATTAATAAAACTCGGTTTGAATAAATTTGTTAGGATCCAAAGAAGTGACATAAACTCTTTTTTCTACAAAGGCCACGACCATGTATTTTTTATTTAGAATTTTATCTAAAATAAAATATCCAAAATCTTTTTATCGAATGTTTGAGGAGATGATCAAAGGGAATTAATAAAACTTTGTTTAAATAAATAAATAACAATCCAAAGAAATGACATAAACTCTTTTTTCTTCAAAGGCCACGACCCTGTATTTTTTATTTAGAATTTTATCTAAAATAAAATAGCCAAAATCTTTTTATCGAATGCTTGAGGAGATGATCAAAGGGAATTAATAAAACTTTGTTTAAATAAATAAATAACAATCCAAAGAAGTGACATAAACTCTTTTTTCTTCAAAGGCCTCGAACCTGCATTTTTTATATAGATTTTTCTCAAAAATAAAATAGCCAAAATATTTTTACCGAAAGTTTGAGGAGATGATCAAAGGGAATTAATAAAACTCTGTTTGAATAAATTTGTTAGAATCCAAAGAAGTGACATAAACTCTTTTTTCTTCAAAGGCCTCGAACCTGTATTTTTTATGTAGATTTTTCTCAAAAATAAAATAGCCAAAATATTTTTACCGAAAGTTTGAGGAGATGATCAAAGGGAATTAATAAAACTCTGTTTGAATAAATTTGTTAGAATCCAAAGAAGTGACATAAACTCTTTTTTCTTCAAAGGCCTCGAACCGGTATTTTTTATGTAGATTTTTCTCAAAAATAAAATATCTATAATCTTTTTACCGAATGTTTGAAGAGATGATCAAAGGGAATTAATAAAACTTTGTTTAAATAAATAAATAACAATCCAAAGAAGTGACATAAACTCTTTTTTCTTCAAAGGCTTCGAACCTGCATTATTTATGTAGATTTTTCTCAAAAATAAAATATCCAAAATCTTTTTACCGAAAGTTTGAGGAGATGATCAAAGGGAATTAATAAAACTTTGTTTAAATAAATAAATAACAATCCAAAGAAGTGACATAAACACTTTTTCACCGATTTGCTCGAACCTGCATTTTTTATTTAGAATTATCTCAAAAATTTAATAGCCCAAATCTTTTTACCGAATGTTTGAGGAGATGATCAAAGGGAATTAATAAAACTTTGTTTAAATAAATAAATAACAATCCAAAGAAGTGACATAAACTCTTTTTTCTTCAAAGGCTTCGAACCTGCATTTTTTATGTAGATTTTTCTCAAAAATAAAATATCCAAAATCTTTTTACCGAATGTTTGAGGAGATGATGAAAGGGAATTAATAAAACTTTGTTAAAATAAATAAAAAACAATCCAAAGAATTGGCATAAACTCTTTTTTCTTCAAAGGCTTCGAACCTGCATTTTTTATATAAATTTTTCTCAAAAATAAAATAGCCAAAATATTTTTACCGAAAGTTTGAGGAGATGATCAAAGGGAATTAGTAAAACTCTGTTTGAATAAATTTGTTAGAATCCAAAGAAGTGACATAAACTCTTTTTTCTTCAAAGGCTTCGAACCTGCATTTTTTATATAGATTTTTCTCAAAAATAAAATATCCAAAATCTTTTTACCGAAAGTTTGAGGAGATGATCAAAGGGAATTAATAAAACTCTGTTTGAATAAATTTGTTAGAATCCAAAGAAGTGACATAAACTCTTTTTTCTTCAAAGGCCTCGAACCTGTATTTTTTATGTAGATTTTTCTCAAAAATAAAATATCCAAAATCTTTTTACCGAAAGTTTGAGGAGATGATGAAAGGGAATTAATAAAACTTTGTTAAAATAAATAAAAAACAATCCAAAGAATTGGCATAAACTCTTTTTTCTTCAAAGGCTTCGAACCTGCATTTTTTATATAAATTTTTCTCAAAAATAAAATAGCCAAAATATTTTTACCGAAAGTTTGAGGAGATGATCAAAGGGAATTAATAAAACTCTGTTTGAATAAATTTGTTAGAATCCAAAGAAGTGACATAAACTCTTTTTTCTTCAAAGGCTTCGAACCTGTATTTTTTATGTAGATTTTTCTCAAAAATAAAATATCCAAAATCTTTTTACCGAAAGTTTGAGGAGATGATCAAAGGGAATTAATAAAACTCGGTTTGAATAAATTTGTTAGAATCCAAAGAAGTGACATAAACTCTTTTTTCTTCAAAGGCCTCGAACCGGTATTTTTTATGTAGATTTTTCTCAAAAATAAAATATCTATAATCTTTTTACCGAATGTTTGAAGAGATGATCAAAGGGAATTAATAAAACTTTGTTTAAATAAATAAATAACAATCCAAAGAAGTGACATAAACTCTTTTTTCTTCAAAGGCTTCGAACCTGCATTATTTATGTAGATTTTTCTCAAAAATAAAATATCCAAAATCTTTTTACCGAAAGTTTGAGGAGATGATCAAAGGGAATTAATAAAACTTTGTTTAAATAAATAAATAACAATCCAAAGAAGTGACATAAACACTTTTTCACCGATTTGCTCGAACCTGCATTTTTTATTTAGAATTATCTCAAAAATTTAATAGCCCAAATCTTTTTACCGAATGTTTGAGGAGATGATCAAAGGGAATTAATAAAACTTTGTTTAAATAAATAAATAACAATCCAAAGAAGTGACATAAACTCTTTTTTCTTCAAAGGCTTCGAACCTGCATTTTTTATGTAGATTTTTCTCAAAAATAAAATATCCAAAATCTTTTTACCGAATGTTTGAGGAGATGATCAAAGGGAATTAATAAAACTCGGTTTGAATAAATTTGTTAGAATCCAAAGAAGTGACATAAACTCTTTTTTCTTCAAAGGCCTCGAACCGGTATTTTTTATGTAGATTTTTCTCAAAAATAAAATATCTATAATCTTTTTACCGAATGTTTGAAGAGATGATCAAAGAGAATTAATAAAACTCGGTTTGAATAAATTTGTTAGGATCCAAAGAAGTGACATAAACTCTTTTTTCTACAAAGGCCACGACCATGTATTTTTTATTTAGAATTTTATCTAAAATAAAATATCCAAAATCTTTTTATCGAATGTTTGAGGAGATGATCAAAGGGAATTAATAAAACTTTGTTTAAATAAATAAATAACAATCCAAAGAAATGACATAAACTCTTTTTTCTTCAAAGGCCACGACCCTGTATTTTTTATTTAGAATTTTATCTAAAATAAAATAGCCAAAATCTTTTTATCGAATGCTTGAGGAGATGATCAAAGGGAATTAATAAAACTTTGTTTAAATAAATAAATAACAATCCAAAGAAGTGACATAAACTCTTTTTTCTTCAAAGGCCTCGAACCTGCATTTTTTATATAGATTTTTCTCAAAAATAAAATAGCCAAAATATTTTTACCGAAAGTTTGAGGAGATGATCAAAGGGAATTAATAAAACTCTGTTTGAATAAATTTGTTAGAATCCAAAGAAGTGACATAAACTCTTTTTTCTTCAAAGGCCTCGAACCTGTATTTTTTATGTAGATTTTTCTCAAAAATAAAATAGCCAAAATATTTTTACCGAAAGTTTGAGGAGATGATCAAAGGGAATTAATAAAACTCTGTTTGAATAAATTTGTTAGAATCCAAAGAAGTGACATAAACTCTTTTTTCTTCAAAGGCCTCGAACCGGTATTTTTTATGTAGATTTTTCTCAAAAATAAAATATCTATAATCTTTTTACCGAATGTTTGAAGAGATGATCAAAGGGAATTAATAAAACTTTGTTTAAATAAATAAATAACAATCCAAAGAAGTGACATAAACTCTTTTTTCTTCAAAGGCTTCGAACCTGCATTATTTATGTAGATTTTTCTCAAAAATAAAATATCCAAAATCTTTTTACCGAAAGTTTGAGGAGATGATCAAAGGGAATTAATAAAACTTTGTTTAAATAAATAAATAACAATCCAAAGAAGTGACATAAACACTTTTTCACCGATTTGCTCGAACCTGCATTTTTTATTTAGAATTATCTCAAAAATTTAATAGCCCAAATCTTTTTACCGAATGTTTGAGGAGATGATCAAAGGGAATTAATAAAACTTTGTTTAAATAAATAAATAACAATCCAAAGAAGTGACATAAACTCTTTTTTCTTCAAAGGCTTCGAACCTGCATTTTTTATGTAGATTTTTCTCAAAAATAAAATATCCAAAATCTTTTTACCGAATGTTTGAGGAGATGATCAAAGGGAATTAATAAAACTCGGTTTGAATAAATTTGTTAGAATCCAAAGAAGTGACACAAACTCTTTTTTCTACAAAGGCCACGACCATGTATTTTTTATTTAGAATTTTATCTAAAATAAAATATCCAAAATCTTTTTATCGAATGTTTGAGGAGATGATCAAAGGGAATTAATAAAACTTTGTTTAAATAAATAAATAACAATCCAAAGAAATGACATAAACTCTTTTTTCTTCAAAGGCCACGACCCTGTATTTTTTATTTAGAATTTTATCTAAAATAAAATAGCCAAAATCTTTTTATCGAATGCTTGAGGAGATGATCAAAGGGAATTAATAAAACTTTGTTTAAATAAATAAATAACAATCCAAAGAAGTGACATAAACTCTTTTTTCTTCAAAGGCCTCGAACCTGCGTTTTTTATATAGATTTTTTTCAAAAATAAAATAGCCAAAATATTTTTACCGAAAGTTTGAGGAGATGATCAAAGGGAATTAATAAAACTCTGTTTGAATAAATTTGTTAGAATCCAAAGAAGTGACATAAACTCTTTTTTCTTCAAAGGCCTCGAACCTGTATTTTTTATGTAGATTTTTCTCAAAAATAAAATATCCAAAATCTTTTTACCGAAAGTTTGAGGAGATGATCAAAGGGAATTAATAAAACTCGGTTTGAATAAATTTGTTAGAATCCAAAGAAGTGACATAAACTCTTTTTTCTTCAAAGGCCTCGAACCGGTATTTTTTATGTAGATTTTTCTCAAAAATAAAATATCTATAATCTTTTTACCGAATGTTTGAAGAGATGATCAAAGGGAATTAATAAAACTTTGTTTAAATAAATAAATAACAATCCAAAGAAGTGACATAAACTCTTTTTTCTTCAAAGGCCTCGAACCGGTATTTTTTATGTAGATTTTTCTCAAAAATAAAATATCTATAATCTTTTTACCGAATGTTTGAAGAGATGATCAAAGGGAATTAATAAAACTTTGTTTAAATAAATAAATAACAATCCAAAGAAGTGACATAAACTCTTTTTTCTTCAAAGGCCTCGAACCGGTATTTTTTATGTAGATTTTTCTCAAAAATAAAATATCTATAATCTTTTTACCGAATGTTTGAAGAGATGATCAAAGGGAATTAATAAAACTTTGTTTAAATAAATAAATAACAATCCAAAGAAGTGACATAAACTCTTTTTTCTTCAAAGGCCTCGAACCTGTATTTTTTATGTAGATTTTTCTCAAAAATAAAATATCCAAAATCTTTTTACCGAAAGTTTGAGGAGATGATCAAAGGGAATTAATAAAACTCGGTTTGAATAAATTTGTTAGAATCCAAAGAAGTGACATAAACTCTTTTTTCTTCAAAGGCCTCGAACCGGTATTTTTTATGTAGATTTTTCTCAAAAATAAAATATCTATAATCTTTTTACCGAATGTTTGAAGAGATGATCAAAGGGAATTAATAAAACTTTGTTTAAATAAATAAATAACAATCCAAAGAAGTGACATAAACTCTTTTTTCTTCAAAGGCTTCGAACCTGCATTATTTATGTAGATTTTTCTCAAAAATAAAATATCCAAAATCTTTTTACCGAAAGTTTGAGGAGATGATCAAAGGGAATTAATAAAACTTTGTTTAAATAAATAAATAACAATCCAAAGAAGTGACATAAACACTTTTTCACCGATTTGCTCGAACCTGCATTTTTTATTTAGAATTATCTCAAAAATTTAATAGCCCAAATCTTTTTACCGAATGTTTGAGGAGATGATCAAAGGGAATTAATAAAACTTTGTTTAAATAAATAAATAACAATCCAAAGAAGTGACATAAACTCTTTTTTCTTCAAAGGCTTCGAACCTGCATTATTTATGTAGATTTTTCTCAAAAATAAAATATCCAAAATCTTTTTACCGAATGTTTGAGGAGAAGATCAAAGGGAATTAATAAAACTCGGTTTGAATAAATTTGTTAGAATCCAAAGAAGTGACATAAACTCTTTTTTCTTCAAAGGCCTCGAACCGGTATTTTTTATGTAGATTTTTCTCAAAAATAAAATATCTATAATCTTTTTACCGAATGTTTGAAGAGATGATCAAAGAGAATTAATAAAACTCGGTTTGAATAAATTTGTTAGGATCCAAAGAAGTGACATAAACTCTTTTTTCTACAAAGGCCACGACCATGTATTTTTTATTTAGAATTTTATCTAAAATAAAATATCCAAAATCTTTTTATCGAATGTTTGAGGAGATGATCAAAGGGAATTAATAAAACTTTGTTTAAATAAATAAATAACAATCCAAAGAAGTGACATAAACTCTTTTTTCTTCAAAGGCCTCGAACCTGTATTTTTTATTTAGAATTTTATCAAAAATAAAATATCCAAAATCTTTTTATCGAATGTTTGAGGAGATGATCAAAGGGAATTAATAAAACTTTGTTTAAATAAATAAATAACAATCCAAAGAAATGACATAAACTCTTTTTTCTTCAAAGGCCACGACCCTGTATTTTTTATTTAGAATTTTATCTAAAATAAAATATCCAAAATCTTTTTACCGAATGTTTGAGGAGATGATCAAAGGGAATTAATAAAACTTTGTTTAAATAAATAAATAACAATCCAAAGAAATGACATAAACTCTTTTTTCTTCAAAGGCCACGACCCTGTATTTTTTATTTAGAATTTTATCTAAAATGAAATATCCAAAATCTTTTTACCGAATGTTTGAGGAGATGATCAAAGGGAATTAATAAAACTCTTTTTGAATAAATTGTAAGAATCCAAAGAAGTGACATAAACTCTTTTTTCTTCAAACGCCACGAATCTGTATTTTTTATTTAGAATTTTATCAAAAATAAAATATCCAAAATCTTTTTACCGAATGTTTGAGGAGATGATCAAAGGGAATTAATAAAACTCTTTTTGAATAAATTGTAAGAATCCAAAGAAGTGACATAAACTCTTTTTTCTTCAAACGCCACGAATCTGTATTTTTTATTTAGAATTTTATCAAAAATAAAATATCCAAAATCTTTTTATCGAATGTTTGAGGAGATGATCAAAGGGAATTAATAAAACTTTGTTTAAATAAATAAATAACAATCCAAAGAAATGACATAAACTCTTTTTTCTTCAAAGGCCACGACCCTGTATTTTTTATTTAGAATTTTATCTAAAATGAAATATCCAAAATCTTTTTACCGAATGTTTGAGGAGATGATCAAAGGGAATTAATAAAACTTTGTTTAAATAAATAAATAACAATCCCAAGAAGTGACATAAACTCTTTTTTCTTCAAAGGCCACGAATCTGTATTTTTTATTTAGAATTTTATCTAAAATGAAATATCCAAAATCTTTTTACCGAATGTTTGAGGAGATGATCAAAGGGAATTAATAAAACTCTTTTTGAATAAATTGTAAGAATCCAAAGAAGTGACATAAACTCTTTTTTCTTCAAACGCCACGAATCTGTATTTTTTATTTAGAATTTTATCAAAAATAAAATATCCAAAATCTTTTTATCGAATGTTTGAGGAGATGATCAAAGGGAATTAATAAAACTTTGTTTAAATAAATAAATAACAATCCAAAGAAATGACATAAACTCTTTTTTCTTCAAAGGCCACGACCCTGTATTTTTTATTTAGAATTTTATCTAAAATGAAATATCCAAAATCTTTTTACCGAATGTTTGAGGAGATGATCAAAGGGAATTAATAAAACTTTGTTTAAATAAATAAATAACAATCCAAAGAAATGACATAAACTCTTTTTTCTTCAAAGGCCACGACCCTGTATTTTTTATTTAGAATTTTATCTAAAATGAAATATCCAAAATCTTTTTACCGAATGTTTGAGGAGATGATCAAAGGGAATTAATAAAACTCTTTTTGAATAAATTGTAAGAATCCAAAGAAGTGACATAAACTCTTTTTTCTTCAAACGCCACGAATCTGTATTTTTTATTTAGAATTTTATCAAAAATAAAATATCCAAAATCTTTTTATCGAATGTTTGAGGAGATGATCAAAGGGAATTAATAAAACTTTGTTTAAATAAATAAATAACAATCCAAAGAAATGACATAAACTCTTTTTTCTTCAAAGGCCACGACCCTGTATTTTTTATTTAGAATTTTATCTAAAATGAAATATCCAAAATCTTTTTACCGAATGTTTGAGGAGATGATCAAAGGGAATTAATAAAACTTTGTTTAAATAAATAAATAACAATCCAAAGAAGTGACATAAACTCTTTTTTCTTCAAAGGCCACGAATCTGTATTTTTTATATAGAATTTTATCTAAAATAAAATATCCAAAATCTTTTTACCGAATGTTTGAGGAGATGATCAAAGGGAATTAATAAAACTCTGTTTGAATAAATTTGTTAGAATCCAAATAAGTGACATAAACTCTTTTTTCTTCAAACGCCACGAATCTTTATTTTTTATTTAGAATTTTATCAAAAATAAAATATCCAAAATCTTTTTATCGAATGTTTGAGGAGATGATCAAAGGGAATTAATAAAACTTTGTTTAAATAAATAAATAACAATCCAAAGAAATGACATAAACTCTTTTTTCTTCAAAGGCCACGAACCTGTATTTTTTATATAGAATTTTATCTAAAATAAAATATCCAAAATCTTTTTACCGAATGTTTGAGGAGATGATCAAAGGGAATTAATAAAACTTTGTTTAAATAAATAAATAACAATCCAAAGAAGTGACATAAACTCTTTTTTCTTCAAAGGCCTCGAACCTGTATTTTTTATTTAGAATTTTATCAAAAATAAAATATCCAAAATCTTTTTATCGAATGTTTGAGGAGATGATCAAAGGGAATTAATAAAACTTTGTTTAAATAAATAAATAACAATCCAAAGAAATGACATAAACTCTTTTTTCTTCAAAGGCCACGACCCTGTATTTTTTATTTAGAATTTTATCTAAAATAAAATATCCAAAATCTTTTTACCGAATGTTTGAGGAGATGATCAAAGGGAATTAATAAAACTTTGTTTAAATAAATAAATAACAATCCAAAGAAATGACATAAACTCTTTTTTCTTCAAAGGCCACGACCCTGTATTTTTTATTTAGAATTTTATCTAAAATAAAATATCCAAAATCTTTTTATCGAATGTTTGAGGTGATGATCAAAGGGAATTAATAAAACTTTGTTTAAATAAATAAATAACAATCCAAAGAAATGACATAAACTCTTTTTTCTTCAAAGGCCACGACCCTGTATTTTTTATTTAGAATTTTATCTAAAATAAAATATCCAAAATCTTTTTATCGAATGTTTGAGGAGATGATCAAAGGGAATTAATAAAACTTTGTTTAAATAAATAAATAACAATCCAAAGAAATGACATAAACTCTTTTTTCATCAAAGGCCACGACCCTGTATTTTTTATTTAGAATTTTATCTAAAATAAAATATCCAAAATCTTTTTACCGAATGTTTGAGGAGATGATCAAAGGGAATTAATAAAACTTTGTTTAAATAAATAAATAACAATCCAAAGAAGTGACATAAACTCTTTTTTCTTCAAAGGCCACGAATCTGTATTTTTTATTTAGAATTTTATCAAAAATAAAATATCCAAAATCTTTTTATCGAATGTTTGAGGAGATGATCAAAGGAATTAATAAAACTTTGTTTAAATAAATAAATAACAATCCAAAGAAGTGACATAAACTCTTTTTTCTTCAAAGGCCACGAATCTGTATTTTTTATTTAGAATTTTATCAAAAATAAAATATCCAAAATCTTTTTATCGAATGTTTGAGGAGATGATCAAAGGGAATTAATAAAACTTTGTTTAAATAAATAAATAACAATCCAAAGAAATGACATAAACTCTTTTTTCTTCAAAGGCCACGACCCTGTATTTTTTATATAGAATTTTATCTAAAATAAAATATCCAAAATCTTTTTACCGAATGTTTGAGGAGATGATCAAAGGGAATTAATAAAACTCTGTTTGAATAAATTTGTTAGAATCCAAAGAAGTGACATAAACTCTTTTTTCTTCAAACGCCACGAATCTGTATTTTTTATTTAGAATTTTATCAAAAATAAAATATCCAAAATCTTTTTATCGAATGTTTGAGGAGATGATCAAAGGGAATTAATAAAACTTTGTTTAAATAAATAAATAACAATCCAAAGAAGTGACATAAACTCTTTTTTCTTCAAAGTCCACGAATCTGTATTTTTTATTTAGAATTTTATCAAAAATAAAATATCCAAAATCTTTTTATCGAATGTTTGAGGAGATGATCAAAGGAATTAATAAAACTTTGTTTAAATAAATAAATAACAATCCAAAGAAATGACATAAACTCTTTTTTCTTCAAAGGCCACGACCCTGTATTTTTTATATAGAATTTTATCTAAAATAAAATATCCAAAATCTTTTTACCGAATGTTTGAGGAGATGATCAAAGGGAATTAATAAAACTCTGTTTGAATAAATTTGTTAGAATCCAAAGAAGTGACATAAACTCTTTTTTCTTCAAACGCCACGAATCTGTATTTTTTATTTAGAATTTTATCAAAAATAAAATATCCAAAATCTTTTTATCGAATGTTTGAGGAGATGATCAAAGGGAATTAATAAAACTTTGTTTAAATAAATAAATAACAATCCAAAGAAATGACATAAACTCTTTTTTCTTCAAAGGCCACGACCCTGTATTTTTTATTTAGAATTTTATCTAAAATAAAATATCCAAAATCTTTTTACCGAATGTTTGAGGAGATGATCAAAGGGAATTAATAAAACTTTGTTTATATAAATAAATAACAATCCAAAGAAGTGACATAAACTCTTTTTTCTTCAAAGGCCACGAATCTGTATTTTGGATTTAGAATTTTATCAAAAATAAAATATCCAAAATCTTTTTATCGAATGTTTTAGGAGATGATCAAAGGGAATTAATAAAACTTTGTTTAAATAAATAAATAACAATCCAAAGAAATGACATAAACTCTTTTTTCTTCAAAGGCCACGACCCTGTATTTTTTATTTAGAATTTTATCTAAAATAAAATATCCAAAATCTTTTTACCGAATGTTTGAGGAGATGATCAAAGGGAATTAATAAAACTTTGTTTAAATAAATAAATAACAATCCAAAGAAGTGACATAAACTCTTTTTTCTTCAAAGGCCTCGAACCTGTATTTTTTATTTAGAATTTTATCAAAAATAAAATATCCAAAATCTTTTTATCGAATGTTTGAGGAGATGATCAAAGGGAATTAATAAAACTTTGTTTAAATAAATAAATAACAATCCAAAGAAATGACATAAACTCTTTTTTCTTCAAAGGCCACGACCCTGTATTTTTTATTTAGAATTTTATCTAAAATAAAATATCCAAAATCTTTTTATCGAATGTTTGAGGAGATGATCAAAGGAATTAATAAAACTTTGTTTATATAAATAAATAACAATCCAAAGAAGTGACATAAACTCTTTTTTCTTCAAAGGCCACGAATCTGTATTTTGGATTTAGAATTTTATCAAAAATAAAATATCCAAAATCTTTTTATCGAATGTTTGAGGAGATGATCAAAGGGAATTAATAAAACTTTGTTTAAATAAATAAATAACAATCCAAAGAAATGACATAAACTCTTTTTTCTTCAAAGGCCACGACCCTGTATTTTTTATTTAGAATTTTATCTAAAATAAAATATCCAAAATCTTTTTACCGAATGTTTGAGGAGATGATCAAAGGGAATTAATAAAACTTTGTTTAAATAAATAAATAACAATCCAAAGAAGTGACATAAACTCTTTTTTCTTCACAGGCCACGAATCTGTATTTTTTATTTAGAATTTTATCAAAAATAAAATATCCAAAATCTTTTTATCGAATGTTTGAGGAGATGATCAAAGGAATTAATAAAACTTTGTTTAAATAAATAAATAACAATCCAAAGAAATGACATAAACTCTTTTTTCTTCAAAGGCCACGACCCTGTATTTTTTATATAGAATTTTATCTAAAATAAAATATCCAAAATCTTTTTACCGAATGTTTGAGGAGATGATCAAAGGGAATTAATAAAACTCTGTTTGAATAAATTTGTTAGAATCCAAAGAAGTGACATAAACTCTTTTTTCTTCAAACGCCACGAATCTGTATTTTTTATTTAGAATTTTATCAAAAATAAAATATCCAAAATCTTTTTATCGAATGTTTGAGGAGATGATCAAAGGGAATTAATAAAACTTTGTTTAAATAAATAAATAACAATCCAAAGAAATGACATAAACTCTTTTTTCTTCAAAGGTCACGACCCTGTATTTTTTATTTAGAATTTTATCTAAAATAAAATATCCAAAATCTTTTTACCGAATGTTTGAGGAGATGATCAAAGGGAATTAATAAAACTTTGTTTATATAAATAAATAACAATCCAAAGAAGTGACATAAACTCTTTTTTCTTCAAAGGCCACGAATCTGTATTTTGGATTTAGAATTTTATCAAAAATAAAATATCCAAAATCTTTTTATCGAATGTTTGAGGAGATGATCAAAGGGAATTAATAAAACTTTGTTTATATAAATAAATAACAATCCAAAGAAGTGACATAAACTCTTTTTTCTTCAAAGGCCACGAATCTGTATTTTGGATTTAGAATTTTATCAAAAATAAAATATCCAAAATCTTTTTACCGAATGTTTGAGGAGATGATCAAAGGGAATTAATAAAACTCTGTTTGAATAAATTTGTTAGAATCCAAAGAAGTGACATAAACTCTTTTTTCTTCAAACGCCACGAATCTGTATTTTTTATTTAGAATTTTATCAAAAATAAAATATCCAAAATCTTTTTATCGAATGTTTGAGGAGATGATCAAAGGAATTAATAAAACTTTGTTTAAATAAATAAATAACAATCCAAAGAAATGACATAAACTCTTTTTTCTTCAAAGGCCACGACCCTGTATTTTTTATTTAGAATTTTATCTAAAATAAAATATCCAAAATCTTTTTACCGAATGTTTGAGGAGATGATCAAAGGGAATTAATAAAACTTTGTTTATATAAATAAATAACAATCCAAAGAAGTGACATAAACTCTTTTTTCTTCAAAGGCCACGAATCTGTATTTTGGATTTAGAATTTTATCAAAAATAAAATATCCAAAATCTTTTTATCGAATGTTTGAGGAGATGATCAAAGGGAATTAATAAAACTTTGTTTATATAAATAAATAACAATCCAAAGAAGTGACATAAACTCTTTTTTCTTCAAAGGCCACGAATCTGTATTTTGGATTTAGAATTTTATCAAAAATAAAATATCCAAAATCTTTTTACCGAATGTTTGAGGAGATGATCAAAGGGAATTAATAAAACTTTGTTTATATAAATAAATAACAATCCAAAGAAGTGACATAAACTCTTTTTTCTTCAAAGGCCACGAATCTGTATTTTGGATTTAGAATTTTATCAAAAATAAAATATCCAAAATCTTTTTACCGAATGTTTGAGGAGATGATCAAAGGGAATTAATAAAACTCTGTTTGAATAAATTTGTTAGAATCCAAAGAAGTGACATAAACTCTTTTTTCTTCAAACGCCACGAATCTGTATTTTTTATTTAGAATTTTATCAAAAATAAAATATCCAAAATCTTTTTATCGAATGTTTGAGGAGATGATCAAAGGAATTAATAAAACTTTGTTTAAATAAATAAATAACAATCCAAAGAAATGACATAAACTCTTTTTTCTTCAAAGGCCACGACCCTGTATTTTTTATTTAGAATTTTATCTAAAATAAAATATCCAAAATCTTTTTATCGAATGTTTGAGGAGATGATCAAAGGGAATTAATAAAACTTTGTTTAAATAAATAAATAACAATCCAAAGAAATGACATAAACTCTTTTTTCTTCAAAGGCCACGACCCTGTATTTTTTATTTAGAATTTTATCTAAAATAAAATATCCAAAATCTTTTTACCGAATGTTTGAGGAGATGATCAAAGGGAATTAATAAATTTTTGTTTAAATAAATAAATAACAATCCAAAGAAGTGACATAAACTCTTTTTTCTTCAAAGGCCACGAATCTGTATTTTTTATTTAGAATTTTATCTAAAATAAAATATCCAAAATCTTTTTACCGAATGTTTGAGGAGATGATCAAAGGGAATTAATAAAACTTTGTTTATATAAATAAATAACAATCCAAAGAAGTGACATAAACTCTTTTTTCTTCAAAGGCCACGAATCTGTATTTTGGATTTAGAATTTTATCAAAAATAAAATATCCAAAATCTTTTTATCGAATGTTTTAGGAGATGATCAAAGGGAATTAATAAAACTTTGTTTAAATAAATAAATAACAATCCAAAGAAATGACATAAACTCTTTTTTCTTCAAAGGCCACGACCCTGTATTTTTTATTTAGAATTTTATCTAAAATAAAATATCCAAAATCTTTTTATCGAATGTTTGAGGAGATGATCAAAGGGAATTAATAAAACTTTGTTTAAATAAATAAATAACAATCCAAAGAAATGACATAAACTCTTTTTTCTTCAAAGGCCACGACCCTGTATTTTTTATTAAGAATATTATCTAAAATAAAATATCCAAAATCTTTTTACCGAATGTTTGAGGAGATGATCAAAGGGAATTAATAAAACTTTGTTTAAATAAATAAATAACAATCCAAAGAAATGACATAAACTCTTTTTTCTTCAAAGGCCACGACCCTATATTTTTTATTTAGAATTTTATCTAAAATAAAATATCCAAAATCTTTTTACCGAATGTTTGAGGAGATGATCAAAGGGAATTAATAAAACTTTGTTTAAATAAATAAATAACAATCCAAAGAAATGACATAAACTCTTTTTTCTTCAAAAGCCACGACCCTGTATTTTTTATTTAGAATTTTATCTAAAATAAAATATCCAAAATCTTTTTATCGAATGTTTGAGGAGATGATCAAAGGGAATTAATAAAACTTTGTTTAAATAAATAAATAACAATCCAAAGAAATGACATAAACTCTTTTTTCTTCAAAGGCCACGACCCTGTATTTTTTATTTAGAATTTTATCTAAAATAAAATATCCAAAATCTTTTTACCGAATGTTTGAGGAGATGATCAAAGGGAATTAATAAAACTTTGTTTATATAAATAAATAACAATCCAAAGAAGTGACATAAACTCTTTTTTCTTCAAAGGCCACGACCCTGTATTTTTTATTTAGAATTTTATCTAAAATAAAATATCCAAAATCTTTTTACCGAATGTTTGAGGAGATGATCAAAGGGAATTAATAAAACTTTGTTTAAATAAATAAATAACAATCCAAAGAAGTGACATAAACTCTTTTTTCTTCAAAGGCCTCGAACCTGTATTTTTTATTTAGAATTTTATCAAAAATAAAATATCCAAAATCTTTTTATCGAATGTTTGAGGAGATGATCAAAGGAATTAATAAAACTTTGTTTATATAAATAAATAACAATCCAAAGAAGTGACATAAACTCTTTTTTCTTCAAAGGCCACGAATCTGTATTTTGGATTTAGAATTTTATCAAAAATAAAATATCCAAAATCTTTTTATCGAATGTTTGAGGAGATGATCAAAGGGAATTAATAAAACTTTGTTTAAATAAATAAATAACAATCCAAAGAAATGACATAAACTCTTTTTTCTTCAAAGGCCACGACCCTGTATTTTTTATTTAGAATTTTATCTAAAATAAAATATCCAAAATCTTTTTATCGAATGTTTGAGGAGATGATCAAAGGAATTAATAAAACTTTGTTTATATAAATAAATAACAATCCAAAGAAGTGACATAAACTCTTTTTTCTTCAAAGGCCACGAATCTGTATTTTGGATTTAGAATTTTATCAAAAATAAAATATCCAAAATCTTTTTATCGAATGTTTGAGGAGATGATCAAAGGGAATTAATAAAACTTTGTTTAAATAAATAAATAACAATCCAAAGAAATGACATAAACTCTTTTTTCTTCAAAGGCCACGACCCTGTATTTTTTATTTAGAATTTTATCTAAAATAAAATATCCAAAATCTTTTTATCGAATGTTTGAGGAGATGATCAAAGGAATTAATAAAACTTTGTTTATATAAATAAATAACAATCCAAAGAAGTGACATAAACTCTTTTTTCTTCAAAGGCCACGACCCTGTATTTTTTATTTAGAATTTTATCTAAAATAAAATATCCAAAATCTTTTTACCGAATGTTTGAGGAGATGATCAAAGGGAATTAATAAAACTTTGTTTAAATAAATAAATAACAATCCAAAGAAGTGACATAAACTCTTTTTTCTTCACAGGCCACGAATCTGTATATTTTATTTAGAATTTTATCAAAAATAAAATATCCAAAATCTTTTTATCGAATGTTTGAGGAGATGATCAAAGGAATTAATAAAACTTTGTTTAAATAAATAAATAACAATCCAAAGAAATGACATAAACTCTTTTTTCTTCAAAGGCCACGACCCTGTATTTTTTATATAGAATTTTATCTAAAATAAAATATCCAAAATCTTTTTACCGAATGTTTGAGGAGATGATCAAAGGGAATTAATAAAACTCTGTTTGAATAAATTTGTTAGAATCCAAAGAAGTGACATAAACTCTTTTTTCTTCAAACGCCACGAATCTGTATTTTTTATTTAGAATTTTATCAAAAATAAAATATCCAAAATCTTTTTATCGAATGTTTGAGGAGATGATCAAAGGGAATTAATAAAACTTTGTTTAAATAAATAAATAACAATCCAAAGAAATGACATAAACTCTTTTTTCTTCAAAGGTCACGACCCTGTATTTTTTATTTAGAATTTTATCTAAAATAAAATATCCAAAATCTTTTTACCGAATGTTTGAGGAGATGATCAAAGGGAATTAATAAAACTTTGTTTATATAAATAAATAACAATCCAAAGAAGTGACTTAAACTCTTTTTTCTTCAAAGGCCACGAATCTGTATTTTGGATTTAGAATTTTATCAAAAATAAAATATCCAAAATCTTTTTATCGAATGTTTGAGGAGATGATCAAAGGGAATTAATAAAACTTTGTTTATATAAATAAATAACAATCCAAAGAAGTGACATAAACTCTTTTTTCTTCAAAGGCCACGAATCTGTATTTTGGATTTAGAATTTTATCAAAAATAAAATATCCAAAATCTTTTTATCGAATGTTTGAGGAGATGATCAAAGGGAATTAATAAAACTCTGTTTGAATAAATTTGTTAGAATCCAAAGAAGTGACATAAACTCTTTTTTCTTCAAACGCCACGAATCTGTATTTTTTATTTAGAATTTTATCAAAAATAAAATATCCAAAATCTTTTTATCGAATGTTTGAGGAGATGATCAAAGGAATTAATAAAACTTTGTTTAAATAAATAAATAACAATCCAAAGAAATGACATAAACTCTTTTTTCTTCAAAGGCCACGACCCTGTATTTTTTATTTAGAATTTTATCTAAAATAAAATATCCAAAATCTTTTTATCGAATGTTTGAGGAGATGATCAAAGGGAATTAATAAAACTTTGTTTAAATAAATAAATAACAATCCAAAGAAATGACATAAACTCTTTTTTCTTCAAAGGCCACGACCCTGTATTTTTTATTTAGAATTTTATCTAAAATAAAATATCCAAAATCTTTTTACCGAATGTTTGAGGAGATGATCAAAGGGAATTAATAAAACTTTGTTTATATAAATAAATAACAATCCAAAGAAGTGACATAAACTCTTTTTTCTTCAAAGGCCACGAATCTGTATTTTGGATTTAGAATTTTATCAAAAATAAAATATCCAAAATCTTTTTATCGAATGTTTGAGGAGATGATCAAAGGAATTAATAAAACTTTGTTTATATAAATAAATAACAATCCAAAGAAGTGACATAAACTCTTTTTTCTTCAAAGGCCACGAATCTGTATTTTGGATTTAGAATTTTATCAAAAATAAAATATCCAAAATCTTTTTATCGAATGTTTGAGGAGATGATCAAAGGGAATTAATAAAACTTTGTTTAAATAAATAAATAACAATCCAAAGAAATGACATAAACTCTTTTTTCTTCAAAGGCCACGAATCTGTATTTTGGATTTAGAATTTTATCAAAAATAAAATATCCAAAATCTTTTTATCGAATGTTTGAGGAGATGATCAAAGGGAATTAATAAAACTTTGTTTAAATAAATAAATAACAATCCAAAGAAATGACATAAACTCTTTTTTCTTCAAAGGCCACGAATCTGTATTTTGGATTTAGAATTTTATCAAAAATAAAATATCCAAAATCTTTTTATCGAATGTTTGAGGAGATGATCAAAGGGAATTAATAAAACTTTGTTTAAATAAATAAATAACAATCCAAAGAAATGACATAAACTCTTTTTTCTTCAAACGCCACGAATCTGTATTTTTTATTTAGAATTTTATCTAAAATAAAATATCCAAAATCTTTTTACCGAATGTTTGAGGAGATGATCAAAGGGAATTAATAAAACTCTGTTTGAATAAATTTGTTAGAATCCAAAGAAGTGACATAAACTCTTTTTTCTTCAAACGCCACGGACCAGTATTATTTATTTAGAATTTTATCAAAAATAAAATATCCAAAATCTTTTTATCGAATGTTTGAGGAGATGATCAAAGGGAATTAATAAAACTTTGTTTAAATAAATAAATAACAATCCAAAGAAATGACATAAACTCTTTTTTCTTCAAAGGCCACGAATCTGTATTTTGGATTTAGAATTTTATCAAAAATAAAATATCCAAAATCTTTTTATCGAATGTTTGAGGAGATGATCAAAGGGAATTAATAAAACTTTGTTTAAATAAATAAATAACAATCCAAAGAAATGACATAAACTCTTTTTTCTTCAAAGGCCACGAATCTGTATTTTTTATTTAGAATTTTATCAAAAATAAAATATCCAAAATCTTTTTATCGAATGTTTGAGGAGATGATCAAAGGGAATTAATAAAACTTTGTTTATATAAATAAATAACAATCCAAAGAAGTGACATAAACTCTTTTTTCTTCAAACGCCACGAATCTGTATTTTTTATTTAGAATTTTATCAAAAATAAAATATCCAAAATCTTTTTATCGAATGTTTGAGGAGATGATCAAAGGGAATTAATAAAACTTTGTTTAAATAAATAAATAACAATCCAAAGAAATGACATAAACTCTTTTTTCTTCAAAGGCCACGACCCTGTATTTTTTATTTAGAATTTTATCTAAAATAAAATATCCAAAATCTTTTTACCGAATGTTTGAGGAGATGATCAAAGGGAATTAATAAAACTCTGTTTGAATAAATTTGTTAGAATCCAAAGAAGTGACATAAACTCTTTTTTCTTCAAAGGCCACGAATCTGTATTTTGGATTTAGAATTTTATCAAAAATAAAATATCCAAAATCTTTTTATCGAATGTTTGAGGAGATGATCAAAGGGAATTAATAAAACTTTGTTTAAATAAATAAATAACAATCCAAAGAAATGACATAAACTCTTTTTTCTTCAAAGGCCACGAATCTGTATTTTTTATTTAGAATTTTATCAAAAATAAAATATCCAAAATCTTTTTATCGAATGTTTGAGGAGATGATCAAAGGGAATTAATAAAACTTTGTTTATATAAATAAATAACAATCCAAAGAAGTGACATAAACTCTTTTTTCTTCAAACGCCACGAATCTGTATTTTTTATTTAGAATTTTATCAAAAATAAAATATCCAAAATCTTTTTATCGAATGTTTGAGGAGATGATCAAAGGGAATTAATAAAACTTTGTTTAAATAAATAAATAACAATCCAAAGAAATGACATAAACTCTTTTTTCTTCAAAGGCCACGACCCTGTATTTTTTATTTAGAATTTTATCTAAAATAAAATATCCAAAATCTTTTTACCGAATGTTTGAGGAGATGATCAAAGGGAATTAATAAAACTCTGTTTGAATAAATTTGTTAGAATCCAAAGAAGTGACATAAACTCTTTTTTCTTCAAACGCCACGGACCAGTATTATTTATTTAGAATTTTATCTAAAATAAAATATCCAAAATCTTTTTATCGAATGTTTGAGGAGATGATCAAAGGGAATTAATAAAACTTTGTTTAAATAAATAAATAATAATCCAAAGAAGTGACATAAACTCTTTTTTCTTCAAAGGCCTCGAACCTGTATTTTTTATTTAGAATTTTATCAAAAATAAAATATCCAAAATCTTTTTATCGAATGTTTGAGGAGATGATCAAAGGGAATTAATAAAACTTTGTTTAAATAAATAAATAACAATCCAAAGAAATGACATAAACTCTTTTTTCTTCAAACGCCACGGACCAGTATTATTTATTTAGAATTTTATCAAAAATAAAATATCCAAAATCTTTTTATCGAATGTTTGAGGAGATGATCAAAGGGAATTAATAAAACTTTGTTTAAATAAATAAATAACAATCCAAAGAAATGACATAAACTCTTTTTTCTTCAAAGGCCACGACCCTGTATTTTTTATTTAGAATTTTATCTAAAATAAAATATCCAAAATCTTTTTATCGAATGCTTGAGGAGATGATCAAAGGGAATTAATAAAACTTTGTTTAAATAAATAAATAATAATCCAAAGAAGTGACATAAACTCTTTTTTCTTCAAAGGCCTCGAACCTGTATTTTTTATTTAGAATTTTATCAAAAATAAAATATCCAAAATCTTTTTATCGAATGTTTGAGGAGATGATCAAAGGGAATTAATAAAACTTTGTTTAAATAAATAAATAACAATCCAAAGAAATGACATAAACTCTTTTTTCTTCAAAGGCCACGACCCTGTATTTTTTATTTAGAATTTTATCAAAAATAAAATATCCAAAATCTTTTTATCGAATGTTTGAGGAGATGATCAAAGGGAATTAATAAAACTTTGTTTATATAAATAAATAACAATCCAAAGAAGTGACATAAACTCTTTTTTCTTCAAACGCCACGAATCTGTATTTTTTATTTAGAATTTTATCAAAAATAAAATATCCAAAATCTTTTTATCGAATGTTTGAGGAGATGATCAAAGGGAATTAATAAAACTTTGTTTAAATAAATAAATAACAATCCAAAGAAATGACATAAACTCTTTTTTCTTCAAAGGCCACGACCCTGTATTTTTTATTTAGAATTTTATCAAAAATAAAATATCCAAAATCTTTTTATCGAATGTTTGAGGAGATGATCAAAGGAATTAATAAAACTTTGTTTAAATAAATAAATAACAATCCAAAGAAATGACATAAACTCTTTTTTCTTCAAAGGCCACGACCCTGTATTTTTTATTTAGAATTTTATCTAAAATAAAATATCCAAAATCTTTTTATCGAATGTTTGAGGAGATGATCAAAGGAATTAATAAAACTTTGTTTAAATAAATAAATAACAATCCAAAGAAGTGACATAAACTCTTTTTTCTTCAAACGCCACGAATCTGTATTTTTTATTTAGAATTTTATCAAAAATAAAATATCCAAAATCTTTTTATCGAATGTTTGAGGAGATGATCAAAGGGAATTAATAAAACTTTGTTTAAATAAATAAATAACAATCCAAAGAAGTGACATAAACTCTTTTTTCTTCAAACGCCACGAATCTGTATTTTTTATTTAGAATTTTATCAAAAATAAAATATCCAAAATCTTTTTATCGAATGTTTGAGGAGATGATCAAAGGAATTAATAAAACTTTGTTTATATAAATAAATAACAATCCAAAGAAGTGACATAAACTCTTTTTTCTTCAAACGCCACGAATCTGTATTTTTTATTTAGAATTTTATCAAAAATAAAATATCCAAAATCTTTTTATCGAATGTTTGAGGAGATGATCAAAGGAATTAATAAAACTTTGTTTAAATAAATAAATAACAATCCAAAGAAATGACATAAACTCTTTTTTCTTCAAAGGCCACGACCCTGTATTTTTTATTTAGAATTTTATCTAAAATAAAATATCCAAAATCTTTTTATCGAATGTTTGAGGAGATGATCAAAGGGAATTAATAAAACTTTGTTTAAATAAATAAATAACAATCCAAAGAAGTGACATAAACTCTTTTTTCTTCAAAGGCCTCGAACCTGTATTTTTTATTTAGAATTTTATCAAAAATAAAATATCCAAAATCTTTTTATCGAATGTTTGAGGAGATGATCAAAGGGAATTAATAAAACTTTGTTTAAATAAATAAATAACAATCCAAAGAAATGACATAAACTCTTTTTTCTTCAAAGGCCACGACCCTGTATTTTTTATTTAGAATTTTATCTAAAATAAAATATCCAAAATCTTTTTACCGAATGTTTGAGGATATGATCAAAGGGAATTAATAAAACTTTGTTTAAATAAATAAATAACAATCCAAAGAAATGACATAAACTCTTTTTTCTTCAAAGGCCACGAATCTGTATTTTTTATTTAGAATATTATCAAAAATAAAATATCCAAAATCTTTTTATCGAATGTTTGAGGAGATGATCAAAGGGAATTAATAAAACTTTGTTTAAATAAATAAATAACAATCCAAAGAAATGACATAAACTCTTTTTTCTTCAAAGGCCACGACCCTATATTTTTTATTTAGAATTTTATCTAAAATAAAATATCCAAAATCTTTTTATCGAATGTTTGAGGAGATGATCAAAGGAATTAATAAAACTGTGTTTAAATAAATAAATAACAATCCAAAGAAGTGACATAAACTCTTTTTTCTTCAAAGGCCACGATTCTGTATTTTGTATTTAGAATTTTATCAAAAATAAAATATCCAAAATCTTTTTATCGAATGTTTGAGGAGATGATCAAAGGGCATTAATAAAACTCTGTTTGAATAAATTTGTTAGAATCCAAAGAAGTGACATAAACCCTTTTTTCTTCAAAGGCCACGACCCTGTATTTTTTATTTAGAATATTATCTAAAATAAAATATCCAAAATCTTTTTATCGAATGTTTGAGGAGATGATCAAAGGGAATTAATTAAACTTTGTTTAAATAAATAAATAACAATCCAAAGAAATGACATAAACTCTTTTTTCTTCAAAGGCCACGGACCAGTATTTTTTATATAGAATTTTATCTAAAATAAAATATCCAAAATCTTTTTATCGAATGTTTGAGGAGATGATCAAAGGGAATTAATAAAACTATGTTTAAATAAATAAATAACAATCCAAAGAAATGACATAAACTCTTTTTTCTTCAAAGGCCACGACCCTGTATTTTTTATTTAGAATTTTATCTAAAATAAAATATCCAAAATCTTTTTATCGAATGTTTGAGGAGATGATCAAAGGGAATTAATAAAACTTTGTTTAAATAAATAAATAACAATCCAAAGAAATGACATAAACTCTTTTTTCTTCAAAGGCCACGACCCTGTATTTTTTATTTAGAATTTTATCTAAAATAAAATATCCAAAATCTTTTTATCGAATGTTTGAGGAGATGATCAAAGGGAATTAATAAAACTTTGTTTAAATAAATAAATAACAATCCAAAGAAATGACATAAACTCTTTTTTCTTCAAAGGCCACGACCCTGTATTTTTTATTTAGAATTTTATCTAAAATAAAATATCCAAAATCTTTTTATCGAATGTTTGAGGAGATGATCAAAGGGAATTAATAAAACTTTGTTTAAATAAATAAATAACAATCCAAAGAAGTTACATAAACTCTTTTTTCTTCAAAGGCCTCGAACCTGTATTTTTTATTTAGAATTTTATCAAAAATAAAATATCCAAAATCTTTTTATCGAATGTTTGAGGAGATGATCAAAGGGAATTAATAAAACTTTGTTTAAATAAATAAATAACAATCCAAAGAAATGACATAAACTCTTTTTTCTTCAAAGGCCACGACCCTGTATTTTTTATTTAGAATTTTATCTAAAATAAAATATCCAAAATCTTTTTACCGAATGTTTGAGGATATGATCAAAGGGAATTAATAAAACTTTGTTTAAATAAATAAATAACAATCCAAAGAAATGACATAAACTCTTTTTTCTTCAAAGGCCACGAATCTGTATTTTTTATTTAGAATATTATCAAAAATAAAATATCCAAAATCTTTTTATCGAATGTTTGAGGAGATGATCAAAGGGAATTAATAAAACTTTGTTTAAATAAATAAATAACAATCCAAAGAAATGACATAAACTCTTTTTTCTTCAAAGGCCACGACCCTGTATTTTTTATTTAGAATTTTATCTAAAATAAAATATCCAAAATCTTTTTATCGAATGTTTGAGGATATGATCAAAGGGCATTAATAAAACTCTGTTTGAATAAATTTGTTAGAATCCAAAGAAGTGACATAAACTCTTTTTTCTTCAAAGGCCACGACCCTGTATTTTTTATTTAGAATTTTATCTAAAATAAAATATCCAAAATCTTTTTATCGAATGTTTGAGGAGATGATCAAAGGGAATTAATAAAACTTTGTTTAAATAAATAAATAACAATCCAAAGAAATGACATAAACTCTTTTTTCTTCAAAGGCCACGACCCTGTATTTTTTATTTAGAATTTTATCTAAAATAAAATATCCAAAATCTTTTTATCGAATGTTTGAGGAGATGATCAAAGGGAATTAATAAAACTTTGTTTAAATAAATAAATAACAATCCAAAGAAATGACATAAACTCTTTTTTCTTCAAAGGCCACGACCCTGTATTTTTTATTTAGAATTTTATCTAAAATAAAATATCCAAAATCTTTTTATCGAATGTTTGAGGAGATGATCAAAGGGAATTAATAAAACTTTGTTTAAATAAATAAATAACAATCCAAAGAAATGACATAAACTCTTTTTTCTTCAAAGGCCACGACCCTGTATTTTTTATTTAGAATTTTATCTAAAATAAAATATCCAAAATCTTTTTATCGAATGTTTGAGGAGATGATCAAAGGGAATTAATAAAACTTTGTTTAAATAAATAAATAACAATCCAAAGAAGTGACATAAACTCTTTTTTCTTCAAAGGCCTCGAACCTGTATTTTTTATTTAGAATTTTATCAAAAATAAAATATCCAAAATCTTTTTATCGAATGTTTGAGGAGATGATCAAAGGGAATTAATAAAACTTTGTTTAAATAAATAAATAACAATCCAAAGAAATGACATAAACTCTTTTTTCTTCAAAGGCCACGACCCTGTATTTTTTATTTAGAATTTTATCTAAAATAAAATATCCAAAATCTTTTTACCGAATGTTTGAGGATATGATCAAAGGGAATTAATAAAACTTTGTTTAAATAAATAAATAACAATCCAAAGAAATGACATAAACTCTTTTTTCTTCAAAGGCCACGAATCTGTATTTTTTATTTAGAATATTATCAAAAATAAAATATCCAAAATCTTTTTATCGAATGTTTGAGGAGATGATCAAAGGGAATTAATAAAACTTTGTTTAAATAAATAAATAACAATCCAAAGAAATGACATAAACTCTTTTTTCTTCAAAGGCCACGACCCTGTATTTTTTATTTAGAATTTTATCTAAAATAAAATATCCAAAATCTTTTTATCGAATGTTTGAGGATATGATCAAAGGGCATTAATAAAACTCTGTTTGAATAAATTTGTTAGAATCCAAAGAAGTGACATAAACTCTTTTTTCTTCAAAGGCCACGACCCTGTATTTTTTATTTAGAATTTTATCTAAAATAAAATATCCAAAATCTTTTTATCGAATGTTTGAGGAGATGATCAAAGGGAATTAATAAAACTTTGTTTAAATAAATAAATAACAATCCAAAGAAATGACATAAACTCTTTTTTCTTCAAAGGCCACGACCCTGTATTTTTTATTTAGAATTTTATCTAAAATAAAATATCCAAAATCTTTTTATCGAATGTTTGAGGAGATGATCAAAGGGAATTAATAAAACTTTGTTTAAATAAATAAATAACAATCCAAAGAAGTGACATAAACTCTTTTTTCTTCAAAGGCCTCGAACCTGTATTTTTTATTTAGAATTTTATCAAAAATAAAATATCCAAAATCTTTTTATCGAATGTTTGAGGAGATGATCAAAGGGAATTAATAAAACTTTGTTTAAATAAATAAATAACAATCCAAAGAAATGACATAAACTCTTTTTTCTTCAAAGGCCACGACCCTGTATTTTTTATTTAGAATTTTATCTAAAATAAAATATCCAAAATCTTTTTACCGAATGTTTGAGGATATGATCAAAGGGAATTAATAAAACTTTGTTTAAATAAATAAATAACAATCCAAAGAAATGACATAAACTCTTTTTTCTTCAAAGGCCACGAATCTGTATTTTTTATTTAGAATATTATCAAAAATAAAATATCCAAAATCTTTTTATCGAATGTTTGAGGAGATGATCAAAGGGAATTAATAAAACTTTGTTTAAATAAATAAATAACAATCCAAAGAAATGACATAAACTCTTTTTTCTTCAAAGGCCACGACCCTGTATTTTTTATTTAGAATTTTATCTAAAATAAAATATCCAAAATCTTTTTATCGAATGTTTGATGAGATGATCAAAGGGAATTAATAAAACTTTGTTTAAATAAATAAATAACAATCCAAAGAAATGACATAAACTCTTTTTTCTTCAAAGGCCACGACCCTGTATTTTTTATTTAGAATTTTATCTAAAATAAAATATCCAAAATCTTTTTATCGAATGTTTGAGGAGATGATCAAAGGGAATTAATAAAACTTTGTTTAAATAAATAAATAACAATCCAAAGAAGTGACATAAACTCTTTTTTCTTCAAAGGCCTCGAACCTGTATTTTTTATTTAGAATTTTATCAAAAATAAAATATCCAAAATCTTTTTATCGAATGTTTGAGGAGATGATCAAAGGGAATTAATAAAACTTTGTTTAAATAAATAAATAACAATCCAAAGAAATGACATAAACTCTTTTTTCTTCAAAGGCCACGACCCTGTATTTTTTATTTAGAATTTTATCTAAAATAAAATATCCAAAATCTTTTTATCGAATGTTTGATGAGATGATCAAAGGGAATTAATAAAACTTTGTTTAAATAAATAAATAACAATCCAAAGAAATGACATAAACTCTTTTTTCTTCAAAGGCCACGACCCTGTATTTTTTATTTAGAATTTTATCTAAAATAAAATATCCAAAATCTTTTTATCGAATGTTTGAGGAGATGATCAAAGGGAATTAATAAAACTTTGTTTAAATAAATAAATAACAATCCAAAGAAGTGACATAAACTCTTTTTTCTTCAAAGGCCTCGAACCTGTATTTTTTATTTAGAATTTTATCAAAAATAAAATATCCAAAATCTTTTTATCGAATGTTTGAGGAGATGATCAAAGGGAATTAATAAAACTTTGTTTAAATAAATAAATAACAATCCAAAGAAATGACATAAACTCTTTTTTCTTCAAAGGCCACGACCCTGTATTTTTTATTTAGAATTTTATCTAAAATAAAATATCCAAAATCTTTTTACCGAATGTTTGAGGATATGATCAAAGGGAATTAATAAAACTTTGTTTAAATAAATAAATAACAATCCAAAGAAATGACATAAACTCTTTTTTCTTCAAAGGCCACGAATCTGTATTTTTTATTTAGAATATTATCAAAAATAAAATATCCAAAATCTTTTTATCGAATGTTTGAGGAGATGATCAAAGGGAATTAATAAAACTTTGTTTAAATAAATAAATAACAATCCAAAGAAATGACATAAACTCTTTTTTCTTCAAAGGCCACGACCCTGTATTTTTTATTTAGAATTTTATCTAAAATAAAATATCCAAAATCTTTTTATCGAATGTTTGAGGATATGATCAAAGGGCATTAATAAAACTCTGTTTGAATAAATTTGTTAGAATCCAAAGAAGTGACATAAACTCTTTTTTCTTCAAAGGCCACGACCCTGTATTTTTTATTTAGAATTTTATCTAAAATAAAATATCCAAAATTTTTTTATCGAATGTTTGAGGAGATGATCAAAGGGAATTAATAAAACTTTGTTTAAATAAATAAATAACAATCCAAAGAAATGACATAAACTCTTTTTTCTTCAAAGGCCACGACCCTGTATTTTGGATTTAGAATTTTATCAAAAATAAAATATCCAAAATCTTTTTATCGAATGTTTGAGGAGATGATCAAAGGGAATTAATAAAACTTTGTTTAAATAAATAAATAACAATCCAAAGAAATGACATAAACTCTTTTTTCTTCAAAGGCCACGACCCTGTATTTTTTATTTAGAATTTTATCTAAAATAAAATATCCAAAATCTTTTTATCGAATGTTTGAGGAGATGATCAAAGGGAATTAATAAAACTTTGTTTAAATAAATAAATAACAATCCAAAGAAATGACATAAACTCTTTTTTCTTCAAAGGCCACGACCCTGTATTTTTTATTTAGAATTTTATCTAAAATAAAATATCCAAAATCTTTTTATCGAATGTTTGAGGATATGATCAAAGGGCATTAATAAAACTCTGTTTGAATAAATTTGTTAGAATCCAAAGAAGTGACATAAACTCTTTTTTCTTCAAAGGCCACGACCCTGTATTTTTTATTTAGAATTTTATCTAAAATAAAATATCCAAAATCTTTTTATCGAATGTTTGAGGAGATGATCAAAGGGAATTAATAAAACTTTGTTTAAATAAATAAATAACAATCCAAAGAAATGACATAAACTCTTTTTTCTTCAAAGGCCACGACCCTGTATTTTTTATTTAGAATTTTATCTAAAATAAAATATCCAAAATCTTTTTATCGAATGTTTGAGGAGATGATCAAAGGGAATTAATAAAACTTTGTTTAAATAAATAAATAATAATCCAAAGAAGTGACATAAACTCTTTTTTCTTCAAAGGCCACGACCCTGTATTTTTTATTTAGAATTTTATCAAAAATAAAATATCCAAAATCTTTTTATCGAATGTTTGAGGAGATGATCAAAGGGAATTAATAAAACTTTGTTTAAATAAATAAATAACAATCCAAAGAAATGACATAAACTCTTTTTTCTTCAAAGGCCACGACCCTGTATTTTTTATTTAGAATTTTATCTAAAATAAAATATCCAAAATCTTTTTATCGAATGTTTGAGGAGATGATCAAAGGGAATTAATAAAACTTTGTTTAAATAAATAAATAACAATCCAAAGAAATGACATAAACTCTTTTTTCTTCAAAGGCCACGACCCTGTATTTTTTATTTAGAATTTTATCTAAAATAAAATATCCAAAATCTTTTTATCGAATGTTTGAGGATATGATCAAAGGGCATTAATAAAACTCTGTTTGAATAAATTTGTTAGAATCCAAAGAAGTGACATAAACTCTTTTTTCTTCAAAGGCCACGACCCTGTATTTTTTATTTAGAATTTTATCTAAAATAAAATATCCAAAATCTTTTTATCGAATGTTTGAGGAGATGATCAAAGGGAATTAATAAAACTTTGTTTAAATAAATAAATAACAATCCAAAGAAATGACATAAACTCTTTTTTCTTCAAAGGCCACGACCCTGTATTTTTTATTTAGAATTTTATCTAAAATAAAATATCCAAAATCTTTTTATCGAATGTTTGAGGAGATGATCAAAGGGAATTAATAAAACTTTGTTTAAATAAATAAATAACAATCCAAAGAAATGACATAAACTCTTTTTTCTTCAAAGGCCACGACCCTGTATTTTTTATTTAGAATTTTATCTAAAATAAAATATCCAAAATCTTTTTATCGAATGTTTGAGGATATGATCAAAGGGCATTAATAAAACTCTGTTTGAATAAATTTGTTAGAATCCAAAGAAGTGACATAAACTCTTTTTTCTTCAAAGGCCACGACCCTGTATTTTTTATTTAGAATTTTATCTAAAATAAAATATCCAAAATCTTTTTATCGAATGTTTGAGGAGATGATCAAAGGGAATTAATAAAACTTTGTTTAAATAAATAAATAACAATCCAAAGAAATGACATAAACTCTTTTTTCTTCAAAGGCCACGACCCTGTATTTTTTATTTAGAATTTTATCTAAAATAAAATATCCAAAATCTTTTTATCGAATGTTTGAGGAGATGATCAAAGGGAATTAATAAAACTTTGTTTAAATAAATAAATAACAATCCAAAGAAATGACATAAACTCTTTTTTCTTCAAAGGCCACGACCCTGTATTTTTTATTTAGAATTTTATCTAAAATAAAATATCCAAAATCTTTTTATCGAATGTTTGAGGAGATGATCAAAGGGAATTAATAAAACTTTGTTTAAATAAATAAATAATAATCCAAAGAAGTGACATAAACTCTTTTTTCTTCAAAGGCCACGACCCTGTATTTTTTATTTAGAATTTTATCAAAAATAAAATATCCAAAATCTTTTTATCGAATGTTTGAGGAGATGATCAAAGGGAATTAATAAAACTTTGTTTAAATAAATAAATAACAATCCAAAGAAATGACATAAACTCTTTTTTCTTCAAAGGCCACGACCCTGTATTTTTTATTTAGAATTTTATCTAAAATAAAATATCCAAAATCTTTTTATCGAATGTTTGAGGAGATGATCAAAGGGAATTAATAAAACTTTGTTTAAATAAATAAATAACAATCCAAAGAAATGACATAAACTCTTTTTTCTTCAAAGGCCACGACCCTGTATTTTTTATTTAGAATTTTATCTAAAATAAAATATCCAAAATCTTTTTACCGAATGTTTGAGGATATGATCAAAGGGAATTAATAAAACTTTGTTTAAATAAATAAATAACAATCCAAAGAAATGACATAAACTCTTTTTTCTTCAAAGGCCACGAATCTGTATTTTTTATTTAGAATATTATCAAAAATAAAATATCCAAAATCTTTTTATCGAATGTTTGAGGAGATGATCAAAGGGAATTAATAAAACTTTGTTTAAATAAATAAATAACAATCCAAAGAAATGACATAAACTCTTTTTTCTTCAAAGGCCACGACCCTGTATTTTTTATTTAGAATTTTATCTAAAATAAAATATCCAAAATCTTTTTATCGAATGTTTGAGGATATGATCAAAGGGCATTAATAAAACTCTGTTTGAATAAATTTGTTAGAATCCAAAGAAGTGACATAAACTCTTTTTTCTTCAAAGGCCACGACCCTGTATTTTTTATTTAGAATTTTATCTAAAATAAAATATCCAAAATCTTTTTATCGAATGTTTGAGGAGATGATCAAAGGGAATTAATAAAACTTTGTTTAAATAAATAAATAACAATCCAAAGAAATGACATAAACTCTTTTTTCTTCAAAGGCCACGACCCTGTATTTTTTATTTAGAATTTTATCTAAAATAAAATATCCAAAATCTTTTTATCGAATGTTTGAGGAGATGATCAAAGGGAATTAATAAAACTTTGTTTAAATAAATAAATAACAATCCAAAGAAGTGACATAAACTCTTTTTTCTTCAAAGGCCACGACCCTGTATTTTTTATTTAGAATTTTATCTAAAATAAAATATCCAAAATCTTTTTATCGAATGTTTGAGGAGATGATCAAAGGGAATTAATAAAACTTTGTTTAAATAAATAAATAACAATCCAAAGAAATGACATAAACTCTTTTTTCTTCAAAGGCCACGACCCTGTATTTTTTATTTAGAATTTTATCTAAAATAAAATATCCAAAATCTTTTTATCGAATGTTTGAGGATATGATCAAAGGGCATTAATAAAACTCTGTTTGAATAAATTTGTTAGAATCCAAAGAAGTGACATAAACTCTTTTTTCTTCAAAGGCCACGACCCTGTATTTTTTATTTAGAATTTTATCTAAAATAAAATATCCAAAATCTTTTTATCGAATGTTTGAGGAGATGATCAAAGGGAATTAATAAAACTTTGTTTAAATAAATAAATAACAATCCAAAGAAATGACATAAACTCTTTTTTCTTCAAAGGCCACGACCCTGTATTTTTTATTTAGAATTTTATCAAAAATAAAATATCCAAAATCTTTTTATCGAATGTTTGAGGAGATGATCAAAGGGAATTAATAAAACTTTGTTTAAATAAATAAATAACAATCCAAAGAAATGACATAAACTCTTTTTTCTTCAAAGGCCACGACCCTGTATTTTTTATTTAGAATTTTATCTAAAATAAAATATCCAAAATCTTTTTATCGAATGTTTGAGGAGATGATCAAAGGGAATTAATAAAACTTTGTTTAAATAAATAAATAATAATCCAAAGAAGTGACATAAACTCTTTTTTCTTCAAAGGCCTCGAACCTGTATTTTTTATTTAGAATTTTATCAAAAATAAAATATCCAAAATCTTTTTATCGAATGTTTGAGGAGATGATCAAAGGGAATTAATAAAACTTTGTTTAAATAAATAAATAACAATCCAAAGAAATGACATAAACTCTTTTTTCTTCAAAGGCCACGACCCTGTATTTTTTATTTAGAATTTTATCTAAAATAAAATATCCAAAATCTTTTTATCGAATGTTTGAGGAGATGATCAAAGGGAATTAATAAAACTTTGTTTAAATAAATAAATAACAATCCAAAGAAATGACATAAACTCTTTTTTCTTCAAAGGCCACGACCCTGTATTTTTTATTTAGAATTTTATCTAAAATAAAATATCCAAAATCTTTTTATCGAATGTTTGAGGAGATGATCAAAGGGAATTAATAAAACTTTGTTTAAATAAATAAATAACAATCCAAAGAAATGACATAAACTCTTTTTTCTTCAAAGGCCACGACCCTGTATTTTTTATTTAGAATTTTATCTAAAATAAAATATCCAAAATCTTTTTATCGAATGTTTGAGGAGATGATCAAAGGGAATTAATAAAACTTTGTTTAAATAAATAAATAACAATCCAAAGAAGTGACATAAACTCTTTTTTCTTCAAAGGCCTCGAACCTGTATTTTTTATTTAGAATTTTATCAAAAATAAAATATCCAAAATCTTTTTATCGAATGTTTGAGGAGATGATCAAAGGGAATTAATAAAACTTTGTTTAAATAAATAAATAACAATCCAAAGAAATGACATAAACTCTTTTTTCTTCAAAGGCCACGACCCTGTATTTTTTATTTAGAATTTTATCTAAAATAAAATATCCAAAATCTTTTTACCGAATGTTTGAGGATATGATCAAAGGGAATTAATAAAACTTTGTTTAAATAAATAAATAACAATCCAAAGAAATGACATAAACTCTTTTTTCTTCAAAGGCCACGAATCTGTATTTTTTATTTAGAATATTATCAAAAATAAAATATCCAAAATCTTTTTATCGAATGTTTGAGGAGATGATCAAAGGGAATTAATAAAACTTTGTTTAAATAAATAAATAACAATCCAAAGAAATGACATAAACTCTTTTTTCTTCAAAGGCCACGACCCTGTATTTTTTATTTAGAATTTTATCTAAAATAAAATATCCAAAATCTTTTTATCGAATGTTTGAGGATATGATCAAAGGGCATTAATAAAACTCTGTTTGAATAAATTTGTTAGAATCCAAAGAAGTGACATAAACTCTTTTTTCTTCAAAGGCCACGACCCTGTATTTTTTATTTAGAATTTTATCTAAAATAAAATATCCAAAATCTTTTTATCGAATGTTTGAGGAGATGATCAAAGGGAATTAATAAAACTTTGTTTAAATAAATAAATAACAATCCAAAGAAATGACATAAACTCTTTTTTCTTCAAAGGCCACGACCCTGTATTTTGGATTTAGAATTTTATCAAAAATAAAATATCCAAAATCTTTTTATCGAATGTTTGAGGAGATGATCAAAGGGAATTAATAAAACTTTGTTTAAATAAATAAATAACAATCCAAAGAAATGACATAAACTCTTTTTTCTTCAAAGGCCACGACCCTGTATTTTTTATTTAGAATTTTATCTAAAATAAAATATCCAAAATCTTTTTATCGAATGTTTGAGGAGATGATCAAAGGGAATTAATAAAACTTTGTTTAAATAAATAAATAACAATCCAAAGAAATGACATAAACTCTTTTTTCTTCAAAGGCCACGACCCTGTATTTTTTATTTAGAATTTTATCTAAAATAAAATATCCAAAATCTTTTTACCGAATGTTTGAGGATATGATCAAAGGGAATTAATAAAACTTTGTTTAAATAAATAAATAACAATCCAAAGAAATGACATAAACTCTTTTTTCTTCAAAGGCCACGAATCTGTATTTTTTATTTAGAATATTATCAAAAATAAAATATCCAAAATCTTTTTATCGAATGTTTGAGGAGATGATCAAAGGGAATTAATAAAACTTTGTTTAAATAAATAAATAACAATCCAAAGAAATGACATAAACTCTTTTTTCTTCAAAGGCCACGACCCTGTATTTTTTATTTAGAATTTTATCTAAAATAAAATATCCAAAATCTTTTTATCGAATGTTTGAGGAGATGATCAAAGGGAATTAATAAAACTTTGTTTAAATAAATAAATAACAATCCAAAGAAATGACATAAACTCTTTTTTCTTCAAAGGCCACGACCCTGTATTTTTTATTTAGAATTTTATCTAAAATAAAATATCCAAAATCTTTTTATCGAATGTTTGAGGAGATGATCAAAGGGAATTAATAAAACTTTGTTTAAATAAATAAATAACAATCCAAAGAAATGACATAAACTCTTTTTTCTTCAAAGGCCACGACCCTGTATTTTTTATTTAGAATTTTATCTAAAATAAAATATCCAAAATCTTTTTATCGAATGTTTGAGGAGATGATCAAAGGGAATTAATAAAACTTTGTTTAAATAAATAAATAACAATCCAAAGAAATGACATAAACTCTTTTTTCTTCAAAGGCCACGACCCTGTATTTTTTATTTAGAATTTTATCTAAAATAAAATATCCAAAATCTTTTTATCGAATGTTTGAGGAGATGATCAAAGGGAATTAATAAAACTTTGTTTAAATAAATAAATAACAATCCAAAGAAATGACATAAACTCTTTTTTCTTCAAAGGCCACGACCCTGTATTTTTTATTTAGAATTTTATCTAAAATAAAATATCCAAAATCTTTTTATCGAATGTTTGAGGAGATGATCAAAGGGAATTAATAAAACTTTGTTTAAATAAATAAATAACAATCCAAAGAAGTGACATAAACTCTTTTTTCTTCAAAGGCCTCGAACCTGTATTTTTTATTTAGAATTTTATCAAAAATAAAATATCCAAAATCTTTTTATCGAATGTTTGAGGAGATGATCAAAGGGAATTAATAAAACTTTGTTTAAATAAATAAATAACAATCCAAAGAAATGACATAAACTCTTTTTTCTTCAAAGGCCACGACCCTGTATTTTTTATTTAGAATTTTATCTAAAATAAAATATCCAAAATCTTTTTACCGAATGTTTGAGGATATGATCAAAGGGAATTAATAAAACTTTGTTTAAATAAATAAATAACAATCCAAAGAAATGACATAAACTCTTTTTTCTTCAAAGGCCACGAATCTGTATTTTTTATTTAGAATATTATCAAAAATAAAATATCCAAAATCTTTTTATCGAATGTTTGAGGAGATGATCAAAGGGAATTAATAAAACTTTGTTTAAATAAATAAATAACAATCCAAAGAAATGACATAAACTCTTTTTTCTTCAAAGGCCACGACCCTGTATTTTTTATTTAGAATTTTATCTAAAATAAAATATCCAAAATCTTTTTACCGAATGTTTGAGGATATGATCAAAGGGAATTAATAAAACTTTGTTTAAATAAATAAATAACAATCCAAAGAAATGACATAAACTCTTTTTTCTTCAAAGGCCACGAATCTGTATTTTTTATTTAGAATATTATCAAAAATAAAATATCCAAAATCTTTTTATCGAATGTTTGAGGAGATGATCAAAGGGAATTAATAAAACTTTGTTTAAATAAATAAATAACAATCCAAAGAAATGACATAAACTCTTTTTTCTTCAAAGGCCACGACCCTGTATTTTTTATTTAGAATTTTATCTAAAATAAAATATCCAAAATCTTTTTATCGAATGTTTGAGGATATGATCAAAGGGCATTAATAAAACTCTGTTTGAATAAATTTGTTAGAATCCAAAGAAGTGACATAAACTCTTTTTTCTTCAAAGGCCACGACCCTGTATTTTTTATTTAGAATTTTATCTAAAATAAAATATCCAAAATCTTTTTATCGAATGTTTGAGGAGATGATCAAAGGGAATTAATAAAACTTTGTTTAAATAAATAAATAACAATCCAAAGAAATGACATAAACTCTTTTTTCTTCAAAGGCCACGACCCTGTATTTTGGATTTAGAATTTTATCAAAAATAAAATATCCAAAATCTTTTTATCGAATGTTTGAGGAGATGATCAAAGGGAATTAATAAAACTTTGTTTAAATAAATAAATAACAATCCAAAGAAATGACATAAACTCTTTTTTCTTCAAAGGCCACGACCCTGTATTTTTTATTTAGAATTTTATCTAAAATAAAATATCCAAAATCTTTTTATCGAATGTTTGAGGAGATGATCAAAGGGAATTAATAAAACTTTGTTTAAATAAATAAATAACAATCCAAAGAAATGACATAAACTCTTTTTTCTTCAAAGGCCACGACCCTGTATTTTTTATTTAGAATTTTATCTAAAATAAAATATCCAAAATCTTTTTATCGAATGTTTGAGGAGATGATCAAAGGGCATTAATAAAACTTTGTTTAAATAAATAAATAACAATCCAAAGAAATGACATAAACTCTTTTTTCTTCAAAGGCCACGAATCTGTATTTTTTATTTAGAATATTATCAAAAATAAAATATCCAAAATCTTTTTACCGAATGTTTGAGGAGATGATCAAAGGGAATTAATAAAACTTTGTTTAAATAAATAAATAACAATCCAAAGAAGTGAAACACTAGGTATGCTGTAAAAATCTTTCATATCTCTACTGTGAGATAATATTTTTGTGTTTTTTTATTTTTAATTCATCTCGCCACATTCAGACGATCATTTTTAGCCTAAACAGTATTTGTAAATCCCTCATAATAAAAAAGAAAAAACTCATTTCCGTAAAAAATTTCCGCGGAATTCCGTAACGGAATTCCGCGGAAATTTTTTACGGAAATACTATCGTAACTTTTTTTAAATTAAGGATTTTTAAATTCTGTTTGGCTTAGAATGAACGAAATTCATCGTAGAAAATTATGGAAAAATAAAAAACATAGGAAGATTTACTCATAATTGAGATAAATCATGCATACTGAGTGTTCCTAGGAAAATTTCCGCTCAGCCCTGATTGGAAACTACTAATAGTATGGCAAGGAGGCTACTGATAAAAATAAGGAAAATTATTGTGGGCCCAATTGCAGCGCCCTCCATTATCTAAAAAATTTCGAATAAATGGTGATTTATCTTACTATTTTCCAATGTTTGTACATATGTAGTAATGAAAATAAAGTTTTCTAATTTTTTAGTCTTTTTATTTTGAATTTGACGTTATTTGTATTGAAAATGTAAAGTTCCAACTCTAGGTTGTTGATTTATAAAATTGCTTTATTAAAATATGTACGTCCAAAAACTAAAATAAAAATAAAAGAAAATGAAGACTGAAAAATAAAATAATGTCTGCTTTTTACGATGAATGTATGATAAAATGCTTTTATATGCGACCCAAAACTGGCGGCTGCGCGCCTCGATGATTCATTTGGATTCGCTTCTTTAAAGGTAGAGAAAGCAACCTTTAGTTTCGGCGGCAAGAAGACACAAAGAAATTTGAAATAAGAAAAGAGAAAATGGGAAAGGACAAAATAAAAATATTAAATTCCGAAACAAAGTTTAAATCTATTTCTTACTCATTAAAGAAAGAAATTTGGGTTTAAAAATAAAATTTTTTTGCTCATTTTACACATCTGCAGTTGTGTGTGACTTTTAAAAACTTTCTTCCAACGCACATATAAAAATCTTAGTGGATTCAATTTTTTATATTTATCCAACCATTTTTATTTTCTTTATTTTTTTTTTGAAAAAAAAATGAAGAAATATCTTTAAAAAATTCTTCATTTTTTTCTCTGCAAATTTTAAAATTTTTCGTTTTGCTTTCTTTCTCATTGCATTTTCTTTTTCCATCGTTTCATTTGTGCTTCATTTTTGTCAAACATGCAAGTCGTCGTCAAATCTGCCGCTGCTGCTTTATTTCTTCTCATTTTTATTCTTCATCCAACTTTTGCATCTGGTGATAAAAGAAATCCTGATCTAGAATGCCTTGAATATCGTACATGTATTACAAAAAGTGATAAACAAACAAGTTAGTTCCTTTTTATTACCTTTTTTGAACACTTTAAAAACTTATGTTTAAATTTTTAGCTACGAAGTATTTTGTTGAATGCAATTTTGGTTGTGCTGCTTGGAGATGTGTAAAAAATGGTGTATTTTATTTTGGTTATGGATGTGGAGGAATCAGAGATCATAATATTTGTCGTGGAGATGGTGAACCACATCAATGGGTTTGTGGCCCTGGACCTTATTGTGCAAGTGTTGATGTTAGTTTTTTCTTAATATTTCTTTCTTTTTTTAACTTTTTTCTTTTTACAGGAAACTCCACCATCAAATCTTTCGGATGTTAAATGTGATGCTACAGGTGGAATTGAAGCAGATGATAGAAACCGTTATCGTGTTAATGAACGACCTAATGGAAATGGAATCTATGAAACAACAAAAATGGATGCATTCAAATTTTTTGGAATGATGGTCATTGGATGGATTTTCATGTATGGATGGTAAATAAAATGTAATACATTTCACTTCTTTTCTTTTAATTCTGTATTGTATAATTGTAAAAAATAAATATTTGTATTTATCTATGTAATTATTTATATTAACTTTTGAAAACTAAAATTATATAAACATTAGTAGGTTATAAAATGAGTCATAGCATTTAAGAGGTCGTATATGAGAAAATCGAAAATCGAGTCAGATCACTTTTTCTCTGAGAAGTTTTCACTTATCCCACGTGATAAAACACACAAAAAAATAATTATTGGGCATGATTTCAGATTTTTGATGATTCAGATATCCCGAGATACAGCTACATAAGGCTTCAGTACACCAAATATCTTAAAAAATTCGCGAAAAATCGAAAAGTGGCTTGAATGGTTAAATATGGAGGGGAATATAGGTTTTCGAGGTCGCTGAACACAATGGGAAAGAAATCAAATCCGTATTACTATAAAACTTTGTTTAAATAAATAAATAACAATCCAAAGAAGTGACATAAACTCTTTTTTCTTCAAAGGCTTCGAACCTGCATTTTTTATATAGAATTTTATCTAAAATAAAATAGCCAAAATCTTTTTATCGAATGTTTGAGGAGATGATCAAAGGGAATTAATAAAACTGTGTTTAAATAAATAAATAACAATCCAAAGAAGTGACATAAACTCTTTTTCCTTCAAAGGCCACGACCCTATATTTTTTATTTAGAATTTTATCTAAAATAAAATATCCAAAATCTTTTTACCGAATGTTTGAGGAGATAAACAAAGGAATTAATAAAACTGTGTTTAAATAAACAAATAACAATCCAAAGAAGTGACATAAACTCTTTTTTCTTCAAAGGCCACGGACCAGTATTTTTTATATAGAATTTTATCTAAAATAAAATAGCCAAAATCTTTTTATCGAATGTTTGAGGAGATGATCAAAGGGAATTAATTAAACTTTGTTTAAATAAATAAATAACAATCCAAAGAAATGACATAAACTCTTTTTTCTTCAAAGGCCACGACCCTATATTTTTTATTTAGAATTTTATCTAAAATAAAATATCCAAAATCTTTTTACCGAATGTTTGAGGAGATGATCAAAGGAATTAATAAAACTGTGTTTAAATAAATAAATAACAATCCAAAGAAGTGACATAAACTCTTTTTCCTTCAAAGGCCACGACCCTGTATTTTTTATTTAGAATATTATCTAAAATAAAATAGCCAAAATCTTTTTATCGAATGTTTGAGGAGATGATCAAAGGGAATTAATAAAACTTTGTTTAAATAAATAAATAACAATCCAAAGAAATTGTTGTGCACAGGTTGGAGAGACAGCAACAATTTTATAATAGATTTATTCAGAGAATAAAGTTGACATACAATTTCATTGAATGAAAGACAACGAACAAACAAGGCTAAGCTTTAGGCGAGAGTGAAGACGCGAGTCAAACACTATCTTCGTTGTGAGAGGTGGCGCTTGATTGAGATGCATTTGAAATGCGCGCACAACATCCCTCCCCACTTATATTAGACTAGTGAGGTACTTAGCTTAAATAATTAACAAGAACAATATAATATCTAACAAAGACTAGAGCAACTAAATCCTAGAGTCGTAGTTTTTGAGACGTGGATCAGGAGCAAGTCTTTGAGTTGGAACACGAGCACGAGCAGATCTTCGAAGAGTGACGGGTGATTCTTGAGCATTTGACGATGGATCACGAGCGATATCAGGAGCGTTTGTTCTTGAGTTCGAAGTCGATTGAGATTGAGGAGCATCACTTGGAGCATTTGAAGTCGATTGAGATGGCGGAGTTTGGCGAGCGGTAACCAATGGAGTTGAAACTTCGGTCATGGTACAGGGCATGGTACACGAAGCTTGTTGAACCGGAGTCGTTGACGATTGTTCATTTGTTGGACTTGAAGAGCGCGACGAAGGAGCACTTGTAGAGTTTGGAGTATGGGATCCACCTTCCCCTGATGAATTTGAAGCATGAGAATCAGATTCAGAAGTAGAGAACGGTTCAGAGGCGATTGGATCAGCAGCTTTGAGTAGTTGGTTTGCATGTCGACGATGGTATTTTCCAGTTGAATTTTCTTGAAGTTTGTACATGGTTTTTCCGACTTTGGCTATAACAACAGCAGAAACCCAAGGACCTTCAGGTTTAAGTCGAAAATGCACATGATCATTCACTTTGAAGAACTTTGCTTTGACTCCATGGTGTCGATTGAATTGTTCATCTTGTTCGACGTTTGATTTCATGAATTTGACGAAGTTTGGACGAAGCATGTCGAGTTGATTTCGTAATTCACGACCAAGATGAGCAAAAGCAGGAGTACAGCAACCCGGAGTAGCATTTGATGGAGTTGTTCGATAAGCAATCAGGAAAGAGTCGATGCAATCATGTAGCTTGAAGTTTGAGCCAAGGTCGATTGATTTCTTCTTGACGAATCGTTTGACGATATCAACCATACGTTCGGCTTGACCATTTGATTGTGGATGGTATGGAGCACTACGGATGTGATTGATGCAGTAGTCGTCGCAGAAATTCTTGAATTCACTTGATGCAAATTGCGGACCATTATCAGAAACTATAACCATTGGAGCACCATTATCAGCAATATACCTTTGAAGAACTTTGACAGTTTTGGCGGTTGTTGTTGATTTCATAACAGCGACATCAATCCATTTGGAGTGTGAATCGACGATTACCAGCAGATAATGATCAAGAAGAGGACCAGCGAAGTCGATATGGATTCGATCACCAGGTTTGGAAGAAACAGGCCATGAGACGAGTGGTACCTTGATTGGATTCTTTTTGAGTTGAATGCAGGCGTCGCATGATTTGACCATTGTTTCGATGTCTTGATTGAGTCCAGACCAGAAAACATGACGACGAGCAAGAGCTTTAGTACGGCGTTCCCTATTGTGACCAGCATGAAGTTGTCGAAGAACATGATCACGAAGTTTTGCAGGAATAAATACACGATCATTCATCATAATGACGTCCTTGATCAAGTAGTATTTTAGCTTTCCATCGCCTTGTCGTTTGTTTGATTTGATTGATTTGAGAAGTTGTTGAGCTTCTGGATCATCAGCATAAGCAGCAGCAACATCAACAGCAGTAACTTGAAGAATAATAGCATGAGGAGTAACATCATCAGAGAGATCATCGACGATTGAATTCACCATGTACGAGTCATCTTCTTCGTAAATTTCTTCTAATTCCCGAGTTTGTTTGATGAGCCTTGAAAGAGCGTCAGCTTGACCGAATTGTGTTGTGTTTCGGTATTCAATGTTGAAGTCATAACCAGAGAGTGTAAGAGCCCAACGATGAAGACGATTGATAGCAACTGACGGTTTCTTTGCTTTGTTTCCGAAGATTGATAGAAGAGCACGATGATCAGTCAGGAGAGTGAACTTTCTTCCTTCGAGGTAGCGTTTGAAGACTTTGATAGCCATGACGAGTGCAAGACCTTCTTTTTCAGTTTGATTGTATTTCTGTTGCGACGAGTTCATAGCACGCGAGAAGAATTGTATTGGTCTTTCGGTGCCGTTTGGATATCGATGGGAAATGCATCCACCAATACCAGCAGCAGAAGCGTCGGCAGCAACGATGATTGGAAGACGAGGATCATAGTGTGTGAGCATGCAGTTTTCAGACAGAAGCATCTTGATAGTTGAGACAGCTTCATCATGTTCAGGAGTCCAAGTCCATTCAGCGTCGTTTTTGAGAAGATCGTCGAGTGGTTTGCGGTGGTTTCTCATCATTGGAATGAAGTTTTGATAGAAGTTGATGAGACCAAGGAAAGCGCGAAGTTTGGAGACGTCGGTTGGTGTTTGCATTGTTTGAATTGCAGCCACCTTTTCTGGATCAGGTTGAATTCCTTCAGCAGAAATCAGCTTTCCCAAGAACCCAACCGAAGCTTTGAATAGCTTGCATTTGTTGAGATTGAGTTTGAAACCTTCTTTCATGAGACGATTGAAGACAGTTTTGACATGTTCACGATGTTCGTCGATTGATTTGCTAAAGATCAGAATATCATCGAGGTAAGCAGCGGCGAATGGTAAGTCCATTAGCATTTCATCCATGATACGTTGAAATTCCGCAGGAGCATTCTTGAGACCAAAACAAAGAGCTTTATAACGAAATCTTCCAAAAGGAGTCGATATCGTAACATATTCTTGTGATTCTTTGTCGAGTGGCACTTGATGATAAGCATCAGACAAATCCAGTTGAGTGAACACGGTAGCTTCAGAGATGAGATCGAAGATGTCGCTTGGTGATGGTAGTTGATAGCATGGTTCTTCCAGTCGTTCGTTGAGACCAGTTGAGAAGTCTATGACGAGCCTGGGTCTCCCGTCCTTCCTTGAGATGATTGATACAGGTGAAGCATAATTTGAGTGTTTCACAGGATAAATTCTTTTTTCTTGGATCAATCGTTCAATTTCCGCTTTGAGAAGTTCAGCAGCATGAAGAGAAAGACGTCTGGGAGGTATGAACACATATGTCGAGTCCTTCTTGAGTTGAAGATGAACTTTGAAGTTCTTACATCGACCAGGTTTACCATCGAAGAGAGGTTTGAATTGTTGAGAGAGTTCGTCGATTGTTTGTTGAGGAACAATTGAATCATCAGATACCATGTTACAAGCAAGTTGATTCAGACGAATGTCACCAAGTTCAAATGTACCAAAGAAGTCATTACCAAGCAACGACATTTGAGTTTCAGCTACGAAATATGTTACATCTTTGGTTTTAGTAACAAGTTGGTTATTTTCACCTTCGAAGTTGATTGTCGTTTGAGAAGTGAAGGAATCATTGAGTTGAAGAGGATGATTACCAGCAGCATTGACGACGATTGGTTGACGAGTAAGAGCAGGAGATCCAATAGCAGAATGATCACGAGGTGTAAGAATTGATATGTCAGCACCGGTATCCAAAAGGCATCTAAGCGGTTTACCATTGATGATGAGGTTTACCATTAACCTTGGATGATCACGTTTCCATGAAAGGCGCAAGACTTGTTTTGATTCATCAAGATGATAAGAACCAGCTCGGCCACCAGTATAACGAGCTTGAGTTCTTGATTTTGACGAATGTGAGTTGTTTGATTTGAAGTTGGCTTTCTTACAGAACTTGAGCATATGACCATTAACTTTGCAGTGAGAGCAGTATGCAGGATCTTTCTTACAATCAATACGCCAGTGCAGATCACCACAGTTTGGACAAGGAGAAGTCGGTGGAAATCGATTTGAAGAAGAAGTTTGATTTGACGTTTGATTTGACGTTTGCTTTGGTTGATGACGTTTCTTGTTTTGACCAGGATGACCACGATGGAGTTGGTTGACTAGTTGAGTTTCAGGCAGTCTTTGTTCTCGATTTGTTTGAATTGTCGTTTCAATGAGCTTTTGGCAATCAGCAAATGTTGTTTGAGCATTACCAGCAAGCATGTCGAGTATACGAGTTCTAAGTGGTTGAAGTTCTTTAGATTTCATTGAGAGCATGAGGATCATAGTTTGAAGTTCATTCTCAGAGAATTCACCCATTTTGAAATCGATAGTCGATTGTTTGATACGAGCACAAAGAACAGCAATTGGTTCATCTATAGGATCGTTCCACGTCGTTTGAAGAGCAGCAAAGCGTTTAGCGAAGAGTGATTCACTTCTGTCGAATAGTTGTATCATCACTTTCTTGAGAACCTTGGAGTCGTAAGTTGTCAGAGCTCCTTCAGTTTTGCAAGCAGGAGTCAGAAGTAAAGCACCACTTACTTTATGATAGCAAGCATCATCCAAACAAGTTTTGATCAAACTTATCTTTTGCTTCTCAGTTAGCGTCGGATGAAGGTCGAATACGTCGTCGATTCTTTCAATCCAGATAGCAGCAGAGTTTGGACGAGCAGCATCGTATTTGAACGGAGGAAGAGTTGGAAGAGTCATCGTCGGTTGATCTTATAAACAGTAGAAGTTTAGAGCTGACGTTTGATTTGAGATCAGAAAGCAGCAAGAACAAGACGGTTGATTGACAGCAGTTGGAGCAACAGTTGAACAAAATCTTGAGGAAGTTGAAGCAGCTGGAGCAAGAGTTGAGTTGAGGATCAGATAGGTCGAATCCGTAATCGTCACCAATAAATTTGTTGTGCACAGGTTGGAGAGACAGCAACAATTTTATAATAGATTTATTCAGAGAATAAAGTTGACATACAATTTCATTGAATGAAAGACAACGAACAAACAAGGCTAAGCTTTAGGCGAGAGTGAAGACGCGAGTCAAACACTATCTTCGTTGTGAGAGGTGGCGCTTGATTGAGATGCATTTGAAATGCGCGCACAACAGAAATGACATAAACTCTTTTTTCTTCAAAGGCCACGACCCTGTATTTTTTATTTAGAATATTATCTAAAATAAAATATCCAAAATCTTTTTACCGAATGTTTGAGGAGATGATCAAAGGGAATTAATAAAACTTTGTTTAAATAAATAAATAACAATCCAAAGAAATGACATAAACTCTTTTTTCTTCAAAGGCCACGACCCTATATTTTTTATTTAGAATTTTATCTAAAATAAAATATCCAAAATCTTTTTACCGAATGTTTGAGGAGATGATCAAAGGGAATTAATAAAACTTTGTTTAAATAAATAAATAACAATCCAAAGAAGTGACATAAACTCTTTTTTCTTCAAAAGCCACGACCCTGTATTTTTTATTTAGAATTTTATCTAAAATAAAATATCCAAAATCTTTTTATCGAATGTTTGAGGAGATGATCAAAGGGAATTAATTAAACTTTGTTTAAATAAATAAATAACAATCCAAAGAAATGACATAAACTCTTTTTTCTTCAAAGGCCACGACCCTGTATTTTTTATTTAGAATTTTATCTAAAATAAAATAGCCAAAATCTTTTTATCGAATGTTTGAGGAGATGATCAAAGGGAATTAATTAAACTTTGTTTAAATAAATAAATAACAATCCAAAGAAATGACATAAACTCTTTTTTCTTCAAAGGCCACGACCCTATATTTTTTATTTAGAATTTTATCTAAAATAAAATATCCAAAATCTTTTTACCGAATGTTTGAGGAGATGATCAAAGGAATTAATAAAACTGTGTTTAAATAAATAAATAACAATCCAAAGAAGTGACATAAACTCTTTTTCCTTCAAAGGCCACGACCCTGTATTTTTTATTTAGAATATTATCTAAAATAAAATAGCCAAAATCTTTTTATCGAATGTTTGAGGAGATGAACAAAGGGAATTAATAAAACTTTGGTTAAATAAATAAATAACAATCCAAAGAAATGACATAAACTCTTTTTTCTTCAAAGGCCACGACCCTATATTTTTTATTTAGAATTTTATCTAAAATAAAATATCCAAAATCTTTTTATCGAATGTTTGAGGAGATGATCAAAGGAATTAATAAAACTGTGTTTAAATAAATAAATAACAATCCAAAGAAGTGACATAAACTCTTTTTTCTTCAAAGGCCACGACCCTATATTTTTTATTTAGAATTTTATCTAAAATAAAATAGCCAAAATCTTTTTATCGAATGTTTGAGGAGATGATCAAAGGGAATTAATAAAACTTTGTTTAAATAAATAAATAACAATCCAAAGAAGTGACATAAACTCTTTTTTCTTCAAAGGCCACGGACCAGTATTTTTTATATAGAATTTTATCTAAAATAAAATATCCAAAATCTTTTTATCGAATGTTTGAGGAGATGATCAAAGGGAATTAATAAAACTTTGTTTAAATAAATAAATAACAATCCAAAGAAATGACATAAACTCTTTTTTCTTCAAAGGCCACGACCCTATATTTTTTATTTAGAATTTTATCTAAAATAAAATATCCAAAATCTTTTTACCGAATGTTTGAGGAGATGATCAAAGGGAATTAATAAAACTTTGTTTAAATAAATAAATAACAATCCAAAGAAGTGAAACACTAGGTATGCTGTAAAAATCTTTCATATCTCTACTGTGAGATAATATTTTTGTGTTTTTTTATTTTTAATTCATCTCGCCACATTCAGACGATCATTTTTAGCCTAAACAGTATTTGTAAATCCCTCATAATAAAAAAGAAAAAACTCATTTCCGTAAAAAATTTCCGCGGAATTCCGTAACGGAATTCCGCGGAAATTTTTTACGGAAATACTATCGTAACTTTTTTTAAATTAAGGATTTTTAAATTCTGTTTGGCTTAGAATGAACGAAATTCATCGTAGAAAATTATGGAAAAATAAAAAACATAGGAAGATTTACTCATAATTGAGATAAATCATGCATACTGAGTGTTCCTAGGAAAATTTCCGCTCAGCCCTGATTGGAAACTACTAATAGTATGGCAAGGAGGCTACTGATAAAAATAAGGAAAATTATTGTGGGCCCAATTGCAGCGCCCTCCATTATCTAAAAAATTTCGAATAAATGGTGATTTATCTTACTATTTTCCAATGTTTGTACATATGTAGTAATGAAAATAAAGTTTTCTAATTTTTTAGTCTTTTTATTTTGAATTTGACGTTATTTGTATTGAAAATGTAAAGTTCCAACTCTAGGTTGTTGATTTATAAAATTGCTTTATTAAAATATGTACGTCCAAAAACTAAAATAAAAATAAAAGAAAATGAAGACTGAAAAATAAAATAATGTCTGCTTTTTACGATGAATGTATGATAAAATGCTTTTATATGCGACCCAAAACTGGCGGCTGCGCGCCTCGATGATTCATTTGGATTCGCTTCTTTAAAGGTAGAGAAAGCAACCTTTAGTTTCGGCGGCAAGAAGACACAAAGAAATTTGAAATAAGAAAAGAGAAAATGGGAAAGGACAAAATAAAAATATTAAATTCCGAAACAAAGTTTAAATCTATTTCTTACTCATTAAAGAAAGAAATTTGGGTTTAAAAATAAAATTTTTTTGCTCATTTTACACATCTGCAGTTGTGTGTGACTTTTAAAAACTTTCTTCCAACGCACATATAAAAATCTTAGTGGATTCAATTTTTTATATTTATCCAACCATTTTTATTTTCTTTATTTTTTTTTTGAAAAAAAAATGAAGAAATATCTTTAAAAAATTCTTCATTTTTTTCTCTGCAAATTTTAAAATTTTTCGTTTTGCTTTCTTTCTCATTGCATTTTCTTTTTCCATCGTTTCATTTGTGCTTCATTTTTGTCAAACATGCAAGTCGTCGTCAAATCTGCCGCTGCTGCTTTATTTCTTCTCATTTTTATTCTTCATCCAACTTTTGCATCTGGTGATAAAAGAAATCCTGATCTAGAATGCCTTGAATATCGTACATGTATTACAAAAAGTGATAAACAAACAAGTTAGTTCCTTTTTATTACCTTTTTTGAACACTTTAAAAACTTATGTTTAAATTTTTAGCTACGAAGTATTTTGTTGAATGCAATTTTGGTTGTGCTGCTTGGAGATGTGTAAAAAATGGTGTATTTTATTTTGGTTATGGATGTGGAGGAATCAGAGATCATAATATTTGTCGTGGAGATGGTGAACCACATCAATGGGTTTGTGGCCCTGGACCTTATTGTGCAAGTGTTGATGTTAGTTTTTTCTTAATATTTCTTTCTTTTTTTAACTTTTTTCTTTTTACAGGAAACTCCACCATCAAATCTTTCGGATGTTAAATGTGATGCTACAGGTGGAATTGAAGCAGATGATAGAAACCGTTATCGTGTTAATGAACGACCTAATGGAAATGGAATCTATGAAACAACAAAAATGAAAGGCCACGACCCTGTATTTTTTATTTAGAATTTTATCTAAAATAAAATATCCAAAATCTTTTTATCGAATGTTTGAGGAGATGATCAAATGAATTAATAAAACTGTGTTTAAATAAATAAATAACAATCCAAAGAAGTGACATAAACTCTTTTTTCTTCAAAGGCCACGGACCAGTATTTTTTATATAGAATTTTATCTAAAATAAAATAGCCAAAATCTTTTTATCGAATGTTTGAGGAGATGATCAAAGGGAATTAATAAAACTTTGTTTAAATAAATAAATAACAATCCAAAGAAGTGACATAAACTCTTTTTTCTTCAAAGGCCACGACCCTGTATTTTTTATATAGAATTTTATCTAAAATAAAATAGCCAAAATCTTTTTATCGAATGTTTGAGGAGATGATCAAAGGGAATTAATAAAACTTTGTTTAAATAAATAAATAACAATCCAAAGAAGTGACATAAACTCTTTTTTCTTCAAAGGCCACGGACCAGTATTTTTTATATAGAATTTTATCTAAAATAAAATATCCAAAATCTTTTTACCGAATGTTTGAGGAGATGATCAAAGGGAATTAATAAAACTTTGTTTAAATAAATAAATAACAATCCAAAGAAGTGACATAAACTCTTTTTTCTTCAAAGGCCACGACCCTGTATTTTTTATATAGAATTTTATCTAAAATAAAATAGCCAAAATCTTTTTATCGAATGTTTGAGGAGATGATCAAAGGGAATTAATAAAACTTTGTTTAAATAAATAAATAACAATCCAAAGAAGTGACATAAACTCTTTTTTCTTCAAAGGCCACGGACCAGTATTTTTTATATAGAATTTTATCTAAAATAAAATAGCCAAAATCTTTTTATCGAATGTTTGAGGAGATGATCAAAGGGAATTAATAAAACTTTGTTTAAATAAATAAATAACAATCCAAAGAAGTGACATAAACCCTTTTTTCTTCAAAGGCCACGGACCAGTATTTTTTATATAGAATTTTATCTAAAATAAAATATCCAAAATCTTTTTACCGAATGTTTGAGGAGATGATCAAAGGGAATTAATAAAACTTTGTTTAAATAAATAAATAACAATCCAAAGAAGTGACATAAACTCTTTTTTCTTCAAAGGCCACGACCCTGTATTTTTTATTTAGAATTTTATCTAAAATAAAATATCCAAAATCTTTTTACCGAATGTTTGAGGAGATGATCAAAGGGAATTAATAAAACTCTGTTTGAATAAATTTGTTAGAATCCAAAGAATTGACATAAAAATAAAAAAGTTTTTTGGAAAAGTCATCACAACATTATGGTTGTGCAAGAATTGCGTTAAGACAATTACTTGAAGACTTTAGGTTATAATATTTAAAGGAATAAAATCAAAAATCAGAATTGTAAATAAATGTCACAACAGCATTAAGGCTGTTAGCCAAGCTTTGCTAATGCAATAACTTAGTTTAGCGACATTGTGAATAAATAAATTTCAACTTAAAAAACCACATTAAAGCGAGATCTTTAAGATTGAATTTTTTGGGTTTTATGATTTTTTGGATGTTTCGGCCCTGAACCCTAAACATCCTAATATACAAGTAATTTTTATATAAATTAAACTTATTTTTGAAGTAACCTGCATTGGTGGGCTTCATCAGTAGAGTCCAATGGGTTCTTTGCGTCGATAAAAAATAAAATAATAAAAAGCATAGAAAAAATTAATTTTTTGAATTTTTGATGCCATCAAGAATTTGTTATTTGCTTTTTAAATGAATTTAATTTCGTTAGCAGAGAAATAAAGAAAAAAGTAAAAATTGATTTTATTCTTTTTCAAGTTTTTAATTTTTGGAAGAAAGTAGTAAAAAATGTGAAGAATTAAAAACTAAAAAATGTGAGAAATTAAAAAGGATTGTATTTTCTTAAAATTTTATTCTTGTGTTTTTTGATTGTTTCTTTAGAGTAATTATTGCGTATTAAAAGATTTTCTAAATGTTCGTATGAGTTTTTAAAGTTATCATTATTGCTGGAGACTCTTGCGGTTCTCAAAGTTTCACCTTCAATTATGTTATGCTTGTAAACAGCAGGAATGTCTGATAGATAATTAGTGTATCTAAGTACATCGAATTTATAGTCATCGGTTTTATTGTACAAATTGTAATTAATTCCCTGTTTGAGATTAACTGTAATATCGAGGTAGTTAGTTTTAAAATCTGATTCATGTGTGGTTTCCAGTGTTAGACTACTATGGTAAATATTATTGACAATTTTTTGAAAGTCGATATTTTTATGATTGATGACAATTATGTCGTCCATGTATCTGGATGGAGTAATATTTTTTACGAAAAATTGGTTTTCTTTATTATGACAGTATTTGTATTCCATCATAGTTAAAGTTAAGTCAGCAATTTCTGGTGAAGCGTTATTGCCTTCTGGAATTCCATTGATTTGTTTGAAAATTACTGTGGCAAATTTAACATAGCTATTATCTAATGTTTGAATTAGTAAATCCATAATATCTTCTTTAGTGAAGCAATTTTCCATTTTATTTTCTTTTGCTTCCGTGTATTGACAATAATCATATCCAACTTTTAAAAATTCTTTTTTACTGTTTTTAAAGCATAATTCAATTAGGTTACTTATGTTTTGAATTACAACAGTGTGAGGTAAATTGGTAAACAAGTTATTAAAATCAGCGCAAAATAATTTTAAATTATCTTTTTTCGTTAAATTTTCTATTTTTTCAATGAACTCTTGGCTGTTTTTTATTGACCAATAATTATTTAAGCTCGTCCTATTTTCAATAAATTTGAAATAATTTTTTAATTGGTTTTTAAAATGTTTTAATATTTGTTGTAGTTTCTTTGATAATTCTTTAATTCCGCTCTTACTTGCACCTGTAATAAATCTGAATTTAATTGGGGTTTTATGTAATTTGGGTATTGCATAAATTTTTGGAATAACTTTATCTTTTCCACAATTCATATTTATTTTTCTGTTTTCGTTAAGTATGCAGCATTTTGTATAAACTTCTTCTAAATTTATTTCGCTTATTTTATGTCATTACCTTTAATATTTTCTTTATCCCATCCTAATTCTTTTTGCAGAATTTCAACATATAGTTTTTTGCAAGTATATGCATAATTATTTGTTGCTTTATCGACTGGAGTAATGATAAAGTAATTTTTTATGTTTTCAAGTTCGTTTTTGGCATATTTGTTAAAGATTGGTTTATTTTTGTTTAAGTTAAAGTAAAGAGATTTAGCCAGTTTTTTGGGTTCTTTCTTCCAATTTTTTTCCAAATTTAAGGCTTGTTCGTTAATGATTTTATATTTTTTAATCAGTTTATTTTGAAATTGGCAAAAAACCTTATTTATTTCGTCTTCGATTTCTTTTTTTGTTACCATAATAATATCTCTAAATTTAGTACCCATTTTTAGTGTTTTTTTAAGATTATCATTTTTTTGAAGTTAATGTCACCTGTTATGATATGTTTATGGTGGTTATCATAGTATGGATGTTCTGGTGAACACGTACATTTAGAGTTGTTGATTTCTTTGACTTGGTTTATAGTAAGATTATTTAAAAATTGGTTGTAATTCAAAACTTTAGTACTGATTGGTGGCAGACATTTTTTAATTATTCTAAACTTAGCATTGTCGTGTAATATTATTTGGTTTTCTTTTAATATTTTGTTTAAAACTTTTCCAAGTTTAATTTTTTCCAGGACTGGATGGATATGGGTTAGAATTATGTTTATAAAATTATCAGTTACTATTTTAGATTTTTTATCTTTAGTTTTAAAACTTAAAAGTTTTAAATCATTTTTCTTAAATGTCAAAGCATTTTCGTCTTTAGTTAATTTATTTTTAATATTTTTGGAGGTGTTGTAATAAAGTTGGAATAATTCGTTTGTTTCAGCTCTAATGATTTTATTTTTTATTTCGGTTGAGCTAGTATTATTTAACTTCTTTTTTCGTTTTCTGTTATTGCCTCTTGTGTTTTTTATTCGTGGAAAACTGAAATTAAAGTATGGTAATTTATCTAATTTTTCTTTTGTTAAAGATAAATTTGTTAGGTTTCCTACAGCCTTAATATTGTCGTTTAATCCATATGGATATGCAGTCATTAAAAGTCTGATCCACGTGTCTTCGGTATTTAAGCGAGTTTGTCTATCTCCTAAATCAATATTGTCCAAGACATCTATTTCAAAGTCATTGTTTCCGTGATTTATAAAATGTTGGCATAATACTGTTTTTTCAGTTCCATTTTTAATGTTATTTAAATGTTCACTAATTCTTTGTTTTAAAGTTCTTTTTGTTTCTCCTACATATTGCTTTTTGCATATTTTACAGATTAAAAGATAAACTAAATTATTTGAGTAACAATTAAATTTATTAGTTTTACAAGTTAAATATTTATCTTTGGTTACGCTGCTTTCAACGATAGAGGGAATCACAAAATTTTATTGCATTATTACATGGTTTAAATATAAAAGCAAGAATACAAAATACACACAAAACGGGGTTAAAATAAAAATGCGGAGCTCTGAGATTTCTCTCTTCCTTCCGTCCAGCCAAATGCACAAAATACAAAAATATGCAAAACATAAATAAAGCAAGAATGCAAAAAAAGTTATTTAACAAAAGTAAAACATCTAAATGGCAAAGTTTTCTTATTCGGAGAAACGTACTTCTACCCTCAAAAATTTGATTAATAAAAAGTTTAAATAATGGTCAAAATAGGTTTTGTAAAACTTGGAATGTTCCATTCATCAATAGCTTTGTCGATTGCACCCTTAAAAGCAGCGGTAAAAGAGATGTCAACGTCTTTTTTAAATTTAGCTCTAAAAGATGCCCGACCTTTTTTCAAAGGATCTCCTTGACCAGAGATTACAGCGTGCTTCTGAAATAAATAAAAAGTTTGACCATAACTTTAAAAAAAATTATAACCTTTATTAACTTCGCAAAAGATTGGACGTCAGTATATTTCGAAAGTTGATCCACTTCAAATCTTTTCAACTTTAATTTAAGATTGAGTAAATTTTTCATCATTCTTGTATTAAATTCAAATTCATCCTTTAATTTAATAACCTTGCTAAAAATTTTAAATTAAACGGTGGCTTAAACGAAATGCATAGCTTTTAGTCGCGTCAAACAGAGCTTTGTTATTTTTGCGAGGAATATAGAAAAATATCGTTTTTGATATCATAAAGCCTTGGCGTTGAACTCAAAGTAAAGTTATAGGACATGCGCTCAAGATTTAAATAAAACCTATGTCGACAAGAAAGGATGCTCAAATGTTTAGAAAAATAATTTATTTTTGATGCTATGAAGAATATTGGGTTTTGATTTTAAAAACAGATGTATGCATCGCAACTTCTTTGGCGCACTTTTTTTTAAATTTTTCTTCTTTTTCATTATCTTAATAAGCTACAAATTTTAAAAGTAATTTTATCGATAGCATTCATGGGAATGTTGAAGATATGTATTCTTGAATTGATTGCACCGTTAGTTATTTTTGATAAATCTTTAACCAAACAAATATCATATCCTCGTTCTGATGCCCCAATATAACAACACGCGACACATTTTTCTTTAACAAAAAAATATTTAAAAAATTTCATTTAATTTTTTGTAACCACAAAATGCCCTCTTTTCTCGAGGAATAAAAGGATTTTTACAAATGTGATAAACTAAGGAAGATGGCAATGCAAAAGCTTGAGCAACAACATTTGATTGAGTAAAGTATAATCTTATATTCTTTTTTAAATTTATGTCCGGAAATGCGTTTTTACTGCCACCAAAGACATAGCTTCTTCTTCCCATTTCAATAAAGTTTTTTAAATTTGATAGATCCATTTGAGATAATAAAATAAATCTTCGTAAATTATTCTTAATATCTTTTAAACAGACTTTTTACAAATACTTGCCATTTTATCTAAGAATAAATAAATCACATATTATATATATAACTTTTTTCATTCAGTACTTTTAAAAAATTGCGATGGTTGTTTGTCCGTGGTTATTTTGCCAAATTTTATCATATCTTTCAATAACTATGAAAACCCCTAAAAATATCATCACATTCATTCTCAAATAAACAAAGGCACTTCAAAAAAGGTAGGTACTTAAAGGCAACAATAATTAAGTAAAATATTGTCTAGTGTGAGCTGTCAAAATAACTACATATAATGAAAGGAATCAATATGGGCTTTTAGGATTTCCTTTTGCCATAGCAACACAAGAAAATTATTCATTATTTCTAAGTTATAATAAATGTTCTGAGTTTTAAGGCAATAAACAAAGTTAGAATATTTTGGTGTCAAATTTTGCTTTAGTTTCAATAAGCAAAATTTAATCTCCACATTTTTTAGGCTCGATTTAGCTTTTTACATTTATCATGGGTGCTTTCCTTCAGATTATTATAACTCGTGAAAATTATTAATAAATTTTTGATGATTTAGATTGAATGAAGTAAATCGAAAGATTTGATATAGTTATATTTGTTTAACTTTTGCTTTCTTTCATTAAAAAACGTGATAATTTTCTTTTTGCTTTCTCCTTTTTTTTGATGAAGCGTATCTATCGGCTGAAGAAGATTTGATTGCATCGAATTGCGTAATGCGCAAAAAAAAAGAAAAAAGAAAAGAGATTTAATGAATGAAAAGTTTACTCAGACGTTGCAGTCACACAAATTATATTTGAAAGTTAGAAAAATTAAGGTTCCAAATCTTTTTTTTAATTGATTTCTTCTAAACCTTTTTTAACTTATCTGAAAATTAAAAATTAAGGCGGTCGCAATGCTTTGAAGAAAAAAATAAAAATTCAGTTAAATTAAAAGAGAGAAAAAAATTAAATGAACTCAAATGGAAAAAGTTATTCGTCAAATAAAATCATAAAAAGAATTTTTTGTGGGGTATATAAAATGAAGAAAAAAAAATAATTTGGAAAGGTCGGATCTTTTAGTATATTCGCGGCGGCTTCTACTTGGTGGTATTAGCTGTTAAAAAAAAGTTTTTAATTTCACTTTTTTAAGCTTTTTTTATTTCACATTCAAATTCTTTCCTTTATGTCCTTCGATTACGATAGACGAGTCTTTTATTTTTTAAATTTTTCAAAAAATATCAAAAAAAATTAAGATTTTTCCTTTTTAGCTTCACAAAACTAAATATGTTTCATAAAGTCAGAATATTGTTGTCACTATTCTTATTAATTGGATTTTTTGCCGTTGCAATTATGGGACATCATTCACATTCTCATGAGTAAAAGCATCCATTTTTAAAATTTAACTCAATTATTTTTGTTTTTTCAGACATCACCATCATCATGGGCATGTCCACGGTGGCGGTTATTATGGCAGAGGTGGTGGTGGAAATGGATGGGGTAATAATGGGTTTGGATTATTCTCTCAACAATGGCCTTTCTTTGGCAGAAAATAAATTTTCGAGATAAAATTATATTTTCCATGATTTTGAATTTAAAAAAAAAAATAGTGTACTATAATAAATGATTAAAAATATCTCATAAACTATAAAGATTGGACTAATTACAATAATAATTTTGAAAATGTTTCATTTCAGTAAACTTTGAGGAAAAAGGGAAAATAACGAAAAAAAAATGCAAAACACAAATTTACGTTTATTGTATGAAACTGCTATTTTCTTCTATTTGCTCGATCCTGAATTTTTTAAGTTATTGCTTAATTTCAGCAAAAAAAAGCGATAAATATTTTTACAGAATGTTTGAGGAGATGATCAAAGGGAATTAACTCGCTTTTGACAATTCGTGGAAATGAATTTCCTTATAAATTCAATATTTAATATAGTAAATCATTTTGTTTTTATAGCAACTCAGATAACCATTCAAAATCATCTAAGCATTATTATTTGCTGAAAAATGTTTTGTGTTTATATAAATTATTATCTTCTTTTTTGTATAAGTAATTGGTTGCCGTACAATTTTCGACAAGAAAATAAAGGATATTTTTTGCGGGAGTTTTTTGTTTTAAAAAAACAATAAATACTAGCAAAACAAATCTTAAAGCGATTATGTCTTTAACTCTCTTTCTCAAATGTGAAAAAAAAGCTATAAACAAATCTAGGAAAATATTTTGGAATTTATTAATTATCTAAATGACTTATTTTTTTTTTTTTGTTGCTTAGCATGGATCAAAAGAAAATACACATGGAAACAAATGGCCGACGTTGTGAAAATAAAGTTGATGAAGGACCCTCTTTTGTTCATACTCCATTTGAAGATAATGAAAATGATGGAAATTTTTCTAAGTTAGTTTCTAAAAACAAAACAAAGATGGGTAAAGAAGTTATGGGCCCAAAAATTACTTTTATTTTCAATCAAATGAAGTTACAAAACTTTGGATTACCAAAAACAAACTTAAATTATATTCTCAAAATTGCCAATGGCCAAGTTATGAAAAAGTTTCAACGAACCTGCAAATATTTTTATCAAAGAAATCCATATTTTATTGTTGATGAAATTAAATATGATGAAATTAAAATAGATGACAAATGTTTTACAATTTCTGATGTTTCCATGGTTTCCAATATTTGGGTTTTAAATGTTTTTCATTTTGGAAAAAAGGAATTTCTGCAAAAAGTTGTTCGTTGTGATGCCAAATCAATTTCTTTACCATCTGGTGTAATTTCCACGAATCTTTTTGATATTTACACGAAATCAAATTGTGTAAAATATTGGTATTCTTTTTCAACAAATGTCAAAAGTTATGATGAAAATGATATTTCTATCGAAGAGCTTTTCTATTGTCTTCCAAATGCTGAGAGTATCGGGTAATTTATTTCTTCTTTGTTATTAAATTTAATAAAGCTATCATGTTTTAGTGCTATAGTCAAAAGCAGCCCAAAACTAGCTACAACTGAACTAAGAAAAACTAAAATTAAAGAACTTCGACTTTGTATCAGTGATAACACATTTGACTCGAATGAGTATTACGAATTTTTTGAAGTAAAAATAAACTCTTCTTGGAAATAGAAATTTTTTAAATTTTTATTTTTTAGAAGGTTCTTGCTCCTAAAGCAACTGTTTGGTTAAACTTTAAATGTCCCAATGAAGCATCTAAACTAAGTTTAGATAAATTTAAAGAACTTCGTGAAATAATTGGTATCAAATGGAAGCCAACAAATCATAAACCTAAAATACTTTACTCATTTATGTTTAGTAATAGCATTTAATAAACTTTGCGTAAATTAATCACATTTTTAAAAATGAAAAATCCATTTTATTTTTTTTAATGCTACATATGTATTTGTTTAGCTTACTTGACATAAATTTTGTTAAAAATTAAGAAAATACCTTTATGTATACATTTCGCATTTGTCTATTTATTTTTTGTTTGAAAAGCATTTTCGCACACTTTCTATAATTATTATTCTGATGAGGCTTTTGAGTGGAAAAGGTCTTAGATGCTTATAATAAGATTGCAACTACTTTTAATTTAAAAGAGTTTTTAATCCATTTGCAATTGAACGCGAATATGTAACTGACATTTAAACATTTTAAAAGACATAAAAAGAAGCCACAAATCTAATAAGTAAAAAATGCCTTAAAGAAACAAATCATCGATTTAATTTTTTTTCTTGTAGCGAAAAGAAATAAATAAAAGTTGTCAAATTTTTTTTGTAATATTCATATTCTTAAATATCTCATTTGGATATATTATTTTCTTCTAATTATAATTTTTCTATGGCTTCAAATTTTTTTAATTTAAGAAAACGTCGTCATTCTGAAAATGAATTATATGCTCCACTTCCACCAACACCAGTGCAATTAAATCATGATGAACCAGTGGTTAATATAATTTTTGACTCATCCGATGATAAAGATTCAATATCCGAATTAGAAGTTATGGATCAAAGAATTATTTCAAATGAAAATCAAATCAAATCAGAAAATTTGGGTTTACCAAAGCCAATTATGAATTATCTTCTCCAAGCCGCGAATGGCAAAGTTATGAAAAAGTTTCAGCGAACTTGTAAATATTTTTTTCAAAAAATTCCCTATTTTATTGTTGATGCAATTGATCGTGAATGGATGATTGTTCATGGAAAATGCATTTCAATTCCTGAAACAAATATGCCTGAAAAAATTTGGGTTGTAAAGTATTTGAAGATCGAGGACAAAAAAGATTTAGAAGTTTTTAAAAACATTGTTCGCTTCGATGTTATTAATGTATTTTTGCCTCATGCTGGAATGACGATGAATCAATTTCATATTTTAACTAAATCAAAAAGAATCAAATATTGGGATTCTCTTCTAACTTCTTTTGTTTCTGAAAACAATTACAGCCAAAAGGACATTTCGATTGAAGACCTTTTGTTCAAATTTCCAAATGCAACTCGAATCTGGTATTTTTTAAATCCTTTTCTTTCAAAAAATAAATAAATAACTAACGAAATTTTTCTTATTAGTGCCAGAGTTAAAAGCAGCCCCAAAAATGTCTTTTTTACCACGCGTTTAACTAAAATCATTTTACTTCATCTTCATATCGTCGATAATATTTTTGACCCGGATAAATATTACAAATTTTTGGAAGTAAAATAGTTTATTTTAATTTTTGGTAAAAAATAGTTTTTTAAAATCTTCTATTTTTAGAAAGTTATAGCTCAAACGGCGGAAGTTCGATTAACATTTAAATATACATCTGCATCGGTTGTAGCAGTTCCAAGTATTGAAGAAATTAAAAAACTTCGCAATCATTTCGATAATACATGGATTCCTGTATCTTCAAAGCCCCAATTAACTTTATACGATGACCAAATGAAACTCTATTTTTAATAATTTAATTTGTTAATTTAGTTATTTTTTTCCTTTTAATAAAATTTTTAGAAATTATGTTTATTTTCTTTGCATTTTACTTTTTCAATATGGGAAATAAATAAATGATCAATTAATTGAGTCAACTAAAACCTTTTTGACATCTAAATATTCTTACTGTACTTTTTGATATTACATCTTATAATTTTTAATTATTAGGTTCTTATTTTTTGTGATCAAGTACCTTCGAATAAAAAGTAATATTCATTTCATTTTCTTCCTTTTTTTGATTTTTTTTGTTAGACTTCTGGCTTTGGATTTTTTGTATTGACATATTTGTGTAATTTTTAAAAATAAATATTTTTTAATAGCTTATTTTTGCATTTACCCTTTTTTTATTGATTTGTTTTTTCGTTTGACTAACAGACCAGGATAACGCTTTAGTTCAACCTCGTTAAAAAACGCAAAATCTAAAAAGACCTTAAAGCATAGATTTCACACTTAAGCCTTTTTTGTTTTTTACAAACCTCACAAATAGTAAATAAATAGTTTCAGTTGGGAGAATTATTGATTTTCTTTATTAGTTCAATAATTTTTTGCATCTTAATACTTTCAATTCAAACTAAGGTGTCCAGTTCAAAAATGCAAGGTAATAAGCGTCGAGCTGAAAATTATTTTGGTGAAGAACCTTCGGTTCCTCGAGTTAGATTGAGTTATGACCTAAATAATTTTCATGCTTCTCCATTGATCTATAAAAAAAGGACATCAAAATTGTGGATAAAAAACATGTTTTTAATCAAAATCAAATGAAGCTACAAAGCTTTGGATTACCAAAAACAAACTTAAATTATATTCTCAAAAGTGCCAATGGCAAAGTTATGAAAAAGTTTCATCGAAGCTGTAAATATTTTTATCAAAGAAATCCATATTTTGTTGTTGATGAAATTAAAGATGAAGAAATTTTTATTTCTGGCGAAATTTATAACATTTATGAACTTCCGGAGATTAATAATATTTGGATTTTAAATGCTTTAAACATTGAAACTTTGAATTTGGGTAATGAATTTTTGAAAAAAGTTGCTCGCTGTGATCTTTATGCTTATGAAAATAAATTGGGTCCAGAAGAATATTATAATTTTTTTGAAGTAAAGAATAACTTTTTTTGCGTGGATATTAAATATTTTATGTTTTTTTGTTTCCGAAACTTCTTGCACCAAATGCAACCGTTAAATTAACTTTACACTATCAATATGAAAGATTCTTTAGCAGCGTCGAATAAATTTGAAAAATTTGATGAAATTTTGAATCAAAAATGGAAGCCATCAGATGAAAAACCAAAAATCAATTTTTTTTATAAATATTGTTTGAAAAAATTTGGTTTTTACCCATATTTTTAGTATTTTTTTACAATTTTTTTTATTTATTTACACTGCTTTGAATTATTTTATCTTTGTTTTGTTACTCAAAATTTAATACTAATTTTTGTCATATTTTTATTCTTCTCAATTCTAATTAAAATACAAAGAAATATTTATAGATTTAAAAAAATGTTTTGTCTTAATTTTTTATCTTCCCTGTATAAATAAACAAAGGTAAAAAATGCAATGAAAGTGATTTCGGCTTTATTTGATGCTTTTAAAGGCCTATCAATTCTGTTTTAAAACCCGAAAAATTTATAATTTTACTAAATATATTTTATCTCAATTTTTTATCTTCCCTGTATAAATAAACAAAGGTAAAAAATGCAATGAAAGTGATTTCGGCTTTATTTAATGCTTTTAAAGGCCTATCAATTCTAATTAAAAAAATCTCAAAATTTTTATAAGTTTGGAAAGTATTTTGTCTTAATTTTTTATCTTCCCTGTATAAATAAACAAAGGTAAAAAATTCAATGAAAGTAATTTCGGCTTTATTTGATGCTTTTAAAGGCCTATCAATTCTAATTAAAAAAATCTCAAAGTTTTTATTTTACTTTTTTTTATGAACCAAAGATTATTTTTGTTATAAATAAACTACTTTTTTTTTATGTCCAATACTCTATGAAAACCAAATAGGTTGTTACATCTGCTTGTATTAGACAGAGAGACGCGACTTGTTATAAAAACAAAGTAAATTAGACAAATTGGACCACAAATTTAAATGTCACATTTTTTTGACGTCTGCCAACGAAATTTGATTAGATTGAGTTTTCACTAACCAATAAAAACTATAACAAATGAGAACGACATACATACCTAAGAGAACCATAAAAAGGCAGACAATAAACAAAAATATGCCTTTAAAGAAAATATTTTTTATAACTTGTTTGTTGTGACTTTATTTTCCTTGATAAAATTTTTTGCAAGGTTTATTTTTATTGGTCACCAAGCACCTTTTATTATTTGTTTGGTAAAAGTCTATTTGATTTGCAAGGTTTATTAAAAAAACTTTAAAAACGATTTCCTTGCGTAAAAAAGAATTTCTTAACGATGGCTAAAATTAAAATGGTTTTTAATGTTAACCAAATGAAGCCTCAATACTTTGGAATACCTAAAACAGTATTAAATTATTTTTTAAAGAATGTCAAGGGACAAATTATGAGAAAATTATTTAAAAGTTGTAAATATTTTTATTTGAGAAATCCATTTTGTATCGTTGATGAAATAGACGACCAAAAAATAAAAGTTGGTTATAAATGGTTTTCAACTTTGAATCTTCCATGTATTGACAACATTTGGGTTTTAAATTCTTTGCGTTTTTACACATATCTTAGATCTCCGTTTGTGAAAAAGATAGTTAAATGTCAAACAAAATCAATATTTATGAGAGTTGGGAAATTGCCTATTCATTTATTTTATGTATTAACCCAATCAATTCAACTAACATACTGGAATGCAGAACCAACGTCTATCTTAAATAACGCTGGAAATCATATCACTTTTGATGAACTTTTAATTCGTCTTCCAAAAACTGATTTTATCGGGTACATCTTTTTTTCTCTCAATAAATGTGGTGAAAATGTTATCTATCATTTAAATCCTCCAAATTTAATATTTCGATGCGGCTTTAGAAATTCCATAGTATTATGTTTAAAAAAAATTTGTATAATAAAAATTAATTTTTTTAAGTGCTATCGTTCAAGGAATTCCCGATCATGCTGAAACTTTAATACTTCCCTCTCAAGTAAATCGAATCAAAAGATTCCATTTTGGCGTCATAAACCATACAATTAATCCAAGATCTTGTTACAATTTTTTAAAGTAAAAAAACTTTCCTTTTTTTACAGATTTTTTTAAAATGATTCAACTATGATATTTTAGAAAGCCCTAGTCTCTAAAGCATCTGTCGAATTAGCATTTATTTGTTCATCGAACATTGAAGCCACATCAAAAGAAGGTCAAATTAGACAATTTCGTAGAGAAATAAAAAGTTATTTAAAAGAATGGCTACCAACAAATGAAAAACCAACTTTGAGTATGTATTTACTTATAAAAAAAAGTGTTTGATTTTTTTTGTTATATTTATTTTGTTTTTTTTTGTAATGACAATTAGCCCAAAAAATTTTTATAATAGTTTTATAAAAACTTTCTCTCCAATAAAAATAAAAAAATATTTTGATTTTCAAAAAATTCAGTAAAATGAAATAAAATTATGCTTCCAATAGTTAAATATTCAACGATAGCATATTTTATAGAATCAGCTAAAACAAACCTATTTTTAAATTTTGTCATAATTTTTTATTTTTAATACACTTACCATAATGATTACACGTCAAAGGAATGGAATACTTTGCTTGATGCTGTATCGTTGGAAACGCAGCAAATAAAAAAATTGCTGCTGACAGTAATCGAATGATAAAAGTGAATTTGCGAAAATAAATCTAAAATCCGAAAATATAAAAATCTAAGGAACTGGCTACATAAAATATTAAAAAAGCTAAATTTGAGGTAAAAACAAGTTTTTCTTTATTAAACAAATTAAGTCAATGATAGAGGCAAAAAATTAAAACTCTCCAATTTCAACGCTTACTTTTATGTTACTCGCCTCTTGAATATCCAAAATAATACAAACAAACATGTAAAGTCCCGCCAATATCAAAAACCATTGAGTCAAAATTAAATTTAATTGAGGAAATTCTAAAATAGAAAAATCAATACAAAATTTGGGGATTTCCAAATTTTTGACTCACCTTCATGATCTTGTTGATGAGCAATGGATAAAAATGTTGCACAAATAATTAATTGAGCTGCCAATAAAAATGGAGGAAGTTTGAAAAGAAACTCACGAAATTTGCTATTTTTTCTTTGAGTATTGCATTCCAAAACTTGAATACGACAGTAAACTAGAAATACTCTAGCTGCAGCGGAAAACATTAATGCAAATCGAAAACATATTTTTACATATGGTTCAAGTTCAAATCTTTTGAATAATGAAGGTAGCTGAGTTTGAGCCGTTGAGTTCTAAAAACGTAATTTTTTTTAGGGTCTTTTAGCAAACTTTGGTTATATTTTGCCAAAAAAAGAAGGAAAAGGAAATTGGGAAAAATAGAAATTTTTATTAAAAAATTTTGTGTTCTATCATAAATTTTTTAAAAGCTTTCATGAATTTCAGTTAAATTTAAACTAAATAAACTCTTTGGAATATTTATTTACCCTGCAAAGAGTTGTTACAAATCCATTCCAAACCACAATCACTTTATCACCATTTGTAGCAAAATTAACTTTTCGATTAAAAAGCATCAAACCAATAATGATACAAAAAATAGAGAAAGCAGCGATAATTTTATTAACATTTTTCAAAGAAATTTTAACAAATATAACATCTTCGTTAAAATTTGCTAAATTAGCTTTTTCGAGATTTTTCATTTTATTTTTCTGCACCTTAATGATTTTTTTTCCAACTTTTTTGACTGAGATTTGTGTGGGCGTTGTCCATATTTATATATTAAAAAAAAAGAAGAAGAGTTTTTTTTGTTATGCAACAACAAGTTTTTTTTTTCAAATCTGGTTAAAAGAAAGAAAAAAATGAGTGTTAAGAATGTATCCGATTTCAAACACCAAAACACAGAACAATTTCGGTTGTGCACCAATGGTTGGAATAGCACTGACAGAGAAGAAAAAAGGTTTCGATGAACGTTTGGTTAATTTCCCGATTGGTGAAGTCTTAATTTTTTTATTTTATGATCACCTCGCAAACAAACAAGTTCTCAAAAACTAATTTTAACTTTAATGTCTAGAGATAAAGGCATTAAAATATAAAATCTCTCTCTATGTAAACCAAACTAAACACGCTTGAAAGAAAGAATATCGGGAGAATTTTCTGCTTCATTTTGTCGCTAAAAAGAAATAAAATTAAAATGCTTCTTTTTGTGAGACCAAAAATGAGCTCTACGATACAGAAACTTATTAATATAAAAAAATAATTTTTTTAAGAAAAACCATTTTTTAATTATAATTGTATTTAGTCACATTTCTTTATCTTCCAACGAAAAAAAACCAAGTACATTTCTTTGTTTTCAGTTGAAAAAAAAGTTTTTTGATTACGGTGGTCGTGTGACATAAAAATGCATTTTGTCATGAAAAAAAAAATAATAATACATAGAATAAATTTAATTGATCAAATATGGAAGTAAATTTAATGGTTGGTCAGTTTTTTACGTACATAAAAAATTAAACGTCATAAAACACTTTTTTGTTTTATTCGTAGATTAAAGACGTAATTAAAAAGCGATCGTAATTTCTCGAATTAAAATGAGAGCTTTCATTCGCATCACTGAATTTCGGAGAAAAAACGTAGTCTAATCGAGACTTTTGGAGCAACGTGATAAAAAGGAAGAAAAAATTTTTGTTTATGATATTTATTTAACTTTCGGAAATTAAATAAAAATAGAGACTAATAAAAAAAATAATTAAGAGCATGTGAATTTTCAGACGACTGAAAAAAGAATAAAGTTAGATAAAAAAAAGCCCTTTAGAATCAGTGAAGAAGAAAAATAAATAGAAAGAAAACGGTTTTTTATTGTTTCATGAATTAATTTTTTTCTTCAAAGATACAGTAAGAAAAAAGATTAACAGCAAAGAAAAAATAGAAAAAATATGAAAAGGTTTTGCGTCGTCCTTTCTCAAAATAAGTCTATTTGAGAACCCATAAATAATAAGAAAAATGCGAACAAAATTAACTGTAACTTTGTTTTTTGTATTTGAAACACGTGTGTAACAATAATGTTGAACCAAAACTTGAGTAGTTTTAAAACATTTGTAGTTTTTCCCAGGCCAAAAAAAATAACGATAACACAAAAAGTTCGTCATTTTCCACTATAATCAATTATAAAACAAGTTAGCTTCAAATATTTGTGTGGAAAAGAGTTTTTTTAAAAATAAAAATATTTTTCTTGTAACCATAAAGGGCCTTTTTATTTATATGCCAATGAAGTTGATGCTAGAATATGTATCTATGCGATTTTTTTAACCTAATTTTCAATTTGTTGCTTTTAGACCAAAGTTTTTTTAGTCTTCTCCTCAAAAATTTAATAAAGTTATATTGATATTTTATTATTTATAAAAACACCGAAAAGCAAATTTTTTTGTGCATTTAACGACAAAATTTTTAAATCTAATTACCTTAGTTTTTTTTAAACAAAACTCATGATTAATTACTTTTCCATTTTTATATCTCTAACTTTTAAGTGTCTTAACTGTAGTCCAGAAGCAAACTTTGTTCCTTATTATTAATAAAATTATTGAGGCATTAAACTTCACAACTATAAAACTATAAAATTTGTAATCCCATTAAAAAAATAAATTGGTACTTTTAAATTTTTTGCTCTTAAAAAACACCTAAAATTACCCTTTTTTTTGGTAATATTTTAAAGTTATAATTTTTTTTTGGTAAAAAATTATGAAAATACTTTTTTATTTTAGCAATTACTTTTCTAAATTTCATTTTTTTGTTTTATTCCATTTCTTTCTTCCTTCTAAGTATCACGTTTATTTTTTTTCAAAGATTATAAAGACACAAAAGTTAAATTTGCCATATTAATGTTAATTTTTGAGCATTTGTGTTTTTATGCAAATGATCTTGCTTTCTTTTTTTCTTTGCCTTTATAAATAATATTCAAATAGAAAACTTTTAAAACACTAAATTTTTTTATATTTTAAGCGTTAACTGATTAATTAATTTTGTCTTTTTATTTAAAATATTTTGTTTATTTATTTATTAATTTATCTTTAAAAATTTAATTTTGCCTAAGTAAAGTTACAGTTTTAAAGAATTTTATCAATTTTTTAGTTTTTTTTCTTCTTAAAATCATGACTCAACAATTTTTTGATCCAGCAATTTTCGACCTAGAAGATTTATATAATCCTTTATTAACTAAATTCTACTCAATTTATTGGGATGTTAGTTTTATTATTACAACTGTATTTTTTATTATTATGGTTTATGTAATTATTACAAAATCTTCCAAAGAAATGGGCTCATATAAATGGTATTTATGTCATCAACTTGGCTGGAGCTATGCATATGATTTACATATGGGTTTATGGAAACCCGTGCCATTATGGCCTTTTTATGTTGGATATTCTGCTGGAATATATCGAAATTTTCAATCATCTTATGTCCCAATGGTTTTGATGGTTTTTACTTCTGTTGGTTTAGGTAAGAAAAGTCAGAATTTCCAGGAAAACTGAAACTTCGTGAAATTTAGGAAAAAAGTATTTTAAAAAAGTTAAAAAAAAGGAACATAAATATAAAGTTAACTAATAATAAATGCTTTTTTCTTATATTTTTCTAATAATTTTTTAAACTTTTAAAATTTCTCTAAAATCTAATTTTTTGGAAGAAAACTACGAAAATTTTTTTGATTAGTTAAATTCTAGGTTTTTCAATTTACATTTCTGTCCTCCATCGATATCTTCACGCAGCGCCTTTCTCCACTTTCTACAGATTCTATAATATTGTTTGGTTTCGACTTCTCCATTATATAATTATTTTTATTTCCATGCAAGTCATTTTATGTGGTCCAATGATTTATTTTATCCCTGATATGAATAATCTTAAGAAATCTTTAATCGAGCAAAACTCAAATTTCAAAGAAATAATTAATTTAGAACCATCACTTTTTGGTTATGACCGCAGACATAACAACAGCGTATTTTTATTTGTTATGACTGGAATTATTATTACTTTTTTATTAATTATTGTTTCTATAATATTTCTTTATTTTAATTTTATTAGAATAATAAGAAAAAATAGAAATTTTTTATGCCCTACGACGCTAAAGCTCCAGGTGAGTGACCTTTAACAAGTATTAACAAAATTTTTAAAGATGACATTTTTATAATTAAGGGTTAAAGTAGACAGTTTTTTAATTAATCAACACTCCAAAAATAACGTCATAAATTTATTTTATTTTTGCTTGAATTATTTTAACATCATAAAAACAAATTTTCTTTGCTCGGAAAGGAACGAAGATTCTTTTCCTGATAAAAAAAGAAAATAATCCATTTTTAGGGTTTTTCTTAATTCAAAATTCGAAAAAAAAGTTAAAAACTAGTTTCGATTTTATAAAAACTCGCATTGGCAAAAATAAAATTTTATTATTCCTTGGTTTTTTTTCAATAACACAAAAGAAATTTCAGTTTAACAAACGGTTTTTTGATTTTTTTAAAGTTTAAATTTTTTTTGGATATCACAATCTTAGAAAATCAAGCAAACCCAAAAATTCCAATATAAAACTTTTTTTGATGAGTGTAATTCAAAATATTCTCAAATTTTAAAAGCATGTTTTTTTAGACTATTCTATTCCGAGCCCTCTGCATTCAAATGTTTCTTGGAATAATATTATTGATCCTTCCTATGACAACTGCCATAACACTTTCAATTTTTGGTTTTAAATGGGTTCCAAAATTTTCCATGTTGGCCATCATGATTACAGCCACTCACACTTTATCGGATTTTAGTGCAATCATTTATAGTATTAAAAGATATCGATTGTTTTTTTATGAAATTTATTTGAAAATTTTGAAACAAGTTGGTGTGGATGTTCGAAAGCCACCATCATCCACACTTTTTGCTTATACTGTGTCAGCTGCTGTTTCACCTACAATAACTGAGAAATAAATGTATTGATTTTTTGTAACTAAACTAAAATAGAAGAACAACAAATTATTGTCTATCTTTTTTGTAAACTTTTTTCACACTTTTTGTTCCAAAAAAATAAAATAATGAATGGCTTTATTAACCCACGAGAAAAATAAAAAAAGAAGATACTTTTTTAGGTGAACTAACACCCTTTGTTTTTATGCATTTTTGTTTTCAGTCGTTTTTTTAAGAAAATTTGAAAATTTTGGGCGCACATTAGTTGTTCTCTATAATTTTTATATTTGCGTCGTTGCAAAGCATCTTTTTTCCTTTTTGGTAAATTGTTATATTTGAACAAAAAAAGTTTTCGGGTGATTCTGTATTTTTAAAAAGAAAATTATGTCCGAAATAAATAGTTTTATTAGTAGCAATTGTCACCAACAAACTTTCCGCTTACCAAAACCAATGATGAATTATATTCTTGAATTTGCCAATTTCCAACTTATGAAAAAGTTTTGGGAAACCTGTAAAGACCTTTACTTAAGTTTTTTACATGGAAATCAAATGAAGCAGCAAAATCAAGGTTTACCAAAACCAATCATAAATTATTTTCTTAAAAGACTTAATGGCCAAATTTTGAGAAAACTTTATAAAACTTGCAAATATTTTTATTTCAAAAAACCATATTTTATTGTTGATGAAATACATGATTGTGGAATGATTAGAGCCTTTGTAAATCACTAAAATCACATTTAAATATATTCATTTAAAAAAAATAAAAAACAACCAAAAAAGCAGAAAATATTTTTTGAAAAAGAATATAAAAAATAGACAGTATCACATGAATTGGGCCTTTTTTAAATGTTGGAAAATGGGGGAATTTAAAAGGAAAATGTATTTTTTCCTTAACTATTTTTATCTCTGTGAATTCAAAGTATCCAATTATTAAGAAATGGTACGAAGTCGAGGTCCAGAATCTTGTGTCGCAAGTGGTCTTTGATTCTGAAATAGTATTATTAATAATTACATAAATTTTTATGTTAATATTTTTTTTTTCAAAAATAATTAAGAGCAAAACAAATTTTTTACATTTATTTAACTTACAATTGGTCCAATAGATTTTACATTAAACCATTCTCGTAAAAAAATTTTTTCCCGACAAAGATAAAAATTGAAATACACCTCGCGAACATCTTTGCTAAAATTAGAAATTAAAAGATTAAATTTGCTCGATACATGAAATATATACCATAAAATGAACAGAGAAAATGTACCGATGAGTGGGTATAAAAGATGTGCTAAAGGCCGAAATCGGAATAACGTTGCCGACATTTCCATTGATTTTGTTACAGCTGCATAAATTACAAAAAACGCAAAAAATGCATTAAGGGTCTGCGCAATAAATAATATGATGGTGTAAACTAAAATATTATTAGATAAATTAAGATTTTAAAGGAGTTTAGTTAAACTAGGAATCGAATGATTGTAAAAATTGTATTTTGTTGTAACAAACGCTGATACTCTGATTTTTTGTTTTTTTTTTGTTAATTTTTTTTATTAACACGAATGCTTTTTAGTATTTGTTTAGTTCATAAGAAATAATTGCGCTTGAATAATTTCCGACACAGCCTAATTTGTTGTTTAATGGATTCTTTAATTACGAGTAGCCATTATCCCTCAAGATTTGTATTTGTATTGTTCAATGGGTTGGTAAACTATAATATTTCAAATTTTTGGAAAAATTCTTACAAAATTTTTTTTATTGATAACCCCATCGTAGTTTATTCATGATATCAGTAGACAAGGGACGAGTCGCTAATTTAAAAAAAACACTTACTCATTAACCGTGAATCTTTGATTTGTTCCTGACTGAGTTTTAAATTTCTTTTTAACGATCGATACTTAATGAAAGTAAAAGTGTTTAAAATGAAGCAGATAAAGGCTTGACTGCCATGAATTGTAGCGGATAAAGAAGATACAAGCTGAAATTGTAATGTAAAAGTTAAAAAAAACTTTTTTAAAGAAGGTAAATAAATAAAATTACAATTTGAAAGTTTCCATCATCATAATATCCAGTTACTTGACCCGTTGGAGTTAATTTATATCGATTTGGGACACCATATCGATATGTGCAAATAACAAATGGAAGAAGCATTTGAAATGCAATTAAAAGAAATAATCGCTTTCCCGACCATAACTAAAAAATATTTTTTACAAATAGAATAATATATTTGAGAATTTTTATAATCATGTTACTATTTCCCATATATCATTTCACTTGTTTAAAGGAACATAGGTTTTCGATGTCTTTTTGAAAATTACATTCCACACAAGCGAAAGGAACACTTGGCTTGACGAGTATTTGAATTTACGTGTCATTTACTGTCTTACACGTAAATTCAAACACGCGTCACGACAAGTGTTCTTTCGCTTATGGTGAATGAAATTTTCAAAAAGACATCAAAAACCTATGTTCCTTTAAAAAAGTTTAAAAAATTATTAAAAAGAAAAAATATTACTCACACGTTTATAAAGAATGGGGAAATAAAACGCTGTAAAACGGTTGAATGCAATTAAACTATTTCCATATGCTTGTTGTTGCGTCAAAATGTCGGAAGAAGTATAAGCAAAAACTGCTGGAAAATTGCTATTTAGATACCATTCGCGAAAAATTCCCATTACAGCAAATCGAATACCGAATAAAGTCTAAATAAAGTATATATATATTTTTTTTGGTTTCTAAAAAAATTTAATAAATATACCCCAAATAAATAAAACAAAATATCGACAATTCCTGATGCACAAAATATTGTAAAAACTGCTCCATTCAAATATGATTTTTTTTTATTTGATCGAATATTATGGAAATTAAAAGGCTTAAATGAAATGCAAAACAAATAAATTCAAAAATTATTTGTATGTATTCTTCAAAGGAAAGCAAAATCATCACTATTGAAGATAATGTCAAAGTAGGGAATATAATAAATGGACAAAAAATGCAAGTTCTGACTTTCTTAAATACTTTTTCAACTTAATAAGCTCAAAACAAGACTAGTCGCAAAAAGGAAGTAAGAAAGGTATGAAATTTGGTAACCTTTATTCCCTAGAAAATAAATTATCAGTTGTGTTTACAGTTCCGTATTCAAATAACAGTATTCAAAAAAAAGGCGGAGAACATTCTTATGAAAAAATAATTTAGAAATTTCTTTCATAGACGCACGCAAATAATGAATATGTAAAAAAAATATAAGGTCATGCAATAAAATTATCTCTTTAAAACTTAAAAAAGAAGATGAAAACAAAAACATAATATATTTTTATGGTTTAATTAATTATATATGAACTTTTTCGTAGCGAAAAAATGCGTCCGTTTTATTTATTTCTATATAAAAAAATGTAGTGGAAGAATTTCTTTATGGGCTGCCTCGCCATTTAAAAAAAGTGTACTTGATCAAAAAATAACAAATTTGAAAGTACTATGGTATTTTGGTGAAAAATTGATTTAAGATTCCTTCAAATCTACAAAGTTGCTAAAAGGTTATTTAAAAAGCCAGCAATTGGCCTATTCAAAGAAAAAAGGAAATCAAAAAAAAAGTTACAAAGCTTTATCTTTCGAGGTATATTTCATACAAAGATATTAGAATTGATAATAAATGATTCTCTAATTATAATATTCCATCTCTCGATAATATTTGGGTTTTGAATTCTCTTCGCTTTGATCATTATTCTAAACTTGCTCAAAAAATTGTTCGAAGTGATACAAAAATACTTTTTATAGGAAAAGGAGAATTACCATTGGAAGCTTTTAAAATAATTACAAAATCAAAAAAGGTAAAATCATGGTATTCACATTCCGCAAGCGTTATTGATATTAATTTTATTCCACTTTCGTTGCATGAAATTTTGTTTGCTCTTCCAAACGTTGAAAATATTAGGTAACTTTTTTTATTGACTTTGAAACCAACCTTAACGAATTGTTTTATAGTGTCAAGATTTACAAATTTTCAAATAAGGATTATGCTTTAAAGATGCCAAGAAAAAACAATCTTAAATCCCTTGCTCTTTGCATGGTTGAACACTTTGTTGACCCTCAAGAATTTTACAATTTTCTACAAGTAAGTTTCAAGTTTTTTTTAGATTATTTATTTTTTAAATTTAGTTTATTTAAGGATTTTCTTGCTCCAAACGCATCTTTCAGTGTAATCTTTCAATTTCCAAACCATTTTGCAATGCATACTTCATTTAGAAATTTTTGTGAAGAACTAAAAAAAAGATTAAAAGAATGGGAACCTTTTGAAGAAAAGCCAGGTTATACATTTGTATTAGAAAATAGAGGTACTTTTTAATATTGTATTGTGGATTTCCAAAGATTTTAATGTGTTTTACTCGTGGCAAAAATAAAAAATAAAATATTATTAATATTTTCTGTGTATTAAAATAACCGCTTATTTGGCAAAGTCCCACCGCCAACGCCTTTTAGTTTCACTTGCTCCTTCCTAAATTTTATGTATCTATGAAAACTTAAAGAGAAAATATAATAAAAATAACAACTTAAAATTAAATAGTTGGCTTGTATTTAAAAGTATAAAAATAAATTAAAATCATCCAATAAAATGAGTGCTGCACTTAATATAATCACTTTATGACTTTCGTAGAAATGGTTAACTAAGATTTTGCCAAAAGCAAATAAATATAATAAAATAAAAATTAACTTTTTACTTTACTTTTTTATATTTTGAAAGTTACTTATTCTCTAAATTCTTAGTTTTTATTTAAATATAAACATAAAAAAAATGTTTGGAAGTACTCAACGAACTATTTGTGGAATAGTTCATTTTTTATTTGTTTGTTGTTCATTAACAATTAATATTCTGTTATTAATTGTTTTAATAAAAGTAAGATTTATTTGAAAATAAAAATGTTTTTCCATAAATTTACAACATAGCTCTCTGGCTTCAAGGGAGTAGATGTCGTTGAAAATGGAGTTAATACATTAGTTTCCAAAAATTCATGTAATAATAACTTTAAGAAAAGCTTACTGTAATCAGCCATGAAGAGTTGTATCCGCCTCTCATATTTCTGCTGTTTTTGGCCCCTAAGCATATAATTATTTTTAGCTAAATAACTTTTTTTAATGTAAATTGTTTATATCACAAACAATAACTGTGATTGTTCGAGAGCTTCGTTTCACCAATTTAAATTTCGAAGAAAAAAGAATTAACGATCCAATTATTGAGTTTATTTTTGTTAGTCAAAAACAAAGTTGAGGGGAAAGTTCATAAAATCAGCCACCCTTGCATCAAATTTGACACATTTAATAAACAAAGTTTTTTTTAATTAATTTAATTTTCTATTGTTTTCAGGGAAACAAAGAATTTAAAAAGGCATCCTTTTTCATTATAGCTTGGCAACTATTGATGTTTGATTTTTGTTCTTTGTGTAATCACATATTTCTAACTGTTCCAACGACGCTTGCTGGATATCAATTTTATCCTGATTTTTTTAATCACTTTTTTTCAATGTTCGATAAATTTTCTTACAATGGAACATTCTTTTTTGCATTTACTTTAACTTTAAATCGATTTTTACTTTTTCTATTTCCAAGCATAAATGAAAAATTATTTGGTCCTACTGAAATATTTTATACTATCGCAATAATTTGGGGTTTATTGATTGGATTTATGGTTGCTGTAACCCTGGGTGGGGTATACAACTTTTTTGATCCAACTAATTTTCGGCTACTTATTATGAGAAAAGAAATTCGTCCTGCTTGGAGTGTTTATGTTGTAGAACCGGTAAGTACTTATTCATGAGATACGTTTTTATAAAAAATCAAAATGATCAAAAGAAACCATAATAAACAATATTTAATCAGAGATGCATGGAAATACAGTCCACAAATAAAATTATAAATTTTAGTAACTAGCAAATCAGTTTTGTTTTATTCCTATGAAATTTAGAAAATTTTTTACTTTTTTGACGTTTAAAAAAAGAATATTGTTTGACGATTAAAAATCGGAATTTTTTTGTTCATCTGATTTTCGAAAAAATCCAAAATGTGAAAATATGAAAGGAAGAATTCCAAAATTTTCACTCTCACTCAAAACAAAAATTAACTTATGCCAAAAATAGCTAGGGAAAAAATAATTTACGGATTGATTTTCAAGTTTTTATCTTTCAAATTTTTACAGCAAATGTGGCTGACTAAAAATGACAAAGTTATAAAATAATAAATACCTTTTTTTATTCAGCTAACTGATGGAATTTCATTATATATGCCATGGATTTGGTTTATAATGAATATAATAACGTTTTTGGAAATTAAATATCAATTTTATAAACGCTTTCGATATGGTGGAGGCGCTCCCACTTCATCAACATCAAAAAAACAAGAATTAACCATTTTACTTCAATGCTTAATTATTTGTTTTGTATTTAATATTGAATGGTTTACTTTTAATGCGTTACCTGAAATAGCTAAAATCTTTCCTTCATTTGATCCATATACAGGTACAATAGGAAGTTGCACCACAGTTGTAATGAATACTGTGCATTCATTTGTTATTTTTACTTTTACCAAACGAGCTCGAAGACTTCTCATTGATTTGTTTAAAGGAAAAACAAATGTTGTCAATGTTATATCTACAAGTACTGGCACGGCTTTTACCAAGATATCTTGAAATGTAATATCAAATTTAAGAAAAAATGTTTGTTGGCTTAATTTTTTTGCTTGAATAATATGGTAAAAATAAAGTTTTTTGTTTGTTTTTTTTTGGTTCAAGTTTGTTAAGAAAATTTATGTTTTGAATGTGTTTTTAATTTTTTTAAAATTAAAAAAAATTGTGTCACAATTAGATGGTTTAATATATGTATATCAACCAAAGCCACACAAAAAAATATGTTTAATTTTTCTTCTACTTTGTTTTTTTATGGCTTTAAAATGTGCATAAACCCCTTTTTTATCATTCAAAAAAAATATGGCCAGTACAAAAATATATTGATTATTGTGACCTTCCATACATATTTGCACGAAAATAAGATTTTTTGCACAAAATGCCAAAATGATTGCAATTGTTTTGTTGTTGTTATTCGCTAAAAAAGAAAGAAAAAAAAGAAAGGCATGCCTTGAAAGCAATCAACACTCTTTGTTTGTTTATTTTTTGAGTCACTTTGAGAAAAATCATTCCTTATTAGATTTTTTGTGGGTTCTTCTTATTTTCTTCAGAAGAAAGAAATTTTTTGTTTAATTTTTTTTTATTTGGCAGATTTTGCTATTCTTATTTTTTACTTCTTATTAAAATATTTATATTTTTTAGGAAAAATGTCCAAAAAATTTCCTTTCAATGGTTGCAATGCTTTCCAACAAAATTTTTGTTTACCAAAACCAATTATTAATTATATTATTAAAGCTTCTAATGGCGTAGTTATGAAAAAGCTTTATCGAACTTGTAAATATTTTTATATGCGAAATCCTTTTTGTATTGTTGATGAAATTGAATGTAAAAGTAAGGGAAAAGTTAGAATTGATGGAGAATGGTTTGAAAGTAATAATATCCCAAAAATTTATAATATTTTGGTTTTGAATTCCTTTAATTTACGGTCTTACCAAAAATCAAAAAATTTTATTAACAAAATTGTTCGAAGCAATGCAAAAACAATTAAAATCGCTGGAGAAAAATGGCCTATTGATGTTTTTAAAATGCTTACGAAATCGGGAAAAGTTAAATCATGGAAATCAAAAGATGCGTATTTTATTGATAAAGATGGAAGCCACTTGTCCTTAGAAACTTTTTTATCCGCTCTTTCAGGGGCAGAAAAAATCAAGTAACTTTGTTTTGAATTGTTTTTCGAGTTTTTTTGAATGAAATAATGATTCATTTTTTAGAGTTTTGGCAAAGGTAGGCAAAGTTAAGGATTATTGTTCAACTATAAAACCTTTAAATGAAAACAAAATTAAATCTCTTTCATTTTGTGTTATTGATTTTTCAATCGATTCTGAAGACTTTTACAAATTTTTACAAGTTAATTTTTTTGTTTTATATATTTCTAAGTACTAAAGTTCCTTACTTTTCAGAAGTCATTAGCACCAAAAGCGTCCATAGAAGTATGTTTTTCATATGGAAATTATAAACAAGACTCAAAAAAATATATGAATTTTCGGGAAGAATTGAAAAAGAAAGTTGAACTTTGGCAACCAATCGAAGAAAAGCCAAACCTTACCTTTGCTATGCGAGGTGGAATTTTAGCTGATTCATTATCGTTGCTTTAAAAAATGAACCAGTTTGTCAATATTTTTTTTATTTATAATTTTACAAATGTTATTTTATTTTAAAATGCAGAAGTATGAAAATGGGAAAAAGTAAACTTCTTTTCGTTGTCAAATTTTATAAAGTTTCTTATTTATTTAAATTAAATAAATTTTATCTTTTTGTTATTTAAACCCTTGTAAAATTCTGGCTACGAAAAATATCAACTTTATTTGCAGCTGTTTCACTCTGTTTTTTTACCAATAGTAAACCTTGGAAGGCAACAAAAAAGTTTGAAAAATAAGAAACTAATTGAAAAAATAAATTGAAAAAATTCATATTTTACTTTCATACTATTCAAAAGTTAACCCATGTTCCAAACATCAAACTAATTTAAATTTTTAATATCTAAACTTATGACTCATTTTCTTAAAAATTATTTTGTGCCACTAAAAAATATCATTTAAAAACATTCATAAAAGACCCCTGAAAATTAATGTTTTTCACCTGTTGAAATATGTCTAATATTCTAATGACATTGAGAACCTCTTGCTAAATAAAAAGCTGTTTATCTATCCTTTTTTGGTTGCTGTAAAGTTAACAATATATTTTCTATGATTATGGAAAAAAATCAAAAAATTCCCTCTTTGTCCCGATGGGAAAATTTAACGATTCATGAATTGTTTTATCCCACATTTCAATATTATTCTCGATGGTTTATGGATATCATATTTTTAATTTCAACTTTGGTGTATATATTTGCTGTGTATATTGTCATTACAAAATCCACTAAAGCTATGGGATTATTTAAATATACAATCATATGTCAAATGTCTGGAAATATGGTTATGGAATTATATCTTTTTATTATGAATCCTATTTTTGTTTTTCCATTTCCTATGCTTGCAAATTATTCATATTTTCCAATTTCACGAAATTGGTTATATGAAATAACTATGAGTACTTTACTCGGAGTTATAGGTGGCATAATGGCTTTTATTTTGGCTTTATGTTATCGAGTTTTTGTTGTTTTTAAAATTAACTTTATAATGCCATCGAAACTTATGATAATGGGTTTTTTTAGCTTTTATTTTATGGCTACTATCGGAGTATGGCTGACACTATGTGGTAAGTTAAAGTAGGAAATTAAAGCCAAAAAGTTAAATAAGTTAGGTCTGATTTTAAATTGATAACATGTTAAACATCGTTTGGAATATTTGTGCCACTGATTTTTAGAATAAAAGCATTTTTTCGATCCTCTTTTAGATGAACGCTGCACTGAAAACATTTTTTTAAGAACGACGTACTTACTCCAGCTTTGCTTATTTGTTATAGAAAAAAAAATTGCCCACATACACAGCGCGCCAGATTCGCAGTTTGGCGTTTTTTCCTTTGTGCAAAGGAAGCATGCGCGCGTTACAGAAATTAATTTTTTTAAGTTTTCTAACTAATTTTTATAATTTTTTCATCTTTCAAATATGATAGAAGAGATTATAAGCTATTAGAATATATAAATTCTGGAACAATATGAGGATCTTTTCTTATTGTAAGTTTGGCGTTGAAAAAGGCTTATTTTCAATGAGCTAGAACTCGAATTTTTTTCTACTTTTTATAAAAACTGTTATTACCATCGTATTCAGCATGTTTGAAAGTACAAAGGGTTGAAATATGGCCGCCGCAGCTCTGTAGGTTCAGGAGATACAGTACTTTATGTGTTTTATTACCATTAGAAAAAATTTCAACAAGTTAAATTAATTTATTTTTTGTGGAATTAAAATAAAAGGAACAATACGGATTATTCTCCATGGTCGAAAGTATATGTAGCAAAAATTTTAGGTCACTCACGCCTCATGGGCGCTTCAGAATTTTAATAGTTAATTAAGGGTATACTGTAGCCCTATATAGTGCCATTTTTGAATTTTTTACATGGAAACCTTATATTTTTTTGTTCAAAATCGAATTTAGAATATTTTTTTACATATATTAGTCGTTATAAAATCTTTTAAATTTACTTTTCCTGAGATAATGTTTTTATGCCTTGCAAAAGCACACGATCAAGCCTTAAGCCCAAGCAAATCGAATATTTTTAACTTCTGCTTATTTAAAAAGTCTGTTTCGGCTAATATATGTAAAAAAATATTCTAAATTCGATTTTGAACAAAAAAATATAAGGTTTCCATGTAAAAAATTCAAAAATGGCACTATATAGGGCTACAGTATACCCTTAATTAACTATTAAAATTCTGAAGCTCCCATGAGGCGTGAGTGACCTAAAATTTTTGCTACATATACTTTCGACCATGGAGAATAATCCGTATTGTTCCTTTTATTTTAATTCCACAAAAAATAAATTAATTTAACTTGTTGAAATTTTTTCTAATGGTAATAAAACACATAAAGTACTGTATCTCCTGAACCTACAGAGCTGCGGCGGCCATATTTCAACCCTTTGTACTTTCAAACATGCTGAATACGATGGTAATAACAGTTTTTATAAAAAGTAGAAAAAAATTCGAGTTCTAGCTCATTGAAAATAAGCCTTTTTCAACGCCAAACTTACAATAAGAAAAGATCCTCATATTGTTCCAGAATTTATATATTCTAATAGCTTATAATCTCTTCTATCATATTTGAAAGATGAAAAAATTATAAAAATTAGTTAGAAAACTTAAAAAAATTAATTTCTGTAACGCGCGCATGCTTCCTTTGCACAAAGGAAAAAACGCCAAACTGCGAATCTGGCGCGCTGTGCACATAATTAGTAAATATGGCAGTTAAATTTTTGAAAAAAACTTTAATCTTAAAAAGTCTTCCAAAAATTTCAGTTATTTTTTTCAGTTCCCTTTCTTCTTACCTCGCGTGATCCAAATGAAATTCAAACGATATTTGAATATAATGTTCCAGCGTTTATTGAATTTTATAAAATTTTACCAATAACCAATGCAGCTTTATTAAATGATTCAACTGGAATATATTTGAATATTTTTGTGGTTGCTTTGATATTTTGGATTTTATTTGGTTTAGCTGTGATTATGGGACTCAATGGACTATTTTTCTATCAAATGAGAAAAATAAAAAAAATAGTTTCAAAAGAAACTTTTCTACTTCAAAAAATGTTACATAGGTAAGTTTTTTGAGTAACCAAATAAAAACTTAATAATAAATCATTTTAAGAAGTCTCATGGTGCAATTGGTTAATGTTGGCTTATTTTTTGTTTTTCCTCTTTGTTTATTGGGAAGTTGTTTTATTTTTCATATGCCTCGTGAAAATTGGTTTGCAAATTTAGCCCAACCCATTGCATCTTTACATATTATCGCGGATGTTATATGTTTGTTATATTTTGTAAAACCGTATCGAATGTTCGTGAAAAATTTAATCCTTCAAAAAATTAATACTCAAGTGGAACTAATTAATTCTCAAATTGCAGCAATTTATCATCGTCGTTCAATAATAAATTATTATCGACAATAAATGTTTATCGTAGTTTCATATCTTTTTTACTGTAACAAAAAATAATTTAATTTTGAACTCTTTTCTAGCATTTTTTTGGCTTCAAAGTAAACACATATATAAATATAAATATATATATTAACAGGAACGAGTACAATATAGTGAGCGGTAAATGGAATGTAATTAATAAACTTTTATAATGGAAAATGAAAAAAATGTGAATTTGTTTATTCAATGCCACAATACTAATTATATTTATTTTTAATTTAATAACAAAAATGGAAATATTTTTACATTATTATTGATACAAACTAAAAACCGAGCGCCGATGATAAATTGCTGCAATTTGAGAATTTATAAGTTCCACTTGAGTATTCATTTTTTGAAAGATTAAATTTTTCACAAAAATTCGATATGGTTTTACAAAATATAACAAACATATAACATCTGTTATAATATACAAAGACGCAATGGGTGGAACTAAATTTGCATACAAATTTGATATATGAAAAAAATAACAAATTCCAAGTAAAATGAGTGGAAACCCAAAGAAAAAGCCTACTGTTGTGACTCGAACAACACGATTGATAAATCAAGTGTGCGCCGCTTCACATCGTATCTCCTGGTCTTGTGTGGAATTTGGAAGCGAAGCTTCCTAGCCTATTTTGTCTTCCATTGTTTGTTGTTTTTGTAATTGAAACTAACTTTTACTCTGTATCGTTTTGTTAGCTGTAAGCTCAACCGCTCGAGCTACAGCTTGTTCCTGAATAAATATTATCTATTTATTATTGTGTCAACCTACGGCATTAAGGGAACTCTTTGTTTAACCTGATCGAGGTTATAACAAACTGGTGACGAGAATATTCAACTTTGCGCTGCTCCGCTCGTGCTGCTCAACTTTACCAGATTTTGATTGAAAATCTGCTGCATCTGCTCTTGATACTCAACTATGTCTGGAGATGTTAAAACAATTGCTGCTGCTGATACTCAACGTGTTCAACTTCCGACATTACCACCGTTCATACCTGATCTTGCTGCTGGAGATTCCGCTTCAACATGGTTCGAAATTGTGGATTTCAAGTTCAAGTTATATCCAAATGTCTCACAAATGGATCAAGTTGCTCTTATCTTCACTTCTATGGATCTCGCAACATACAAGAAAGTAGCACAAGCGCTCTTACCAAAGAAAACATCTGATGTTAGAACTCTCAAGGACGTCAAGGATGTCATGCTAAAACTGTTCGATCAAAAGAAATCTCTCTTTGCCAATCGTCATGCTCTATTTCAAATGGAATGGGATGGTAATGAACATGAAAGTATTGCTGCTTTTGGTGCAAGAATTGAAGAATGCTTTTCAACCATTGAAATGGAGAACTTCTCTGGAAATGAAATCAAAACTATGGTCTTACTCAAGTCGATGAAATCGCCTGCACTTGCTCCATATCGTGTTCAAATTCTTCAACTTCTTACCGCTGATGCAAAGATGGACTTCAACAAATGCTTGGAAAGCATTCGAATTATGATTCAAACAAATAAAGAACAACGTTTACCTGAAGAACCGTCAATCCATTACGTTAGTAATCGTCATAGTCCATCAAAAGAAGGAAGAAGTGGCAATGGGGCCTATGGTAACTCAAATATTAGAAGAAGAAGCTCATGTTGCTCGAATGGTTCAAGAAGCTCGAACAACTCAAAAGACTCAACTAGCTCGTGTGGATATTGCATCCGATGTGGTAAACCGAAGGAAAGCCGGAAATTCAGCCACTGCCAAAGATGCTTTCAACGACGAATGAAAAAGAACAATGGATCTAAAGAAGAACCAAGAAGATCAAGTTATGCTAATGCGAATGGAATTCGCAATGGACACAATATGGGTGGAACTCAAAGTGGACATAAAGCTGGTGGCCGACCAACTATGGCATTCATGGAAAAGAACAATGATGATGATATCTCAACTATGAAACATCAACCTAACCCTGGAATCTTTTGTCTAACTCTTCCAAGTGAAACACCAAAGAAGAAAGCTGAAAGCTATGCTCAAGTGGTCTCAAATGATCGAAAGAAAAGTTCGTCAACTGGAAGTATGGATGCTCTTGGTAAAGATGATCTTGCTATGGAACCTGATGAAGCTTTGGAGATGCTTGATGATGTTGTGTTAACGCTCGAGGAAATGGTTGGAGACTTCTCAAATCTTCAATTCAAGGAACTCGTCACAATCGTCAACAAGCTCAATGGGAAGATCGCGGATCGTGATCGTATGTTCTAATCAAGAAGGAAGGAGAAGAGTGTTGTGACTCGAACAACACGATTGATAAATCAAGTGTGCGCCGCTTCACATCGTATCTCCTGGTCTTGTGTGGAATTTGGAAGCGAAGCTTCCTAGCCTATTTTGTCTTCCATTGTTTGTTGTTTTTGTAATTGAAACTAACTTTTACTCTGTATCGTTTTGTTAGCTGTAAGCTCAACCGCTCGAGCTACAGCTTGTTCCTGAATAAATATTATCTATTTATTATTGTGTCAACCTACGGCATTAAGGGAACTCTTTGTTTAACCTGATCGAGGTTATAACACCTACATTAACCAGCTGCACCATGAGACACCTAAAACGATTTTTATTTTTATGAATAGATTTTATTTTTTAATATAATTACTTATGTAGCATTTTTTGAAGTAAAAAAGTTTCTTTTGAAACTCTTTTTTTTATTATTCGCATTTGATAAATAAAAAGGCCATTGAGTCCAATAATTACAAAAATTGCACTAACAATCCAAAATATTAAAGCTACAAGAAAAATAGTAAAATAAATTCCTGTTGAATCTTTTAAAAGTGCTGCATTCGTTATCGGAACAAACTTATAAAATTCAATAAACGCTGGAACATTATATTCAAAAATAGCTTGAATTTCATCTGGATCTCTTGTTGTGAGAACAAATGGAACTGAAATATAATCTAGTAATTTATTACGAAAAGTTAGGGAATTGAGAAATGCATTTTAGGATAAGCGATTTTTTTAAAATTTGGCGAAAACCAAAATAAAATTGCAAGTCATTCTAATTTTAGTTGAAGAAAAATAGAATAGGAAATTACTAAAGTAAGTTAATATCTATGTTTCTGTAACGGCAAATTTTTTGTGAGATATAAGACTCGCATATTTAAAAAATTTCTATAACTTAATATTTTTTTGATTTACTCGAAACGTCTCCGATTGGCATTTTCTTTTCAATGGATTTTTTTTGTCTTTCGGACACGCTTTTCTCAAAATACCAAATTTTATTTTGAAAGAGGTACAGAAATTTTTAAATATTTGCATCATGTATGTATATTTGAATTTTTGCTGAAAAGAAGATTTGATATGGCTTTCTGCTTCTGTTTTTCAATTAGGTAAACACAGGATTTTAAATTTTAACTAATATATCTAATTCATAAGGAATGATTGTAAAATCCACTCTAATTTCTAACTAACCCATTAAAGTAAGCCAAATGCCAATAGTAGCAAAGAAATAAAAACCAAAAATACCCATTAGAATAAATTTTGAAGTCATTATAAAACTTATATTAAAAACCACATAAACTCGATAACATAAAGCCAAAATAAAAGCCATTATGCCACCTATAACTCCGAGTAAAGTACTCATAGTTATTTCATATAACCAATTTCGTGAAATTGGAAAATATGAATAATTTGCAAGCATAGGAAATGGAAAAACAAAAATAGGATTCATAATAAAAAGATATAATTCCATAACCATATTTCCTGACATTTGACAAATGATTGTATATTTAAATAATCCCATAGCTTTAGTTGATTTTTTCACTACGACATATAAAGCAAATATATAAAAAATCATTGATATTAAAAATATGATGTCCATAAACCATCTAGAATAATATTGAAATGTGGGATAAAACAATTCATGAATCGTCAAATTTTCCCACTGAGAAAGTGAAGGAATTTTTTGAAATTTTTCCATAATCAAAACAAAAAAATTCTTATTAACTTTGCGTCAAAGAAAAACATGACAACTAATATTGCTTTTAAAAAAAAAGCAATAAGTAGCTGCGTGTCATTTTTTGAATTTAGTTAAACAAGAAAACAGCTGAAATTTGTTTTCCAGGTATCTTTTTTATGGTTTATAAAAAAAATTAATACTGTTTGCAAGAAAGTATAAGTAATATAAAAAAGTGTCATAAGTCGAAAAGTAAAAAAAAGTTTTAATGAGTTTGTAAAAGTTAAGCTTCGGTGCTTTTTGGAACAGATTGAAGATAAAGGCCAAATTTCAAACATTTTTTAAATCATTTTTTTAAAACCACTTTTAAAAACTTAGGATTTCAATAACTTTTATTTACCAACAGAAAAAAATGTTTAGTGGACAACAATAATTTATTCAAATTCTTTACAACAAAATTGACAGATACTTGGTTTATTCAAATAATTGTGTCCAATATATGAGACGCAAGCATTTTGGGGTGTAAATGAAACTCCTTCATACATAAGAGTTTGATTATTGTGAAGAATGAATGAGCCTACTATCGCTGCTCTCAAAGGACTCATGTAATCATAAAAACCACGAAAAGTCATTTCGGAATAAGACATTGCAATAAATATTTTGGTGTCCCTTGGAGGAAGAGAAATATTACACCTTAATTGAGCATCTTCTTCACTACAAAAAAAAAAAGAAAAATTAAATGGTTAGAGTTTTTTGGATTTTTTCCAAATCCTACCTTCCACAATTTGTTTTAACATTAAAAAAATACACGGGATATGGAAATGACGTAACATTAGTATAATTTCCATGGGTAATAAGTTGATTTCCATTTAAAGTGTAATTCATGGAATATGAAGCAAATACGGTATTATCACCATTATAAAATGTTAAATCACTTTGAAATCGTTTGCATCGAGGTACTTGCGGGGATTTGGGAGCTGGATGCATTTTAGTGCAACATGAAGTTTGTTTCACCTTTTGTAAACCACTTTGCCAGGTCCATGAATGACAAGGTTCATTTAAACTGAATAAAGCTCCATCCACGTCTATTATATTTCCATTAGATATATAACCAACAAAAAACCCATCTCCATATGACCCATCTGAATTAATAAAATATGAGTTAAACATAGTTAATGGATCAAATTCATTTAGATCAAAATTATAAGGATTCGAGATATTAAAATTACATTGCTTATTAACATTTTCATAGCAAGTAAATGAGGAAGTTAAATTATTAGTTAAATCAAGAGCTTTCACATCGCTAACACAAATAAAATAATCTCTAGTTTTGTTGTTGTTATCCTTAAATAGCTTCAATTTAGCAAACGCAGTGGTATTGGGAAAAGTAAATATATCCCGTGAAAAATCCTTGAAAGTATGATGAACTGTAATTTCGGTGCATATCATTGGATCTCCGCTTTTTTGCCATGATAATGATGATAAAGGAAGACTTCTTTCTCCTCTTTGCGATAAAAGTTGTAAAGATTTCAGAGGATGTTGTTGAAAAGTTAAAGTTGAAAAATATGACAATAAAATAAAGAATTCAACAAAAATTTTCATTGTTTTCTTTATTGTATAAACCAGTGAAGAAATCGATGCCAAAATGAATAGCGAAAAAAAAACTGCAATCTTTATTTAGATAAAAAAGTGGCGCGCAAATACAGCCTTCTAAAATTACATAAATGGTCGAAGAAGCGTTACATACAATTGTGGGTCATCATGCATTGATTGATCATTTTTGGCACAGCACATGCTGAGTGGGCTTTTTTGGGATAACCAAAATAAGAGCGATCATTTTTTGTTGATAAAATATGTTTTTCGCTCTTCGATTTTTTTTGAATACTCTTCTTTTTTAATACAATGGGTGACAAAGTCTTCGACTCAAAAACGTGGACATTGAGAGACATTGAGGGACATTGAAAGACATCCACTTTGCCAAAAAGCTCTTTGTCTTGGAAATTACAAAACACATCAAAATATTTCGGAAAAGTTTGAAAAAACGAAAATATTACAAAAAATTTCAAATTCATTTGTTGAATTTTGAAAGAAAGTTTCGTAAAAATTCGAAATGTTTTGTAATTTTTTTGTTTTTTCATACGTTTTCAAAATATTTTGATGTGTTTTGTAATTTCCAAGACAAAGAGCTTTTTGGCAAAGTGGATGTCTTTCAATGTCCCTCAATGTCTCTCAATGTCCACGTTTTTGAGTGGTAGACTTTGTCACCCATTGTATAACAAAGAAAGGAGAGAAAAATCGAGAAGGGCCATATGACAATCTATCACTCTGCACTTTATCTTTTTGATGGTAGATTTTTTCTCATAGAAGTATTTGTGTTTATTAAAAAAAAAATAGTGGAAAAATATAAAACTTTTTATGGCAATTTAAATCATTTATTTTTTTCTTCGTAGACGGTTACTATTTTTTTCAGCGACCCCGATAACCCCTGGGGAATGAATATTCAAGCCATTTAAGGAAATAAAATTTTTTCCAAATCCATAGCGAAGTGCGATTTTTAAAAAAAAAGGCTTTTTAATTAATCAATGAAAAGTTATTGAAGAATTTAACAGGATCGTCTCATTGTATTGTGTCAATTAATGTTGGTACGTATTAAAAAGTGAATGATTAAAAAGATTAACGCAAAAGTAAAAATTCTTTAAGCTTTTGGATGTGCTTTCACGCATTTTTCGAAAAGAAAAATTAAGACATAAAAAACAAAAATAAAATAAATGAAAAATTCAAACTTTTATTCTCTTTGAAAAATGATAGCTGAAACAAATGAGGAAAAAAATGGAGGCAACGTTTGTTTTTTCTTGCCACTGATTCAACTGGTTTCTTTTTGTTTGGTGGAAACGGGAAAAAAAGAGAAATCATTAAAAATAAATTTTTTTATGACTCTTTTTCCATGTGTCTAAAAAAAAAACAACGTTTAAATTTTCTGTGCAATCTTCGATTTACTAAAATTAAAGGTATGTATGTTTAAAAAAGTTGTGAGATTCCAAGTGATGATAATACTTTTTTTTCTATGCACCAAGCTTGAGGTGAAATAGAAAATTTTTTATTATTTTTTATTTTATTGATTAATCGTGTGTTACAAGGGTTATAAATTTCATGACGCATGTATCACAGATGCATTATGAAAAAAAACCATTCATCATAAATATATACATATATTTTAATTATTTTATCTATCGTAAATCACTTGAACGATTTTATAATTTTGTTTTATGTTACCCTTCAGTTACTCCGGCATATCAGTTGTAAATTTAAAATAAATGAGTATAAAATTAAAATAACAAAATAAAAAATTCAAAAAACTTGAAACTTTTTTTTCCAGAAAACAATGGCTGATTCACATTTTCTTCCATTTTAACCAAAGAAAAGGAAAAAAATAATAATCATTGTTCAAACAAAGAAACGAAAATACGTTTTTTTCTTCATGTTTCTTCTGAAAAACACAAACATCAATAGCAGTAAAATAAATATAATAAATTACTTTGTGAAAAAGGCAGAAGAAGCAAGTGGATGAAAAAATATTAAAGATAAAACATCCAAACAATACATAAAACAAGGAAGATCAATGTCCACCTCCACTAAACCTATAGTTAGTGTCGTTACAGAAATGATAGACAAAAGAAAAATTTTATTTGATATAATTAATCAATTTTATCAATGCTTTATAACTTTCCGTGAAAAAACAAATACTCTAGAATTTAAATTCTTCCCAAAAAAAACCATCTCATTCGATGCCTTATCAGCTTCATTTTTGGAAGAAGAGCAGCAGCATGAGCGTTGGTTTTTGTCAATTTTTCTTTTTCTTATTTGAAATACATAAATAGATTGATTGGGTTTGAATATTTTAAGTGATTTTTTTTGTTCTTTTTTCATCGACTTTTCAAATAGCCATAAAATATTTTTTTATATAATTATGTACATTTTTTCTTCTTTTTTTTCTTCTACTGAATATAAAAATAATCCAAAACTTTTAAAGGAATAATACAATAAAATTTTTTATAAAAATTTGAAACAAAAAACCCAAAACTTAATATATATGTTGAATACTCAAAAATCAAGACATTGAAATATCATGAGAATCATTTGCTTAAACAATTATAAATAAAAATAAAATTTTCAAAATCCATGCAATATTGTTTCAAAAAACGTCTTCTTTTGTAAACTTTATTGATTGACCACTATATAAGCAATGTTGCTTCAGAGTAAGAAATCAAGAAAATATCAAACAAAATGAAGAAAAGTTAAACTAAAAGAGGAAAGATTTTTTTTATTCCATCGATGAATTATCAGTGCTTTCCGCTAACACAAGAACAATGATTTTAGCTTTTTTCGTGAATGATGAGTAATTTTTTTCTTGCTTTCGTGAAGAAAAAAAACAATTGTCGTTGCTTCAAAAACAAAGAAGAGATTTTTGAATCAGCATAACAGGCGAAAACAATGATTCTTTTTTTGTTTTCTTTCTTTTTTAAGTTTTTTTTGGTTTAGTTTTCCATCAATGTTGTGTTTGAATTTTTCATTTTTATTTTTTTGAATACAAAATGCTTCGCCATTTTCATAAACAAATTCGAATAAAATCATTAAGAAATATTGCTAAACCCAAATAAGCTAAAACCAAAATAAAAGTTAATATTCCATATTTATTTTTTCATGGTTTAGAATAATTCATTGGAAAAATTATACACAAACTTCGATCAATTCCCAATGAGCTCAAAATTAAAAAAAGTTAAATAAATAAAAAATATGAAAGGTTAAGGTGATTTTTTTAATGTTGTCATCATTTGTTGACGCATAAAAAAAGCAATGTTTTCGATGATTTATGTGGAATGATGAATAAGTCTTTTTGTTGTTTTTGAGAAGAAAAAAAGGAGAAAAAGAAGCGAACGTAACTTTTTTTAGTTTTTTGAACTTTTTTTTAACATTTTTATTTTAGTTTTGAATATTTTTATTTACTTTTTATGGTTCTTTTTATACTTTCGATCTATCACATTTTTAAAACTTGCTTTTTAAAAAAGAAAAAATGAGAAGAATTTTGAGAGAAAAAAATTTGAAAATTTTTCACTCTGTCTGACACTTTATTTTGCTAACGACTGCTTTGTATTCTTGGAGCATGCTTTAATTTCCACAATCGGACGAAATTGCAGTAATGTCAATTTTTATGAATTGACTATTAAAATATAAAACTAAACTAGCCTCAAAATTAGGAAATGTCCTCGTCAAAATCCACAAAATATCAAGAGCAAAAAAAATAAAAAAAAGTCAAACATACAACAAACAAATTATATATTGGTTCATTGGTTTCATTATCAGTGCTTTTGTATGCCGACGCCAGACGAACAACAATGTGTTGTTATTTTTTATCTATGTTTGATGAACAAGTTCGTCTTTTCTTTGAAAATAAATAAAATTTGAGAGAAAGCAAACAAAGAAAAAAACATTAATGTTCACTTTTTTTTTGAATCAATCAATTTTTTTTTGTTTGTTGTAAAAACTTAACGTTTTTGTTTTGAATGTTTGGTTTTTTTATTTTTTATTCTTTTGTTTCTAGTTTGAAATTATTCGTGCTATGAAATAAAACCACGGTCTTTAAATATGAAATGAGGAAATGAAAGTAGTTAAGTAAAAAAAAATCGTGAAATTTTTCACTCATTCATATACTTTTTTTTTTCTTTAACTAATGATTGTTACGTTCGACATTTTATTTCCAATTTTGGTCAAAAATTGTTCAATCCTAAATTATTATATAATCTAACAATTAAAGGAAAACTCTTACTAACAAAACTAAAATTCAAAGCAAATATGATTGATACAAATGAAGAAAAAAGATTTTATTTCACTGTAATTTTTTGACTGGCTTTTTCTTTCTTCTCACAAATAATTTTTTTCAGCATTCTTGGTTTCAAATTATTTTTGACAAAAGAATAAATTTTGAATTTTATTTTTTTTAGGCCACATATTTTGTTAAGTTTTCATTTCATAAAAAATGAAACATTATTTTTTTCATTTTTGAATTTTTTTATTTATTTTGTTTTATTTTGTTTTTGATATTTTGATATAAGTAAATTTCGTAATTAAATGGTGATTCCATAGCTCTTTATTGAAATAACGACAAATCTTAAAAATTTCACTTTCACTTTCAAGATGGTAGCGGATCTTCCATAAAGCTAAAATAGAAGAAAACAATTGCTTTAAAAAAAAGCTCTCATTATCCACGTTAAAAATATTACTTCAAATAAAAATAGTTAGAATAATAATAAAAAACGTTTTCCCCAAACTTTTATTTAGGGAGACACACTCATGATTTTGTCCATGTTTTTTTTCGTTTTTGGTTTGGCTTGAATCACCGGTGTAGGATGATGATGAATAATTTTTTCTTCTTATTTTATGAAAAAAAAATTCTTCTTGCTTTTATGAAGAAAAAAAATGAATGAATCAGCGCTGCTTGAAAAAAAGTGAAGAAATTTTAGTCGTGAAAAATAATTACAAAAACATTTTCTTCATCAATTTTATGTTTGAATTTTTCATTTTATATTTATTTTAATTGCAAAATGCTTTACAATTTTCATAGACAAATTCCAAATTTTATAGATAGAAATTTGAAAGTTCAAAAAACAAATACGATTTTAATGGACAAAGTCTAAATATTTCTTATTTAAAAAAATATCATAATTTTACTTTCAGAGAAGGTGGCAATTGTTTTTGTGACATGCCTATTGAAAAATGTTGCCGTGGTATCACCATTTTTTCGAATACGTGCCCGCATTTAATCAACCATGAAACCTTTGATTAAAAATGAAAGTAAATAAAACAAAATTTCTTTTTGACTTTTTTATATCTAATTATTTTTTAACTACTAAACAAAGTTATATCTTTAATTACCTTTTTGTAAGAATAATTATTCAATTTGCACGGCAAAGTGGACATCTTTTACATCGTGACAGAGTGATTAATTTCTTTTCACAATTTTACATGTTTTTCATTAACATATAGAAATACATATTTCTGACTAAAACACACCCACGATTTTTTAAAGAAACTAATAAGAGCATGATTATTAATGAGTCAACAACGACATGGCCACTGAAATTTTTTAATAAATTGGCAAAATTATCTTTTTTTCCTTTTAGGCTTGCTTTAGCCTTCTTTGCATGAATGATCATTGTAATTTCTTCTATTCTTTCATCAACAGACATACCTATAATTGGTGGGATTAATGAAAGTACAAAAAAAATAGGCATAATACGAAAATATATAAATAATAAAAATTAAATACAATTCAAACAAATTTTTCTTATTTTCTTCTTACAAAAAAATTATTTAGACCATTCATTTTATTCCATAATTTTTGTTTGGGTTTATTTTTTCCCACAAACCACTGCATTTTTTTTTTCTTTTTTAAATAAATATAAATTTGAAATTTACATCTGTGTTTTGATATATAAAAGAAAAATATATTTTCTAGTTACCTACTGCTTACTTTTGGGTTTTAGAAGCGGCAGCTGCATGAGAGCTAACTTCTAATTTGTCAATATATTTTTACAGCTTCGCGAAGCAACTGGATACAAACCTTTTTTTCCTTTCATTTTTATATTTTTCTATTTTCAAAAGCAAAAAATAAATGGCTGATTATAAAGTTTCGGATTTAAAATTTTATCATGAACCCGAACCAAATTTTGAATATATGGGTTTAATTAAATTTATTGCATGCATACAATTTATTTTGGAAATCCTTACTATTATTCATGTTTCATATGTTTTAAGTATTTTAAGCAAAATAAAAGTATGCCATTTGAATTTAAGAATTATTTCATGTGTATTTTTATTCGAATTGATTCTCAAAGCAGTTACCAAGTAAGTTTTTTCTTTATTTTTTTCCGGGTTATTAATTGGAATTATTTAGTACCTGTAATAGACGGTTGAAAAAAAGTTATCGAGACGATATTTTTTCAAACGGCTTTTTTTAAACTTAAATTATTTTATTCTGAAAAAACCTTTAAAAAAAATTGCCATTTTGTGTTTTGAATTTAGTCTGCCAATTTTAAGAATTTTTTATGAATACTTTTAAATTTAGATTTTCTGGAATGTTTTTTTCGAAGAAGAATAACTTTGAAATAGCCATAATTATTTTTGGTTTTTTCCTTCTCATCATACATTTTACGTCATTTGTTTGTTTATCTTTTTAATGAATGTCTTCACACTTTGCAATTATTAAAGGCATTTAAGTCTTTTCGTCAAAAAAAAGATCTCTGTTTTATTATTATTTCACAATTAGCCACTTATTTTTACACATAAATTTAATTGTGTTTACTGTATTCTTTTTCTAAAAGGCGAAAAATTTTCCGAGCTTTTTTGTGTTAGTTAGTGTGAGAAAGTTCTTTTTAAAAACCATTAGGAAATATAAAAACGACTAATAGCAATCAGAATTTTAAATGAAGCCTTTCAAGTTTTTATGTTTAAAAAAATGTTTGATGTTTGTTTACTCAAACACACTTTTCACACTTTTTTCTCAGGGAAAAATAATAAAGGAAATAAAAATTTCTAAGTTAAAATTTAAAACTCAAAAGTTTAATAATTCTTAGAAAAAAAATGTGTTTTAGAGCGCTCGAATTTCTTATGACTAAAGAAGATATTGACTAACCCTTTTCTAAAAACCAAAGATTTTCTTTTCAAGTCCCCTAAATTAAAATGCTTTGATGACTACTGATGAAAAAAATTAAAAAGTTTCTTAATTTTAATTTCTTATTTTTTAAGTATAATACAAAGCATTTTAATTGACCACAAAACAAAAGAAAAACTTTAGTTATTAAAATAATTAAATTTTCAATGATTAAACCCTAAACTTTGGATATAAGCGGAAATTCAAAACTTTAATGTTTTTAAATTTTTATGTTTCAGTATTTTGGTTTTGACGAAACTAATTACTGGTAAAACGTTCGTAATCACATCTTTCGGCTACATTGTAGCCAATTCTCTTCAATGTACCTCCAATTATGTTTATTACTTTTTTCCATTATCCATTTTTGCTGAACGCTCAGTTTCGTTAATTTGGGCAAGAAAATATGAAAGATTTTTTTCTCCTACTTTTATAATAACTTTGTGCTTAATTCCGGTATGTTTTGTAATTAAAACTTCAACATTTTAAAAGCAAACGAGAGAGAGAAAAAGCTACAAAAAATTTATGTGAGCTTAAAATTTTATTGTGTTTTTAGTTTGCTTGCTCGGCATATCTCACAGTACATTTAATGCTACTTCAACATTGGATGCCCATTGTTTATGTTTATAGTATTGCAAATGCTATGATTACGTCATGTTGGACGGTAAGTAAAAAACAACAAAACATAATTATTCAAGACAAATTTTAAGTCATTAAAATACCCAGACTTTGTTGCATATTTTTGTACAAAAACGCAACAACAAAAAATTGCAAATTTCCTAGAAAATTTCAATTTGTTTCTCAAAAAACACAAACGTGGCCCCTCCAATACATTTTCAAGTTGTAATCAGTTGTCAGAGATTTTTTCGACTATAATTTCTAACCTTTATAATGTTTAATAATTTATTCATATAATTTTTGTTTGCAAGAACTTAGAGAAGATTACTGTTTCGTAAAAAAAGAAAAAAAGTTTTAAATTATAGAATATACAATAATCAAAAAATAGTACGAGATATTTGAAAATTACCCTTTACGAATAACAAAAATGTTAAAATTTAAATAAATATAACGTGGTTACGATAGTTGTAAGAAAAATTAGGAGAGAAACACAAACATAGTTATTTTAGCAATGACTTTATTAAGCACTAAAATTCATTCCTAGAATAATTGGAGCGTTGTAGTTTACATTGGTAATTTTTATTTCTGTTTAAAAAAATTTCGTACCACTTCACTTTTTAAAATATTCAATTAAGTTTTACTTTCTGCTGCAAACTTTTACTTAAAGTTAAAATTATGAAAGAATAATATAAATAATAATTTTAAAAACGATCTTTGCTTTACTCTTTTCCAAAGTTTGGGTTTCAAATGTCCGAAAAATATCCATTTAAAAGCTCAAAAAATTTTTTTGAAAATAAAAATGCTCTGTAAAAATAATGATAACTTTCAGGGCTATTTCGTAATATATTTTTGCACAAAAAAATATTTCATAAAACATACCAATCAAAGTTTATCTGAAAGATATCAACGATATGAAAATTTGCGAGCAAATAAAACTATGTTTTGGTTTGCTGTGGTTTCATGGATAAGCATAATTATTGGATTTATTTATATTCAAGTTTTTGCTAATCATAAAAAGTTATGGTAAGGAACAATTAATTTTTCCCCCTTAATTTGATAAAATGGAAGAAAGGAAGTTTTTAGGCCTCTGATAAGCGACGTCAATGTAAACGCTTTGTTGCGGTTAATTCTCGACACCTTGCAAGCATTTATATTTTTAATATTTCCAATTTCATTCATGTTTGTTCATAAAAGGCTGCTGAGAAAATATTTGTAAGTCAATGTCAAGAAATATAAAAAAATTTAAGGCATTGACTCCTTCGGAAAAACGAGAAAAAAAACGTAAAAAATAAATTTTTTTTGGCAAATACAAATTTTATGGAAATTTTTTTTCAAAAAATATACATTTTATTTTAGCAGTTTTTTGATAGAAAAAAAAGAAGTTAATTTTTATTCATACTTTAGGGAGCCATTTTCTCATTTTTCCAAATTATGCAACCCCAAATCTCGAGTTTATACAGAAGCATCATTACAAATGGGAATTTGTGTGAAATCCGTTACGGGTCAAAATTTAGTTTGCACAAATGAACAAGAAAAATATTTTCAAATGCTTGCAAATGATTGGGGTGATAATTTTCAAAATATCGGTATTGCGACAACAAGTGTTTAGAAGAAGAAAAAGTTGTAGTTTAGAATGTGAAAATTTTTCAAAGATTTTAAATAATGAATCTTCGATGTTTTGTTTAAAAAAAATGAAAACAATAAAAAGTGTTTGTCTTATTAAATTTGTTGAAAATTCAAAGAAATTTGTAAGCAGTGTATGCTATGATATCCAAATCAGAGCATAAGACTAAAGTGTTTTGCAGGAATGACTCCTCTATTTACAATTTGACGCCAAGTGGCATAACTTTTTGAACTATATTACAAAAGGGGGCATTATTTTTGCGAGTTCCGACATTCTTTTCAATATTATATTATTTATTCGAATGCACGTTTTCATCGAAAATTCTCGAATTCATAAATGAATAGGAAAAGTAAAAAAAAAAAAAATATTCAAAAAAAATGGCGTAAAAAAATATAAAAATCTTTTTTACGTTGTCTAAAAAAAATGAAAAAAAAGCAAAAAAATTACGCGGCAAATTTTCTCCGCCATCAATCGATAATGGATGGTCGATTTAGGAACCATCTTTTCTTTCCACACAACCTTTTCAAATTAATCCAAAGAAAGAGAATAAAAATGTTTTAAACGCCATTTCCGCGGCAATCATAATATTTATTTCATTCTTAATCAAAGCATTTTCTCTAAAAAGCAAAAATAAAGGCGCCACTCATTCATTTTCTTGTTGAAAATAAAATCTTATATTTGTGGTTATTTGTCCGTTAAAAAGATCTAAAAGCAAAAAAAGGACACAAAGCAAATGGAAAAACACAAAACAGCTTTTCCAATTACTTTCGCAAACCTAAAACGGCGGATTCTATTTGTTGATTTCGTGAGTGGCATTCTTCTATCTGTTTCGAAGTTGAAAACATCATCGAAAAGGCGTGCAATCGAGTTCATCTTGAGACGACGTGTCCTCTTTTTTCACATTGCTGAAAAGTTAGATGCTTGGGTTGATAGTATAAATATGTTTAATTTTATTATTTTTAAACCTAAAAAAGTGATATTGCTTTGATTGGGTCAGTCAAGTCTTCCAAAATGCTTTCATGTAAACATCCATTTTCACATGAAACGATTTCCTAGCTCCAGAAAGTTCGATGCTTGGGTTGGAAAGCAACAATTATTGTATAAAAGAAAAAAAAGAAGATAGTGTTTAATGAATCTTGGTCGCGCTAAAAATTTTGTCGTTTTTTCGTCTTCATTGCTCTCCAATTTCTTCGCGTCTTTTTTTGAATCAATAACAGCTCTCTATTCTTTGAGTGTGCACGAAAAAGGCTAAGGGTTAAAATTTGCGCGTGAGCGAACGGCTGTGTTTTTAATTTATGCAAAGAAAAATATTGTTTGTGCATTGGAAGAGTAAAATAAAATGGCACCAAGTAAGTCTTTCCTCCAATCAAAGAAAGAGTTAATTTTTTCTATCTTTTTTATTATGTCTCGAGTTTAAATGTTACTTGCTAGGTTGAAGTGTCTTTAATGATGTGAAAAAAATTAGAAAATAATATATTACTTTTTTTGTGATATTATCCCGCGTTATCGCTACGTAAATTTTTCCTTTTTTTTGTAGTAAGCCGCATTATCTGATCGTAAAAATTTCATTGATTTTTTTTAACATTTGTATGCATCGATTGAAATAACATATCTTTCGTGGAGAGAAGAATTCCTTAACGGTTTTTGACAAAAAATCTTTCATTTTTATATGGAAAAACAAAAAAAAGCAATTTTAAATATTCAAATAAACAAAAAAAACAAGAGGATCAAATAGAATAATGTTTGAAAACTTATAGAAAAGTGAAGGGTTTCGACTAAAAAAAGAGGAAAGTATGTATGTCCGTCCGTCCACCTTTTGTGTTCTAATCGAATTGAAAAATTTTGGGGTGCCGCTAGCAAAAAAACTGGACACATCATCTTGCCCATGTATGTTTCGTTAACTCATTTCTTTATTGATTTTTCCTTTCAACGAATTAAAAAGTTTTAACGCTGCCAAAAAATTATGAACCTTTTTTTTAGAGTTGAGTGCAATGAAAATAAGAGCCACACACAAATGTAAGCAAATCCTTCAGAGGTTAGTCGCATGTTCAGACAGAAAAAAAAATTAACTTTTTGTTTTTGTATACACACTTTATTCTCAATGACGTATTTTTTAATACACTCTAAAAAGGGGCTGACAAAAAAGAAACATTATCGTGTGATTGCTTTGATTCTTTTATCTAAAAAAATTTTTTTTTTCATGCTGCACGGAAAAGTAGTAAACATTATTGATTGAAATAAAAAAGTTTAACGCTGAGTTTTGAATAATTCAAAAAATCATTCATTTTTTAGATCCATTTTCACATGAAACGATTTCCGAGCTCAGCAAAGTTCGAAGCTAGAGTTGATAGCATAAATATGTTTAATTTTATTATTATTAAACCAAAAAAAGCAATTTTGATTTGATTGGGTCATTCATCTCTTCCAAAATCGTTTCATGTTTAGATCCATTTTCACATGTTTGAAACAAAATTGAATAATAAACATTTTCTAATTCTTCTAGTCTTAAATCGTCATGGAAAATAAGAAAGTACATAAATTTTAAAAGTATTATGCCATATTTATCATTGCTGCTACCTTATTCATTAAAAAAACATATTTTGAGCCTCAATTTTATTTTTTTTGTTATTTTATCCTGTCCGTCCAAAGAATTTTATTATTGAGTCATTTTAACGATTTACACATTAATTTATTTTAATGGAGACAAAATTTTGCTTTCTTTTTTTTCAAAGCGTTTTCAATTCTTTTGTGTTTTCTTAAAATTAGTTGTGCAAACAACTTTTGTTAGCAAAATTTTTTTCTATTTTTGAACTTTTTATTCTTAGAATTTTGTTGGTTTTTTTAAATATATAAAATAAATAAAACATAATTTTACAAATTAGCTTGGATTTAAATGAAAAATTTTAAACTTTAATTTTAATGTGTTTTTTTTTTTGCCTTATATGTCAAAGAAATGGATATATGTACATTATTGCAACTAATGAAAATAAAAAAAAATAAAGAATTTCGATCGAGATTCATTTGTATCAGTCACCAAATTATTTAGAAGATGAGAAAATTAAAGATTATATGTCTGTCATGGGAAGCGTATCGACTGATGATGAACAAATAGTTCCACAATTGTTCCACTTTGAAGAGAGAGAATCACATGTTTAATAAAGTGCTTTGTGTTTTCAATTTTTTTAAAATAATTTTAATAAAAAATATTATTAAATGCTTCGATGTTTGATTGTCAATACAGTAAGAAATAAATCAAGCATAAAGCTTTCAAAATTTCAAAGCACACAAAACAAAACAAATTATTAACGCTAGACTAAACAAATTCGCAAAAAGGCAAATAAATTAAGTTAGAAAAAAATGAAATTACCTAAAAACATGTAAAAATTTAATAACATAATTTATTTTTATTTTCGAAAATAAACAAAAAGTAACTTGGCAAAAAAAATTATTTTATTAAGCGACTAAAGTTTATTTTTATGTTATTAAAAAAAAATTTTAATAGGAAAATTTTTATATGAAAATCAAAAAATTTCTGATACTTCAATTGCCATGGACCATGTAACTATCATAATTTTAATATATCAAATTTTGTGCTTTATTTTATCGATTTTAACTTTATATTTTTCTATAAATATTTTATTTTGTAAAAAATATTTTATCAAAACCCACGCTTGTTTATCTGCGTCTATGACATTTTATTTTATTTATGTATTTATTTTTGGCGTAGCTTCAATAATATTTTTTCCATATTATTTTTTACTTTGGCGGCCAACCACTGTGATTTACAATGGAAAATTATTGTATTTATCTGGAGTGGTGCCATTTGTATGTACAAATATTAATCCATTGATGGAATGGTTTTTGTGTTTGGATCGTTGCTTGAGTGTAATTTTTCATTGGAGATACACTCGAAGGCATCAATCATTATTCGTTATTTTTTCTTTATCCACTGTGGCTTGCGTGGCTTTTATTTATTACAATATTCTAAAAAGTTATTATCCTCGAAATGAAGGAACAAAATGTCGATTTTTTGGTTGCTTTTTTCAATGCAATTCCAGTCTCCTGTATCTTAAAGGCCTTTCAGTGGCATTGAGTTTAATAACAGCAATATATTTTGCAATAATATTAAAATATAAATTAAAAACAACAGCGACAAATAATAATAATTTAGCGAAACGAATAAATCGAACAATTATTTTTATTATTGGTTTAACAACTTTTAATGAATTTGTGCCATTTATTCTGGGACAAATTTTTTTTTGGGTAAGATAAAGTCAAATTTTTCTTGAACATACATACTTTTTTGGTGGAAATAATTATTAGCGACAAAAAAATTGAAAAAAAGCTATCTTTTGACAGATAAAATTTTTAGGTAACAAATCAAAATTTATCTGTATTTATTGGTCCTTTTGGTTCGTGTGTTTCTACAATAACTGTCACTTTGTCATCAGGAATTTACTATAAATCATTTAAAAATGTTAATGAAAAAGTTATTTCCAATCCTATTATGATATCTTAATAAAATTTTATTTCGAGAAAAAAAAGTTTATTGACGACAAAAAAACTTTTATTTACGATAAACAACTAATTTACTGCACAAAAAAAGCTGTGAAACTTATTGTCAGTCAAATGAGGAGGGACAACGACCTATTCAAAAACTTCAACTTATTCACTGAATTAGGACTTTAGGTGATTTTTCACACAAATAATTGTTTATAAGTTTTTTTTGTTTGTCTTTCATTAAAAAAATTTTTTCTTTTTTTTCTAAGAGTTTAAAAAAATTATTTTCTATCACTGCCACTTGCATTTCCATCAGTTTATTTATGGCGGCTGTAGTTGGATCAATTATATTTTCACCAAATAATTCTACAAATCAACGATTTTGTCTTCCAATTACAATTATTTCATATATTTGTAGTAAAGATTCTAAACCAAATGAAAAAGCTTTGTTAAACCTTTATTTTTCATGCAAATATTTTTGGCTTAAAATGAAACTACTTCCAATTAATGAACTAGCCATTGATAACAAAAAAGCTCATTTTTATATAAATAAATATAAAGACATTCATTTTCACAGAGATAGAATTTATAGCTTTAACTTCAAAGTATTTGTTGATAATCATTTAGTTATTAATTCAAAAATAAGTCCACAATCAATTTCGATTTTTTTTGCTAAAGAATGGCAATTTAATTTAAAGAGTTGTCGCATTTTCAATCAAATTTTTACTTTGGAAGAATATAAAATGCTTGCGAAAAATGCTAATTTAATGAGTATAAATGAAGTTAAAATTATCCAAGCTGATACGTTTCGTCTTATTCCACTAAATGAAATTATTTTGATTGGTACAAAGATTAATTGCTTTACCTTGTGAGTTCTTTTTTTGGATATAAAAAAAGCTTTTTTCGCTTAAAACATAATTCCACTATTTTTCCAAAACGTAAAATAATATTTTTAGCTGCCCATTTGAAGAAGATATCGAAATTGTATATTCAAAAGTTGCATTCGAAAAAGCTTGTAAAATAACTAAAAAAATTTCAAACTTTTCTTTGAGTCAAGTTCCTTCAAACATTGATCCCATTTCATTTGCAAAGTTTATAAAGGTAAAAATTTACTTCATTAAAATTTTTTTTAATTTTAGTTTTTTTTAGGCCAATGCATTTGATATTTCTTATTTTTGGTTAGATTATCATGAAAATGTTAGCCAAGAATGGAAAGGAAATTTTCAAACACTTCTAGAAAATGAATTAAAAAACTGGGATATTGAATTATGCTTGGTAAATACGGTAGAACTTAAAGGAGGAATTTCTGTTTGTATTGATTATGTTAAACTCTTAAATTCAAATGAAATCGAAGGTTCAGACGACGATGAATGGACGTCAGTAGAGGAGGCATTGCAAGATTACGATGAAGAATTTTAAATCAATTTTTTTTTCGTTTTTTTTAGTCGATTACAATGCTTTAACATCTGATATATGTATTTGTTTCAAAAAAAAAAAAAGAATTTTTTAGCTGTAAATGAAAGTTTATAAAATCTGTCTAAAAATTAAAAAATAATAACTTTTTTCTTTAAAAAATGTTATCGGAATTATAAGCAAATATAATATCTTGCCATAATTTTTTTTAATTACACGGAAATGAAATGCAGCAAAGAACCCTTGACATATACTAGCTTTTTTATTATTATTTTATCCTCGAAGAATCTTCTTAATTTTTTTTATTCTCTATTTTTATGACGCTTTTTATACTTATCAAAGAGAATTTATAAAAAATGGAAAGTAATCATCATTTAAACAAATTATATAATTAAAATTTTTCACTTGACTTAATTATCTCTAAACAATTATTAAAGCTCATGTTGCCTAATGGCATTATTAGAATTGTTTCTCTCGACCCTGAAAAATTGTTTATAAACATTTTTAATTTTCATAATTCCAACAAACAAAAAATTGATGATGGCTTATCTAATTTATGTGGTTTTAATCCATCATATTTCTTGCTTTATTTTATCCGATATTTCCCTTTATTATTCGATTCAAATACTCTTTAGACAAAAATATTTAACAAAAAGTATTAATTTATCTCCCATTATGACTTTGTATTTTGTTTATGTTTTTATTCTTGGCATTGTGTCACTTATTTATTATCCATATTATTTCATTTTTTGGAGACCTGATTCCGTAATTTATGATGCTAGAGTGTTGTATATTTTGGGAATTTTGCCATATATTTTCACAAATATAAATTCAGTGATCGAATTTTTTCTTTGCATTGATCGATGCTTTTTTGTTATTTCTCCCATTGGATATACAAAAAGCAAACAAGCTTGGTTAACAGTAATCAGTATTTTGGGAACTGCAGGAGTGATATATTTTTATTTTCAAAACTTACTTCGATTTTATCCAAATTTGTCAGAAACAAATAATTGTCGATTTTTGGGATGCTTTTTTCAAAATACTAATTATATTTTATATGTAAAATTTGGTTTAGTTGTCGCAAATCTTATTGCTTCAGTGATTTTTGCAATTATATTTAAAAATATTTTATCGACGACAAATAAAAATACAAAACGAATGAATAAAACTGTGTTAATTATTATTGCTGCTACAACACTGATAGAATTTGTTCCATTTTGTATTGCACAAATATTTTTTATTGTAAGTTTTATTTTCTATGAAAAAAACTATTGCAAGTCTTAAAGCAAAAGTTTTAAAAAAAATGAGTCTAAAATCGTAATTTTTTGATTTTTTGTTTTTTTAGACAATGAATCAACAAATTTCATTTTACATTGGACCTTATGGAGCTACAGTATCATCCATAACAATAACGCTGTCTTCAAGAATATATTTTAAAGCTTTTAAAAGAATGTTTGAGAATGTTATTAAAATAAATGGCGGCGGCGTTGGCACTGGTGTAACTTGAACTATTTTTTTAACACTTTTTTTCTTAATTTTTATGCTGTTTTGAATTTTCTTTTAAAATTTGTTTAAATTGTCAAATTTGAATAATAAAAAAAACTTCTAAAACAAATTTTGCTTTTTTTACTTTTGAAACGAAACTTTTTGTTTCCATGTCCGTCGTTTATTATTTTTTTTTGTGAAGATCTGTCTTTAAACTTAATTCGTCATTTAAGTATTTTGCGTCAGAAGGAAGGTTCATTGCCTTTTTAAAGAAGAGAGAGAGAGAGAGAAAAGTCATTAAGTTTTTTTTTGATTTATTGGTCTAAACTTTTGCGCTCGCTTCGTGTGCTATCTTTTGATCAAAAGAGTAGATGAATTTGATCAGGCCAGAGCAAAAATAAAAGAATAAAAAAAATTCTCAAAAAGTTAGGAAACAGCAAATTTTTTTAGATCAAAAAAAGTTCAACTTTTTTGCCAAATTTACTTGGACTTTTTCGATATTTTCCTGAAACTCGCCAAATTTTTTTTCAGTGAGTTCAAAATTTTTTTAAATTTCATAACCTTTCTTTTTTTGTTTGTTGTTGTCCATTATCCTTTTTTCCATCTTTGGTTTCCGATTTATTTATTTTTTATTATTTTTATAAACTTGTTTATTTTTTTTACGTTAAATAAACTCCTTTTTTTATTCATTTGTTTTCGTTCGTATCATCATCGTTTGGTTGTGTCAAAATCAATTACCCGTTTTTTTTCTATTTTTCTTTTTCACTTCTTCACTCATCATAATCCTTCTCTTTCATTTTTTACCCTTTTTTTTAATATTCAATAAAATTTACTTTAACGTTTTAATCGCTTTTGTCCATTTTTTTGAATGAAAAAAAAAACGATAAATTCTATAAATTTTGAATGTCTACCAAAAAAAGAAAACAGTTTTGGTATTTTAAGTTTAAAAAAATGAAGAATTGAACTTTTTTTCCTCAGGGAAGTAACTTTTAAACTCCTTAATAATATTTACTTTAGTTTTGATTTTTGTGATGCCCTCACATATAAATTGAAGATTCTAGTTTAGTTTTATTTTTTTTAAACTCAAATTATTGTAGCATTTTTTTTACCATAGCGTGGCTCAAAAAAAAAATATTGTTAGCATTTCCATTTTGTTTTTTTGTTGATAAAAATTCCTAAAAATTAATATCATTGTTTTTTCTTATTCAATTAAATTTTAATTTGTTGCGTAAAAAAAGTCTCATAAAACATTTTCAGACTTTAAATTTTATTCGTAATTATTTTTGCACTATTTTAAGAAAATTTAAAGTTCATGGGAAAAAACGATTGTAAGAATCATATTTTTGTGTTTCAAACTATGTATTTACCTTTTATGTTTTTCAGGCAAAAATGGATGTAATAATAAATTTAGTTTTTTCAATAAAAAGAAAATATCCCCGGAAGATTTACCTCCTCGAAATGTAACTGTCACAAAAGACGAAATTGGAACTTCATTTGTTGAACATTATTTAACTTTGGAAGAGCTTGCAAATGTCCATTCAGATTCTTATATTGACTCAATAATTCCTGAAAAGTCTGATGGCCTTAGCATTGCCGAAGCCCAAAGACGTTTGGCAGATGGAGGGAAAAATATTATGCCTTTGCCACGGGGAAGCCAAAATAATTTACATTTATTTTTAAAACAATTTTTACATAAATTTTGGATTTTACTTTTTTTGGCCGCAGTTATTAGTTTAGTTACATACGCAATTCATTTATTTCATGATCGAATGGAATCCATGAATCTTTATTGCTCGATTTTATTAATTGCTGTGGTTATTGGTATGAGTTTTATTTCATATCGACAAGAAAAAGAAACCATTAGCGTGGCGAAAGATTTCAAAGGAGTTATCACTGGTAAAGCCACGGTTATTCGCGAAACAGAAGAAAGTAATATTCCATGCGAGGATTTGGTTGTTGGTGATATCGTTGTTATAAGGTAAGTCTTTTCACACTAGTTTAGAATTTTAGGAAAAAAATTAATAACGCAAAAAATTATCAATCTCAAGAATAAAATTTTTTTAAAGTCTTTTGAGTCTCGACAAGAATTTGTTAAGAATAATTATTAACACTCCTAAGAAAATTCGAATCAAATTTTTTTTTCTCATGATTTATTGAAAAAAAGAGAGTAACACTTGAAATTTGGAGATCATAAAATTCATAAAAACCCTAATTTCTCGGAGTCACGCCACGATTTTTTTTTGGATAAGCGTAATTTTGAAAGATTCATGCTAAAGATTTTTTTTTGGGCGAAAAAAACTTTCTATTCTTGTTTTTTAGTACCGGTCAAAGAATTCCAGCGGATGTTAGAATTTTAAAAGCTAATGGTTTAATGATTGAATCTTCAGTTATTACAGGTATCCCCCATTTTTTCATTATTTCTTTCAAATGCAAAGACTTTTTTTATAGGAGTTAAAAAAATCGATGAATATCATGATGAACCCGTGGCTCGACATGTGAATGTTTTTGATGCTAAAAATGTTGCGTTTAAAGGTTCATTTTGCGTTGAAGGAGATGGCATAGGTGTTGTTATCAGAACTGGAGTTTATACTGTAAGTCTCGTTTTTCGTTGGTTTTATTTACAGAAATTTATTTTTTACAAGGTTCTTACCTCACAAATTTAATGAATTCTTGAACCAAGTTTTTGTTGAGGACTTTTCTTTTTTTCGTTTCAAGACTCCAAGAAAAAAATTTTTTGGAAAAAATTTTTAAACATAATTTTTTAGACTTTGGCTCTTATAACTGATTTCCAAACAGCTGTGACAACCCAAAAATCCCGATTGCATCAAGATTTGGATCAATTTGTTAATTGTATTTCATGCGTCGCTGTAGGAATGGCATTTTTCTTTTTTATTATTGGCTGCATAATTTCTAAATTTCAAAATATAATGTATTATTTTGTTTATGGTTTCCTAATTATTGTGGTTGCAAATATTCCCCAAGGCTTACCCGCAGTTGTTATGTCTCAACTCGCTATTATTTCCCAACGAATGGCTAAAAAGCATGTGTTCATTAAAAGATTGGATGCCATAGATAAACTTGGTGCAGCTACGGTGATTTGCACGGATAAAAAAGCGAGTCTCACACAAAATTCTATGAAAGTTGTAAGACTTTGGTATAATCGAAAAGAACACCACAGTAAGTTTTTTTTCTAACATCGTCGCCTGCTTTTTAATTTTTATATTTTAATTTTAGCTTTGAGTGAAACAGAACAACATATTTTTAATAAAAAATTCATAAAAAATGAACTCGAAAGATCTTTCATTGATTTACTTTCGGTTATGTCAGTTTGTAATAAAGCTCAATTTGAACATCACACCGAAGGATTGCCAAGAGTATCAACCAAAATGGCTCTTGAACAGAAATCTAAAATGCAGCAAGCAAAATTGAATAAAAAATTCACGGTTATGTAAGTTTTAGTTTTTAGATTCCTTGCACCGTTAAAAATTTGAATAGATAAAGGATTTTGTTCATTCAAAGCGAAAGTTTAATTTTCGTTTAAAGACAAATACATTTGAGTTTTTTTATGATTTAGGTGGAAATTTGGGTAAAAAGAGCGGTGCGACGTCACTTGCTATAATCTATAACAGCACTTACTATAATCGAGTGAAAATTTTCACTCGATTGGCGGTGTGATTTGAACGCCAAATAAAGAAAATCAATTATTTTTTTATTTTTTTGATTAAAAAACTTGAAGAATTTTTAGAACTTTTAATTATTTTACATTACAAACAGAATTTTAAAGCATTTGTATTAAATTTTTGCTGTCTAAGCTGTTAATGATTATCATTACAAAAAGCTTCTTTTATTTATTTATTTATAAAAATATTCAAATTTTAAAAGTAAATACGGTGCAAAGTAAAAGATTTTTTTGGTTGTTTATTTAAATTTGCGGCGGTTGATCTTGATGGTCTTCAAATACTATGTCGAGTAAAGGATCAATGAAAATAAACCCAAGAAATACCTTTACTGAGAGGAACCTTTGGTTCAGAGATCAGGATATGCTAGCTTTTGCCCGAATGTTTAAAGTCAATTTCTTATGCTACTTTGAAAGCTTTAACTCGCATCCTGGATGGATATGCTATTGTTCTTCAAGCAAAGGCCAAAGATTTGTTCAAAACCCAAAATATCCAACACTATGCATTTCTCAAGGTGGACAGAGCTGTCGGTGCACCGAAATTTCTTCGATTCGATTTTCGATTCGGTGCACTATGAAACATGAATGTTTGAATATTATTTATGCAAATAAAGAGATTGCTTCTAACAAAAGTTCACTTCTTTTTAATTATGTTACTACCTTTATTTTTTTTTTAATTTTTACATTTACTAATCACTCAAGCACGATTACTTATTAATGGAGATGAATATTATCGTGGAGGAGAATGGAATAATAGAAATTTGAAGGATTTGGATTTTGAAAAGCGTGACCTTAGAAATTTAAAGGATTGGAGTTATAAATAGCCTGCCCTGAGATGATATTGATTGACATGCAAAAAATTTGATGACTTACTTAGTTGACTATTTACGAGTGCAGTTGTAAAAAATTCCTTTTTGGAAGTTATAAAGATGTTTCTAATTTCCAATTACTTTACTAACAAAAAATTCATTTTAACTTTACCTTAATAATTTGCAAACAATTTACAAACAAGCCTTTAAACAATTGTGATAAATGTAAAATTAGCATATAAAAATATGGTGATATTAAAAGTAGAAAAAATTATTCAACAGTTCATTCATTGATAAATCCAACTACTTTAAAAAAATTCACTCGAATTTTAGAAATAAAAAAAAATTCACTCGGTTCCTTTTAAAGGACATTTCGCCAATCGAGTGAAAATTTTCACTCGATTATAGTAAGTGCTGTTTCAGATTATAGCAAGTGTTGTTTACCCAAAAGAGCAAATTATTTCAAAAAATTATGAATTTCCATCACTTTCGAAGCGAAGTTTTAATTTTAAATTTATTTCGCTTTGGGACAAGAAACTTTCATTTTCGCTCTAATACAATATTCTTTTTTTTAATATTTTCTCCTTAAAATATAGTATTTTACTACTCACTTTTACAAACCCCCATTTTTTAGTACCCAAAGTGGCTTGCTAACCATTAAAGAACCCTCCGATAATCCATCTCATCTTGAAGCCGGAAATAGTAATAAAAATCTTTATGTCACCTCAAATTTACACTTCACAAAAAAGAATAATAAATTTATTGGAGATCCAATAGAAATTTCTTTACTTCAATATGTTGAAACTGTGACGGCTGTGGATGCATTTCGTGGAAGATATCCAAAATTATTTGAAATTCCATTTAATTCTGTTCGTCGATGGCAGCTTGTAATTGCGAGGTGTCAAGCTCCACCACAAAGTCCAGATGCAGCGGATATTGTGGAGAAAATTAGAGATAACCAAGTTATAAATGTTGTAATGATGAAAGGTGCGCCAGAAGTTATTTTAGCTAAGTGTAGCCATTATTTAATGAATGATGCATTGGTTGAAATTGATGAAGCTTTTATTGAACAATGCAAGGTAAAAAAAATTTTTAATTCAAAGTTAATAAAATGACTAATCAAAAACGTTTGAAATTTTTTATGTACGAAAAAAAATCCGTATTTTCAGTGAACAGTTAGAAAAAAAAATTCTTAAAGATTTTGTAAAAAGTTTTCGAATTGCTTTTAATTTTTTATTTGTCTCGAAACGAATGAAGAAAATGCATTCTTTCAATCTTATTTTTTTTGGATTTTTAAGAAAAAAAGCTTTATTTAATTTAAAATTATTTTTAAAAATGTGAACCTAAAATTTAAAAAAAGAATTTTTTGCAAGAAATAACAAACTTATGTAAAAAATATTGTATAAATATTCGTTATAGGACACTTGGGAACATTATGGCTGTGAAGGTTGCAGAATTCTTGGATTTGCACAAAAACATTTCACTTCAACTATTCAAGAAAAATTCACTAACATTTCCACAAATTATCCTCAAGAAAATTTGGTATTTCTTGGAATGGCAGCCATGGTGGATCCACCCCGTCCCCAAGCAGCAAAAGCCATCCAACAATGTAAAGATGCTGGAATAAAAGTTTATATGATTACTGGGGATCATCCCACTTCGGCTGCAGCCATTGCAGCCCAAATAGGTTTAATAAATGGTTTAGTAAAAAATAAAGGAAATTTGGAATTTAAATCCACCAATGAACAATCTACAATTGTTTTGGGTGAAGCGTTAAAAGAAATGAGCCCAGAACAATGGACGGAATTGTTAAAACATAAATATATTGTTTTTGCTCGAACAACACCGGATCAGAAATTACAAATTGTTGAAGAGCTTCAAAGACATGGGGAAACTGTGGCTGTTACAGGTTAGTTCGTTTTATTTTCAGATAAGAAATGCTAGGATTATGAGAAAATACTATACTAATGGAAACGATTTTAAAGTTCCTTTAATAGAAATTTTTTGCATTTAAAAGCCAAATTAAAAGTAACGCATGAAAAAGAAAGCGCAAAAAAGTTTTCAGTTTCATTGATAAAATTGATCAAAATAAAGGCCATTTTTGTAAACGTAGAAAGAAAAAAATTCTTACATAAAGGTGCTATTTTTTGAAGCGAAACAAATTTAAAAAAAAATAACTTCAATTTTTTTTTTTTTTTTCAATGTTCCTAATATTTTTGCAACGAAATTTATAATAAATCCTTTTTAAATGGCGAAAAAATGATTTTTTTTTTATTTCCAAAATAATTAATAGATAAAAGCGTTGCTTTTGACTCTAGCCGCGAAATTAAAGATTTTATTATATTTAATCACAAAAGTTTTTATAAAAAAAAAGTAGACAGAAAGCAAGAAACTTATCAATTTTTAGGCGGCAATGTCAATGACGTTCCAGCTTTAGCTAAAGCAAACATAGGAATTGCAATGGGTCAAAGTGGAAGTGATATCGCTCAAATGACTGCAGATATAATTGTTACAGATGATAATTTTGCTTCCATTGTAAAAGGAATAGAAGAAGGCCGACTTATGTTTGATAATTTACGAATGTCTATTGCTTATACCCTTTCGCATTTATGGGCTGAAATAGTTTCAATTATATTAAACTTTACCCTTGGAATGCCTTTGGGATTGGAGCCTCTCCAAATTTTAAGTATCGATTTAGCCACCGAATTACCTCCATCCATCGCTTTGGCATATGAACATCCAGAAAGGAATATAATGAAGGTCCCACCACGACCGGCAAAAGAAAGATTAGTTACAAAAACTTTGCTGCTATATTCTTATGGATTTGCTGGTTGCGCAATTGCACTGGGCTGCTTGGCTTCATATTTATTTGTTTATAGTTATCATGGAATTGCACCAACTGAATTAATTTTTACAGCCGATAAATTTTGGCAGACAAATTCAGAAAATTTTACCGTTGCAAGTGGAAATAGTTTTACAGCACAAGATCAAATATATATTCGTGGTCAAGCTGCCGCTGCATGGCAAATTACATTGGTTTTATCTCAGGTAACCACCACCAATCGCTTAGAAAATTGCATCTCTATTAATAAAAAAAAAAATTTGGGGACAAAAAATGTTTTCGTGGCGAGAGTCGTAAGTTTTGAAAAAAAAACCATAGATTTTTTTTTATAGAAAAAATTATTAAAAAATAGTTTAAGATTTATGTACCAATTTTCTTATTCTCAACACGAAAAAAAATCCAAAATTTTTTATTTAATTCACCTATTTTTTTTGGAAGTATATCCTTGTTTTTAGGTGATTCATTTATTTATGTGTAAAACTCGAAGAGCAAGCATTTTCACTCATGGCTTATCCAATTTGATTTCGGTTTTTGCTGTGATTATTGAAGTGCTTTTACTTAATTTGTTTATTTACACTCCAGCAATGCAATATTTTATGGATATTTATCAACCTCCAGCGCATGTATGGATTTTTGCTCCCATTGTTGGATTATATTTAATAATATTTAATGAAACAAGAAAATATTTTATTCGTAATTTTCCTCGAAATAAAATTGTACAATTCTTAGAATTTTAAAAATCTATTAAATAAACTTTAAAAAAAAGATTGATTGCTCGATTTTCTTTCTTTTTTTATGCAAAATTAAACAGACAAGCTTGATCCGTGTTTCAGAAAGTTTCGCAAAAAAATAACGTTACTTTTCGAGTTTAAAAATTCGATAAAAAAAGAATAACAGTGATTAATTAAAATTTAAAAAATCATACATGGTTTAGTAGAATGATATGTACTATTTATAGCAACGATTTTGCTTGATGTCTATATAAATTTCCTTTTTTTGTTTATTGAATAAAAAGAAACATAAATATTTCTCCGCAAAGGCTTGCCCTGCCAGCGGAGGCTTGGTTGAATGCAGAGAAAGGAGAAAAGATAAAAAAGCAATGGAAGGAAAAACAAAAAATATCGATTACACTTAAAAAATTAAAAGCAAGTTGATCAACAAAAATAAATTAAAACTGGAAAGTTAATGAAAAAATTTTTTCTGCTTTTAAAGGTTGTAAATGATTGTTTTAATTTAAATTCGTAGATATCTTTTATTAGAAACTGTTATTTGTTAATTTTTAATTAAAAAAACTGTAACTTTGAATGTTTTTTACGTCTTCTTGAATTTGATTTTCCGTGTTTAACCAAAAGCATTGAAGTTTGAAAAGTTTTGTGTGAAGAAAATTTGTTTCATATTACTGTTTGTTAAATTGAATCTTGTTAATGGTTAGGAAGGATAAATGTATTATTGAACCAAGAGATAAAGAAAATTTAATGCATTTCTAATGTATTCTAAATTGCAAAAATTAGAGTGTTTGATAAAAGTTTTATATCATAAACTCGCCAATCTTCGTGCTTTTTTTGTTTATTATTTTGGAGTGATCTTTCCTCCAATTTTTTTCTCTCGTTAAGCTAGAGACGTGCACGGTTTTTTTCAACTGTGTCAAAAATGAATAATTTTGGTCTCAAAAAATTCCTTATGTCGATATTAGTTATATAGGAAAATTTCATTAGATAAAGATTTTAAAAAAAGAGAGTTATCTGAAATCCCAAAATTAAAAAAATTGAAAATTTTTCTGCCGGGAACACTCTTGCTTCACTTCATCGAAGGAGCTTTTCAATGGGTTTGTTCTTTGGAGCAAAATGCCAAAACACATTTTTCTATCAAAAAAGCATTTTTTTCAAGGATTTTATACGTATTTCAATAGTTTTTCTTTAAAATGAATGGGTTCGGGTGATCCCGGGAAATTGATATTTTTTATATGTATGTAAAATTAAATTCTCTACCTGATGGTATAAGTCGCTTGACTGAAGGGGGCGGTAGTTGGGGTAAACGAGGCGAAAAACTATTATTTTTGCTATTTTGAAGGTGTTACAAGACATAAACTTATTATAAAAATTATATATTCGAATTTAGCATGAAAAATACATATTATAAGCCTTAATAATAATAATAATAAAAACGTTTGATTTAATTTTCTACCTTAATCTTTCAAAAAATCAGAATGGCAGAAAAAAATGGAAGGGAACACTAGCGTTGCAAGGGCTCATGCACGTCTCTACGTTAAGCGGATACAAAAATTTTTTATTGCCATTTTTCTTTCTTGCTGCTATTTTACCCCACGGAATCCTCTCATTTTTTTAAAATAAACAAAGCTGGTTTCATTTTCATTTTTTAATGTTTTTTTTTCTTCTTTAAAGAACATTGCCATTCATTTGATAAATTATAGATCGTCTTTCAGTTTAGTATTATTTTCAATAAAAACTTTTTTATTGCTAGTTTATTTCTCTCCTATTCACAACATAAATAAAAAATTTCAAAATAAAATGAAAAGAGTCTCAACCAAAAAAAATCTATGACCAAACATCGCATCGAAGAATTTTGTTTATGATGTAATCAGTTAAAAAAAAGCTGTCACGCCACAAAGATAAAAATTTTTTAAGACATGTCAAGCCCTTTTTTCTTCTTTATTTCTGTTATCAAGTGTACTTTGACGCAATAAATCACGATTTTTTCGCAACATTTATTGATAATTAATTTTAATCTTTTCCCAAAATAACTTTTAAAAAAATTTCGACTAATAAAAAAAATCTGTGACCCAACATCACATTCAACATAATTCCTGTTTTATGTATGTGATCAGCAATAAAAAAAAGGCTGTCACGCCATTGACTTATCTATCATTTTTAGCATTTGGTACGTCAAGACTATTTTCTCCTTCTTTTACAAGTGTACTTTAATACAATAAGTCATGCTTTTTTCGCAACATTTATTGAATAGTCCTTTTTAATTTTTTTACGACTGCTGATTAAATTCTTTTCCAACTTGTTTTACAGTAATGAAATTATAATTTTCACAAATTACCTGAAGATTCTATTGTTATTAAGAGCTCTTATGAGGAGGATTGGTTTGTTTTGCTCCACCTCGTATTTGCGAATTAAAAAACTTGTCGCTTATAAAATAAGCTAGAAAGAAATTGACATATATTTTGTGGCTTGAACGATTTGAAAAAACGACGAATTTTTTTTCATCCATTTTAATGTATTTCTGTCATTTATTTAAAACAACTTTATGATGACTCTGCGCTTAATTTTTTTCTAGCTTTTTCTAAGAGACAAAAATAAATAAATAGAAATCCAGCCGCAGATTTTTATAACGATTTATCCATCTGCTATTTATATGGAGAGGAAAAAATATTTTCTTTAAGTTATTTTTTGATGCATTTGTAAAAATTACATTAAAAAGTGACTCATGCAATTAGTTCCTTTTGAAAAAAAAACATGATGATACTTAAGTTTTTATATTAATGGAAATTAAAAATAAAAGTTTTTTTCATAGTTTAGAAAATAATATAATGGAGCCCAATTAATTTCATTAATTAGACATTTATTTTTTGGGTATTAACAAAAAGTGTACTCTTTTTTTCTTATAAAACTTTCTTTTAATTAAGAAGTTGCTAATTAGAAAATTATAAAAGAAGGAAACTAGCATTACACGTTCTTTTTTTTCATTCGTTCATTTACAGATCTAAGAAAATAAAAGTGAAAGCATTCAAATTTCTTTAAGAAAAGAGAAATAATAGGCGATAATTAAACAAAAAAATAATTTGTTTTCTACTGACAGATTTCTATAGCGAGAAAGTTTTTTTTAAATATAATACCAAATGGCAAAAAATAAAATCTATGTATACACATAAAATTAAACGAAAGGTTATTTTTAAGGCGGAGCTTTTGTGCTGTATAAAAACACAAATTTGCCTTTTTTATAACATTTATTATTGTTATTAACTTTCCTCGAAATGAAGAAAGTATTTATTTTATTTTTATTTTTGATGTTCTTTCCGAAGAGCTATGGAATTATTGATGAAGGTTTAATTTTTAACTTTTTTATAAGCTTTGGCATAAATTTTAAATTCTAAAAAACTAATTTTCTTAACATTTTATTAAAATGCCACAATTTTTTTTGAAAGCTCGCTATTTTGGTTAATAAATTGCATATAAACACTTTTTGGTATTGATAATTTTTATTTTAAAATATAAAAAAGCTTCTAGCATGTTTTTAAATCTATTATTAGAATTTGCGTTGAAATCGCAGCACAAAAACAAAAATGTTAAAATAAAAGGCGTTTTTTGAACTGATTTGGCGCACACTAAAATAAAAATGCTAATGAAAAGAATAAATGAACAAATTAAAACTTATATTATTTAAATTTTAGACGGACCATTAACGAAAAAACTAAAATGGCTCAATGAAAAATTCTCAAATGCTACTGGACTAAATACTTTGGAGTATATCAAAGATATACGCGATTTTGCGAGTATAATTGGCGAAGCGGGCGTTGTAAAATCTCAAGTTATTGCAAAGATCCTTGATATTGGAATTAGTAAAGTAAGGTTTAATAGCAAATGTCTTTAAAAATAGCTTTCCTTGGTTGTAATAAAAAGCTGCTTTAAAACGTGATTATTTTATTACTGCCAAAAAACGCTATTTTTTTATACCAAAAGCTTTTTCACCTGTTAACTTGATACTATGGTCTTGATACTAGGATATCTGTTAAAAATGTTATGGTTAAATATTATTAATTTTCTGAATAATTTTAGCTCGAAGGTGATGAAAAAGAAGCTGCTCTGATTGAATACAACAAAACAACAGATAGACATAATTTTGATGTCCAACAACGAAATGAAATCTTGAAGAAACTTATAGGGATCCTTGCAAAAATCTTTTACCGTCAAGTAAGATGTTTTAATTTTTTTATGTTTAAATTAAAATTCATTATTTCCGTTTTTTAGACAATAACACATAACCTTAACAATTTAAAAAATACATATTTTGAATGTATTAGTCCCTTTAGTTGGAAACCACATTGTCATGATACATTTACAATTAAATGCATCAATAGCGACCCACTAAATATCCTCGAAGTTAGTATGTTTTTTAAAAGTAATTTAATTCTGGTTTTAGTCCATTTACTCTGGCGTGAAAACTGATTGCAAAATTCCCACTCAACAATCATATGCTAAATATGTGTTTTACAAGAATGAAATTGAATTATTAGAAAACGACATTATTTTTACTGATGAAAACCAAAAACAAGCTTTATTAGAAGCAAAAATTCGTAAGCTTTTTGAATTTTGTTCTTTATTTAAATCAATGGTTGAATCCATTTTTTTCTCGCACAATTACAAAAAATTTAAAAATTTCAGAACTTTACAGTAACGTATTACATGAAACTTTCTCTGATTACCATTTGGATACTTCAATTCAAGGTGCGTCATTTTTTTTCACAATTTATTAAAGTTTAATAGTACAATAAAATTTAGAACTTCAACAAATGCCAAATCTCACCGCCGACATCTTAATAGCCATGCTTCATCGTCGGTCTTGGACCGAAAGCCTGTAAATAAATCAAAGTTTAGGGACAATAACTTTCTTTTTTTAGCTGTTTTTTGGAAGCAGCTTACTTAGCCCATAATGAATCGAGAGAAGTTTTGATTCAAGAAGCCCGCATAATTGCTACTGATCTTGTTCATGCAGTAAACTTGCTAAAACTAACAAAACAAATTAATTTTTCAATAATTTATAGAGAGATTATTTTTATGCATGCTTTGGTTTTAAGGACAAAGAAGATTGGAGATATGTCAAAGGTACTTTTTTTGTTAGAGAATCTGCTGATGCTATTTTGACTTATATTAATGGAATACTTGTAAGTTTTATTTGCTACTTAACCTTTTCTACTCCCATTCGTTACGTCTTTAATTTTCTTAACAAGCTTATAACATGATTTTTCGACAGTATTTTCAAACTTTTTTTCATAGAAAATTTTACATCTTCGGTTATAAACTTTTTGCAAAGTACAATAATATATTTTTAATAACCAAAAGTCTCTCTATTTTTTAACAATAAAAAAATATAAATTTCCAAAATTTTAAAATTGTTTTAATTAAAAAAAACTTTAGCGTCACGCTTGGCCCTCATCTTTTAATGCCACAGCCAATAACTTCTTACCCACAATCAAATTGCCAGCTGATAAATTTAATGAAACAGCTGAAAATATCTTAAAAGCTTTGGATCCAAAGGGACATGAGGAGTAGGTTTTTATGTAGGCATTTAAGCAAATAGAAATGAGAAATGAACTACCATCATATTATGCTGATAATTGGGCAAGATTTTTCAACATTAAAAGAATGATAATAGAGTCTTGATTTATTGTTAAATTATACTCGATAAAATTATATCAAATTCTATTTATGAGATGATTAGCTGGAAGAGAAATATTATGTTAATGCTTACTATAGAATTAATATTTGCCGCATCCGTTATCTTTTTTAATTAAAAAAAATTTCAGCTTTAATTATATAGTATTTATTTCCGATATTACTAATAACTCTACTTCCGTCTCCACATATTCCAACTGCAGTTTAAGCTATAATTGTATCACTTCAACTAAAGGTGGAATTCGATATTTTATTTTTCGATATCAAGTCTCTCTTGCTGGAGAATTGGAATATAATCATGCTGACTCCTGGTGGTCTGCTGCAAGGGCAACCCTAGTTGACGTTGTTGAGTAAGCTATTTATTGATTTAGAAAAGGAGTAACTTTATTTTTTTTTTTCAGTAAAAATCGTAAAATTGTTAATTTGGAAGAATTATTGAAAAAAATTTTTCAACGCGTCGGAACAATTCCATTCAAAAAATTTTTATTACTTCATGATAGCCACTTTGAAGAAAAAGATACACAAATCAATGTCGGTTTTGCCGCTGACAAGCTTGGTGAAAACAATCCAATAAAAAGCATATATAATTTCTTTCATTACCCATTTTCTCCACTTCCTCCTTATCCAAATGATGAGGTATTTTTTCTTTTTTTCTTTAATTAACTCATATTGCTCTTATTGTTCTTTTTCCCATCACTTAATTATTTCAGCTTTGACTTAAAGCTTTTTTCTGCTGTTTTTAAAAAATTTTTTTGCCTATCAAAACTTTTATTTTTATGTATCTCCTTTTCTATCATTTCCGGTTTTCATATTTTTTGAATTAAATGTAAAACCATATTTAAAAAAAAGTAAAATTATTCCAAAAAGGAGAGCTAAAGCAACTTCCAAAAAAAAGTTTTTTTTAATAACAAAAATTTTATTTTTTTTTACCTTCATTTTCATATTTACTCTAAGTGATAAAATTCAAATATTAATTTTCTCTTCTCTCTTCATTACATTTTTTTAAAAATCTCTTTTTATTGACATATGGCTGTCAAATTTTGATTTCATGTATTTGTGTCTTGTATTTGGGGTTGCGTTCTTATGAACTCGCCATCAAACCTTTTGTTATCTTGCATTGTTATTTGTTGTTCGTTCTAATTTAATGAGTTTTTAAAATTCATGATTTGTAAATTTTGTACATATTTAAATTTTTTTAAGTCATAGCAATAAACGGTATCATCACTATAATACATTGAATACATTTTTTTTAAAAAACAGTTAAAAAAGAAGTTTTTTTTAAAACAAATTTTCTTATTTGTTTAAAATCCGCATTTTTATTTAACGTTGGCTGTTGTTGCGATGATAAAGACGCCACAAGGAATATTAGAAAGTACACTGGAAGAAGATTCCTCCATTTTTATTCTTTCAATTCCAAACAAACTTTTTTTTTACATATTTTGTCAAAGAAAAAAGATTTAAGTTTTTTTATGATGGGAAAGAAAGAAGACTAACAGAGCCTATTCATTTTGTTGGGAAGCGGCAAGGCAAATAGAAAAAATAGCCAAAAAAAAGATTTCTTTGTCAAAGTTATAACCGAGCCATCATCATAGCGCATAAAAATCTAGCGGGAAACTTACCCATCAGTAACGACACCTTTTTTGTTTCTTTTTTTTGGATGGTTTAGCAGGAAAAATCAATCGCGTCTGTTTCCCTTCTTTTGTTTTTCTTTTTTATCCGATTTTTTGATCTTTTTTTGGTAAAAACCTTTTTCAGAAAAAACATTTTGTTTGATTGTGAAAGAGAAAAATGGCGGGAAGTTCTTCTGCTGAGTTTTCGAATATTCAAAGTAATAATAATCATGTTCAACTTTTGGTGATTGATGAAAATCAATTTGTTAATTATTGCGACTCGTGTAAAATACAAATCAATAAAATTAGCAAAAAACTGCTAATTGAAACAATAAATAAAAGTGAGAGTTTTTCTTTTGACCCGAAATGGAATTTATCATCTTAAATAGCTGTTTTCAGATTTTAAATTTATTTCCATTCCATTTCAAAACCAATTTATTCAGCAAAATGTAATATTATCTTTAAAATCTTTCATTTCAAAGAGTTAATTTTTTTAGAATATTTTGTGCGCTTTTACTAATGATAAAAAAGAAAATAATTCCTTGATATTCAAAAATAAAGAAATTTGTGGTAAAGTTTTTCATGCCATTACAGGAACTTCTTCAGTAAATTTATTTTCTAATGTTTTCTTTGGATTTTTTAAAGTGAAACTTTAGGCGTCAGAAAAAGTGAATACTTTAAATGAAATATTTATTAACGAATTTTTTGATCCACTTTGTATTACATTTCTTAAAAATGAGAATAATTTATGTTTGAAAACTTTGCTGCTTTCGTTAATGGAAGTTTGGGTTGACGACAAATCAAAAGAAGATTTAATCAAATTGCTAAAAGAGAAGCATATATATTCGATTTTATTTCCTCAATCTCAAGACAAGTTAAGTGGCTATCGGTAAGTGTGTATATAAACAAACACCTATGCTAATAACTGTCTTACAATTTAAGGTTGCGTAAAAGAAAACATAAGAGCAATGATAATAAAAATGAAAAAGAGAAGTAAATTTTTTAACAATAAAATTAATTAAAAATATATTATTTATTTAAATTTCAGCTATCATAGTCATTCAAGTAGTGAGAGTGAAAGTGAATATGAAAGCGATATCGAATTTGACGATGATAATTTCTCAAATAATGTTAATAATTTCAATGACACTGATAAGTAAGTTACAATTTAATATTTGTACATTTTAAAAGATTTAAATATAATCCAATTAAAATTCCTTCGCTTCAGGCATCCAACAAATAAAAATCGGAATGAAATTATTAAACCATCAAATTATGAATTTATTAAACAACGATATCGAGAAGATGGAAAAATATACAAAAAATTAATTATTTTTGTGAATGAAGAAAAAAATTTATGCCATGAATTTTTAATGATGGATGATTTCATTAACGCTTGGTATTGTAAAGCTTGTCGAAATAATTTCAACATAAATGTTCACGCAAAAATTTACAATATTGGAAAAAATAATGAATATGCTGAACTCAGCGAGGCTCAACATCGTTGTAATCCAATGAAATTTCCTTTACCAGAATCATTATGGACTAAAGTGAAAATTATAAATTTGCCAAATTTTAAATTACAAGAAAATACAAAATTTGATGGAACCAAAAATCAATTATTAATCCTTTTTGATTCAAATGATCGAAATTTATGTTATGTTTATACTTGGATAGAAAAACGAAAAAGAAGCGGCAAAAAGGTATATATATGCAATTCGTGTCACACTAAAGGCCATCGAAATGTCAGAGTCAAAGTTGGATATCATAAAAAAAATGGTTTGCCATATGTTGAAGTTCCAGAAAAAATGGAACATGCTTGTAAATTAAAAGAATTCAAGCTTCTAAATTTTACACATAAAATTGTGGAAAAGCCTAACTTTCAAATTGAAACTATTCAAGATAAAAATGGAGTGGAAAAGAAAAAACTGATTATTTTTGATTTTAATAACAAAAAATTATGCTATGTTTACTATTATAATCGAACGGCCGATAATTTCCAATGTGACAAATGTAAAGCAGAAAAATCTGTTACAGCCAAATTATTACATAATTATGAAAATGGAAAAGAATATATTAAACTTGGCGATATGGAACATGTTTGTAAACTCGAAAAGTATAATCCTCTTAAATTTTCTCCAATAATCGTGACTGTTCCAAATTTTCAATTTAAAGATTTTATTCAAAATGGCAAAAAGAAAACGGGTTTACTTATTTATGATTTTTCTGGAAAAAATAAGAAATTATTTTATTCATATGTTTATCGACCAAATTTAAAATTATTTATTTGTATTGGATGTGAAAGAAAGCAAGACCAAATTAAAGCTTATGTGTTTAAAAATGAAGATGGCAGCGATTATATCGAATTGGGGCATAAAAAACACGTTTGTAAGCCACAGGATAAGCCAATCTGGAATGTAGTTACAAATATTAAAAGATGATTGAAAGGAAATCTTATTTTTGTTTTTGGAATTAAATCAATTTTTGTTGTTGAATTACTTTTTATCTTTCTTTATTTTTTGGTAAAATAAATTAAACTCTTTTTTTTCTTCTGTAATTTAGTAAGATGAAGTTATGATTCTGAAAACTTTTTGGTAGGCCCCGATATTAAAGGAATCATTTCAAATCAATGTACCAAACTTTTTTTAAATAATTCTTATTCAAATTTTGTTTTAAACACAAAAAGCCAAATATTACAATATCTATTATTTTGATATAAAATGCTTTAATTTTTATTATAAAATCTTAGCTTTATGATTGCTAATTTTTTTAAATAATTATTAGTTTCAAAAAAGAAAAGTTTTATTTCAAATTAGCAACAAACAAACAAAATAGTGAAATAAAAAAAAGCTATTGCATATTTATGCAAAAAAGCGAAAGCATCCTTTCATTCATCTTTTAATACTTTCTCTAACCACATTCCATAATGGCTTATCAAATGGCTGGCAAACATGTTGGGATTGTCCTAATTCAATGTAATCCGTTCCATCTTTATTTTTAAACAAGTTTGCTCTAACTGTTTTCTGCTTTCTTTCACATCCAATACAAACAAAATATTTGAGCCTTGGTCGAAAAACGAAAGAATAAAATAATTTCTTATTTCCTGAAGAATCAAAAATAAGTAAGCCTTTTTTCGTTTCACCCTTTTGAATAAAATTCTTAAACTCAAAGTTTTGGTCTGTCAATGTCGTAGGAGAAAATCGTAAAGGATTGTATTTTTGCGGTTTGCATACATGTTCACCATCGTTAAGTTTTACATATTCTTCTCCATTTTCATAATTTTTTAATAATTTTGCTGTAACAGAAATTTGGTTATTTCTTGTAATACTTTTACATTTTCCACATTTATAATTATCCTTCATTCGATCATAATAATAAATATAGCAGAAAGTTTTATCATTTGTAGAAAAAATAACCAAATATTTCTTTTCTTCTCTATTTATATCTTGAACAGTCGTTATTTGAAAGTTTGGCTTTTCCACAGTTGAAGGCTTTAATTTAAGTGAATCATACTTTTTTAGTTCACACACGTGTTCGAGGTTTTCAGGAATTTCTACGTAAGGTTCGGCACCATTTTTTTCTTCATTATATCCAACTTTGACTTTAACATTACGATTTCCTTTTTTAAAACAATAATTACATTTATATATTGTTTTTTTCTTTTTTTCTTGAATTCTGTCAAAAGTATACTTGTTGCAAAAATTTTTATCATTTGTATAAAAAATAATTAACCATTTTGTTTTGCTACCATCTGGTTTCAGATTTTCTTCAAATTTAAAATCCGGCAAATTTACGGTTTTCACGTTTCGTTTTAAATCTTCTGATTTAAATTTTATTGGTTGACATCGATGTTGAGCAACACTTAATTCTGCATATTCATTGTTTTTGCCAGAATTAAAAATTCTCGCGTGGACATTTCTTCCATGTTTATGACGGCATTCATTACAATACCAAGCTTTGTTAAAATTAGTCCAAACTAATTCATGACATAAATATTTATTTTCATCAATAAAAATAACTAATTTTGTGAGAATTTTTTCACCATGATATCTTCGTTTAATAAATTGATAACTTTGTGGTTTTATGATTTTTGTGCTTTCATAGATTTCGGGAGAATAAATTATTGGATCGCAAAAATGTTCCATATTATTTAATTTTAGACATTCTTTTCCATCCGCATCGCTACGTATCCAGGCTTTGAGATACTGGCACAAATTTGAACATCTCCAACAATAATAACTTTTCCATGAATTGTTATAAGCATATTCATAACATAAATTTTTATCACATTTCACGAATATAACAATTTTGGTTTTCGTTTTGCCATATTTTGTTTGTTGAAATATTTCATAATCAGGCTTGTAGAGAATCATTGTTTCATCATCGCTCAATTTCTCAGAAATATGTTCTCGCATTACACTTTTACGCTTTTTGCTTGGTAATCTGAAAAAAAGAACTTTAATATAAATTTATTCAAGAAGTTAGAGAAATCATAATTTTTACCTTTCATCATCATTTGAACTTTCATGATCCGTTTCGGGGTTAAATTCGATTTCACTCTCAAAATATTTTTCACTTTCGCTTTCAGAAACATAATTATCATTTTCACTAAAACTTTATGAGTTTTTAAAAAAATTTTAATTTGTTCATTTTAATTTACTTTTCATCTTCTGAATCTTCGTCTGAAAAGAAATCCTCATCTTTTGTGAAACTTGATATGATTTTTATTTTAGTGTCACTTTTACCATGGTTCTCAAGTTTTCTTTTTCGAAGTCTGAAATAACAGATTTTTTTTCTGATAGTCATATATTTAATGGAAACTTACTGATAACCATTTGACGCTTTTTCTGACGAAGGAAAGAGAATAGAATATACTTTCTTTTGTTTTAATAATTCTATCAAATTTTCTTTTTCACTCTCCAAAAATGCTTCCATCAATGACATCAACAAGTTTTTCAAAAATGAATCACCATCAACATCACTTTTAAGAATTGTATCACAAACAGGGCCCACAAATCTTTTTAAAAATATTTCATTTAAAGTAATCTCATTTTCTGACGCCTAAAGTTTCACTTTAAAAAAAATCCAAATGACACATTGGAAAATAAACTTACTGAAGAAATTCCTGTAATGGCGTGGTAAACTTTTTCACAAACATCATTATTTTTAAATATCAAAGCGATATTGTTAATTTTATCGGTGGAAACAGCGCATAAAACATTCTAAAAAAATATTAAAACTGCAAAAAAGAAAAAAATTTGATAAAATTTACCTTTTGTGAAATAAAGTGGCTATCAAAGGGAATGGAAAAAAGCGTAAAACCTAAAACAAACTTTTTTAAACTAAAATTTTCAATTTTGTGTAAAATCAAACAAACCTTTGTTTATTGGCTCAATTAGCAGTTATTTGCTAATTTTATTGATTTGTATTTTAAATGAGCCTCGATGCTTAATAAATTGATTTTCATCAATCACCAAAAGTTGAATATGATTATTATTGCATTGAGAAATAGAAAGATCATCAGAAAAAGATCCCGCCATTTTTTCTTCCTTATTTCAAACCAACTAAAAGCACTTTTTAGATGACTGTGGCCGAAACAAAACAAAAAAACAGCTTTAAAGCGGAAAAGGCAAAATTGCTGACTACTAACTCCTGCACTTTTTCTGGCAAGCCGTTCAAATAAAAAACAAAGGAAAAAAACAACAGGTGTCTTCTTTCTCCCGCTTATTTTTTTCCATGATTTTTTTTTGGTTTACGTTTAAAAAGGTATTATTATGTATTGATTGATCTCCTGTAGTGAAAAAAGGAAAAAATAATTTTTTTGCTGTTGAAAACTCCCAATTATTTCGCTATTGAAAATGAAACAAAGAGTGTATGTATGTTAATTAATTAAAGCAAAAAAAGGTTCAACACGATAATTGTTCGATATCTTTAGCTAGGACAAATTCACAAATTTCACCTCGACCTCGAATAAAAATAAGAATTATTTCAAGCTCAGTGAAGACTGTACATCGCAAATAATTATTTTGTTAAAAAGATTTAATTTATTCTTCTGTGTATTTATTTGTTGAAATTGTTTTTTTTTATTTTTATGTGAGCAAGGACTAATAAAATAAATCTAAATTCCTTAATATTTAAAAACAGGAAAAATTAAAAATATATTTATTTTGCCGTAATTTTTCCTAATTAATTAGTTAGAAAAAAGATTTTCTACTGCGTCAGGGGGGAATCGAACCCCCATCTATTGCTTGGAAGGCAACAATGCTAACCATTACACCACTGACGCGGTATCCTTTTTTGGAAAATCGGTAGATTTTTTTAAGAGTAAAAGTCGAGAATAGCATCTTTTGGTTAGAAAAAGAATGTATGTCATCAAATTCTTTATTGTTAAAAAGAATGCATTAAAAAATGAAAAATAAAGACAACGAAAAATATTCTTTTATAGTTATTTCCTTTGAGACCAAATGAGAACGTAAATAAAAAAGTTAACTATAAACATCCAAATTGAGACTTTTTCTATCAAAAATCTTCCCCATGAGACTAAAATCATATGCGTAAATGAAAATGAAATACGCAACAATTTTCATAAACTCAAAATTTTTTCGCGTGATTTTTAGAATTATGAAAAAAATTTGTTTATTAATAAAATTACCATTAAAAAAAATTCAAAAAAAGCATCGAACGAAAATAAAGTAATTATTTAAAACAAAATTATTAGAAAAATCACTGATTGTAAAGAAAATTAAAAATCGTCAAAAGTTAGACTATTTAATTCGAGTCATCATTGATCTAGGTGCTGCGCTTGGTGCTGGTCTAGGTGTTACTGTATGAGTGATGGATGGGACAAGGTCTTTGCTCTATAATAATTTACATATATTATTGAATTGCTATGGCAAAATGAAAAAGTTGTGAAATGTACCGTACCTTAACAAAATGTTTACGAAAAACTCGCCAATATAGGAATACACAAAGTGAAATATTGATGCATATACATGTCAAATTATAGTCACCAAGGAGAGGTAACAATAATACCTTCGTCCACTGAAAAAAAAATTAAAATTAATTATATGACTATTATTTTTTTTTAAATTTCTTACATCCAAAACTATATTCGTAATAATTCCTGGAATAAAAGCAAAAAACACATTAATAACAGATACAATCAAAATGGACCGATTAATTTTTTTAGATATATCTTTTTGCATTGATTTTCCAAAATGTGTTAATAACATTAATGTTAGGGCTGTCACAACATTTAAACTGCAAAACACATATTTCGTATATGTCATAATCAAGGGATAATTAAGTTGAATGACCAAACAAATATAAAAAGCACACGTTGTTGTATCAGTTTTAGATGAAAATGCAAACCAATTTGTTAACAAAATATATGTAATAATTATTGCAGAAATGGTTCCAGCAAACGCGCATGCGCAACATTGTCTTTGAGATTCTCGATATTTAATTGGATATGCAACCAAAAAAACTCGATCCAAACAAAGAAAAAAATCAGCAACGGGAACAAAATTAACATAAATTGTTGCAGTTCCTGAGAGATAATACAAAATCATGGGATTATAGTAGCTTTGTCCAGGTCGCCACCAAATTAAAACATAAAGACAAAGAAGAATGAGAAGAATGCTGGAAGTCGTGGTAAACCAAAAATATGCAATTACCACAGCTGTTCGAGAAACTTGGATATCACGTTTAGGTCGACGAAAAAGTAAAAATGTTGAAGCATAAAGGGTAAAACATAAGCATACCAGACTGATGAAATAATGAATAAAGGTGCAAAGATTTGTATCAACCATTTTGATAGAAACTAAAAAACTTATTTTAAAAACTTCTGTAATTTTTTCAAAGAAATAATGTAAATGAAAAACGCGGGTTTAAAGTAAAGTGTAAAAAATATAAAAGGCCCTCGAGTGATAAAGCATACTGTAACTAATAAACCTAAAAATATTTGGAAAATTTTATTCCAAAACTTTTTTAATTTTTCTTTAAAAAAGTGGAGAGAATGAAATAATCTGTCGAAAGCTTAGATAAACAATAAAACAAGGAAGAATAAATAGCCGAGTAAGTCATATTCTTCAAATCTGTGAAAAATATTTTAAATTCCCAATTGGATAGGTGTAAACTCCCTAATTGCGTAAATGTGTAATGACTAAGCTCCGGAAGTTTCGTTTATATTTGGCTGAAAAATGGAGTTCCTGCTCAAGCTTTTTAGAAGTCAACCACTGAACAGTAACTATTGAAAGTTAACAAATAACAAAAATGGCAACATTTCTTCTTCTTTTATTTTTATTTTATTTCAAAAGTCAACCAGGCTACTTTTTATGGACGAACATTACGCCCTCTTTCATTAGAAAAAAAACTCCTTTTTTAATTTTTTTTTTATACGAACAAGGGTTGAAAATCCTCATGATATGTATAAAAAAAGTAATATAACCAAATCCCCCTGATGATACTTTCAAACTTTAATGGCAACAAATATCCAAGAGGAAGCAAAGATCAGACACCACTGTAAAAAAATGAGTATACTTTCATAAATCAGAAAATCAGAATAAATTTTTTCAAACAAAAACGCAAAAAAAATGAATTCAAAAAATGTTTTGGTAGAAAACAAATTACTAAAAGCATTTTTTTAAATAAGATATGAAATTTTATTATTATAAATTTCAGCGTTAATCCTATTTTATTATTTATTTTTAACTTATTTTTTGACTATAAAACAGATGACTTTTTGACCGGCCGATATCCTTTTTTTTATCCTCTTGAGAGAGGAATGTAGTAGGAAATGGCAAACAAAGAGAAGTCAAATTTTATTTTATAAATTAAAAATAAATATAAAAAACGCAACAAAAAATTGTAACATTTTTATCTCATATTTTAAGAAAGTACTGTATTCATAAAATAATTTAAAGGCTAAATAAAAAGCGTGATTTTAAAAAATCTTAAAAGTGCAGTAAAGAAAGAAATTCATAGATGCAGATAAAATAGATGCTTCAAAATTTTTTAAAAATCTGCGAGTTGAATAAAACACAGAAAAATCAAATATGCTTTAAATAAATTTTAACTTCCTTACCTTTTTGTGCCAAAGCTTAATAATAGGCAGAATTAAAATTTATTAATAAAACAATGGAGATTTTCCACAAAATTTATTCCCGAGAACCTCCTCGTACTTCGTGTGAAAAGCACTTTTAAATACTCTTCCGAGTATTTTCACAATGAAACAAAAGAAAATTTAATTTAAAACAAATTTTGTTTTTAGATTATTTTTTATTTACAAGTTTATGAGACCTCCATCGCCAAACATTTATTTTTCCATGTAAAAAATTTGTAGCTTTTTGTTATATATTTTTTACCTCACAAAATATTGCCTTTGCAGGTATAATATAGTCGTGTAAAGCTACCGAAGGGTCAGAGAATATGCAAGCTGCCAGAAATGTTTTCGTAATTTTTAATATGGCTTTTTCCAGGAGAAGAAAGTACATAGATATAATACCAAAAAATTTTAAGTGCGTGAAAACAAATTTGTTTTGCTTTTTCTGTAGCCTAAAATTTTGTTGAATACAAGAAGCAAGCCTGCTTTTTTCGGAAGATCGTGGAAACAACTTAAAAAAAACAACAAGGAACATGACTTTCGAATTTATTTTGTCAAAAAAATTTTTATCTAATTTTTTGTGTTAATACATACAATAAAAACAATACCATTGTTTAAAAAAAATAAGAACATTGCTTACTTTTTGGCCAAAAAAAGCAACAAAGTTAAATTTTTAAAGAGGTCATGAAAAATATTTTATAAATTAAAATGGTGTTTCTCATTATTTTTTATCAAAAGTAGTGAGTTCAAAGATTTGGTCAACAAAAAGAGAAGACGACAGAAACCAGCAGCAAAGATCCCTTTATCGAAATTTATTTTTAATTTTGTATCGTAATCTAACAAAGATTCTTTGTTTTTAACAAACAAACAAAGATACTCTAAGGAATAAAAAAATTAAAAAAAAGTTATGTGCCTTGTGCAACAAAACTTTTGAAATCTAAGTTATATGGTTTACATGAGAATCTACATTCAAAAAAATACTAGTTCGCAAAAATACGGTAGCAATAAAAACTCATATTTAATTAAGGAGAAAAGTAGAACTATCAAGATATTTTTTGTTTTAAAAGATAAAGTAAAAAAAATTTTCAAGCCATGGCATTCATTTCCCGAATGTTATCCTTGAAATTTCCCCCTTATTTTTTAAACCTTTTTTTATTAACAAAATGAATTTGGGATTGACGAAAGAAGTTCGCTTTTATAGTGTTGTTTAAAAAATGAATGATCCAAAGTAAAAACAAAAACGCCTTTAAAAAATAACATTTTTAAATAAAACAATGCCTATCTAAAAGTCCATCTTCCTTTTCCATACTGTAATACACTAACAACAACCTATGATAGAAAAGTTAAAAAACGCAACAAAATAAAAAACTAACTACGAAAATAAAAAACATATTTATGGAATTTGAAAAGCCTTTGGGAATTAAAAATAAATTTTTAGAATAATATTTGCTATAACGAAAATTAACAAACGAGGAAGATAGAATTGGTTTTTTTTATTTATTAAAAATCCCGACGGATTTAAAAGTTGCGTTTTTTATATTATTTTAAAAAGGGTTAAAATGTTAAAGATCAGAAAATATTTTAAAAAAGTTGTTTGGGCGTTAAAGATCTGGATTAAAAATTAAATTAGTGTCGTGCATTTTATAAAGAAACACGCAAATCTCAAATTTTCAAAAATATAATTCTCAAGAGATATTTTACATACTTGAAAAGATCGTTTAGGAAAATAAACTTATTTATGAAATTTTTAATAATAATTTTGATCTTTATTTTTATAAACAAAAAAACAAAATGCAACTAAATGAAAAAAATTTTTGAACTCAATGTTTTATTTTTAAAACACGCTTTCTTTTGCTTCTTTATTTTTGACAAGTAGAAAGCATCCTTTCATGCCATAAATAAAAGCTCTATTCTTTTTAAGTAAAAACCGAACTTTTTTTTACAAAATTTTTTATTCATAAAATACGCTGCTTCGAGCTCAATACAAGTAACCAAGCTTTATACAAAGCCATCTTAAAAATAAAAATATGTATTCTAATTAGAGTCAATTATTTACGCTTGATAAAATGTTGCCATTTGCTTTTTTAAAGAAAAGTTTATTTAAGATATGGATTATTTTTTATTTAATAAAAAAACATAAAAATAGATAAAATTGCTTACATATAAGAAAATTAAAATAAATTTTTTAAGGATCTTTTGAAAAAAATAATTAGAAGGCTTCATCCTTTTTTGAAATTTTTGTGTTTTGATTTGGTTAGTAAACATTTTTTGGATGTTTAATTTTATCTATAAAAAGAAATAGCAAAAATAAATTTAAATATTATACCACTAACTAAAATACATATAAAATTCATTATTAATAATAGAATGTTTCCATAATTCACTTTTTTGAATTTTAATATTTGGGAGTAATTCCTTCTTTATTCCATCCATAATTTTAAAAACATCACTGCGCCCCAAATTTTTAACTTCTAATATTTTAAGATTTGGAAAGCCATGACAAATGAAATTAACCAAATTTTCTAGATGATTTTGATTATATTTTTCACCAATTATAAGATAAATTATAAGGTGTTCGATGGATGAGAAAGTAACGCTATAAAAAATAAATATGTTTATATGTATATTAAAGTATTGAACGATTTAAAAATAAATACTTACTCGTGTTTTATTCGGGAGGCAATAATATTTAATGGGAATGTAGATAATATAAATTTACGGCACGATTGAGGAAGATTAAATATATGCTATAAATTTTATTTAAAAAATAACAGGAATGCTTTTAAAAAAAAATAATGTGCTTACCAAATCACCGATATAGTTATATTTGAATTCAATCGTTTCAACGGATATTACATTACAAAAAACAGATTCATAATTATATTTTGAATTATAAGGAAGAATAACCTCTTTAATTTCTAAAAAAATGAAGGAAAATTGGTCAAAGTAAAAATAATTTATTTTAAATTGCAAAAATATTTTTTCTAATTGTGAACCAAAAAGACAATAACAAAAAAGCGAGGTTCTGTCTATTAAAAACAAAAGTTACCTTCAGTGAATAAAAGTTTCATAAAAAATGCGATATCACAATTTGGTTTTATGTCCATTTTCTTAATTCCTCCGACGTTAATGAAAGGGGAATAATAAGATTGAATTAAAAGTAGATAAGGTTCCTAAAAATTTCTTAGTAGTAATTTTTTGTATTCTATTGTTTGTGAAAATTTGGCTTACTTTTTTTTATCCATTCTAACTGGCAGGAATTTGAATTAATTTTCCCCGAAATACTTACTTTAAAATGTTTTGAAACAATTTTTAAAGGAGATCTTCCACAAAGCATAAATTTTATTAATGGTTTTAGCATAATTTTAGATTCTTCAACAAAACCAGTAATTTCATTTAGAGGAAGATTTTAAAAAATTTCTTTCAAAATATCATTATTTAATGATGCCATTTTTTCATTTAATATCTTAGGCACACACTATGGAACGAAAATACGTTGACTTGTTGATTTTTTAACTTTTCGCCAAAAATAAAAAAGGTTAATTTTTAACTAGTTTGCATTCGATTATTTTTTTTTTTTTGATTTATTAATTAAGAAGTAATTGACTCTATAGTAAAAAAAGGTCGAGAATTTTATATTTCCAGCTTTTAAACCATGAAAATCCATGGATATGGGCTGTTTCTAGACCTCTAAACTTTGACTAACTTCCAAAACACCGTAACTTTTGAGCATTTGCAAATTTTTTGTGCTCTGCCTATATCATAATGTTCAGCAGGTTCGATATGATACAATTGTGTCGGGAATTGTCAAATGGCTTGACCAATCTGGAAATACAGCTATTTGAAGTTTAAACTCGCATATCGTGTGCTTTTATGCATAATTTTCCTTCAAAAGAAAAGGTTTTTTTCAATTTTAAAAATTCTAAAGTGGTCAAAAATCATAAACTAACTACTCCTATATGTTTTGGAATCATTTCACCAACTACATTATAAGCTATTACATTCACCACAAGTACTTGAAGTATCAACAGTACATCAAGGTCATCAGAAAAAATAAAAAAATTTGAAATCCATTATTTTGGTTTAAAATCATGTTTACTATACGTAATTTGGGTCGTAGAATCCGAATTTGAAATCAGTTTGCCTCTTTCATGTAATAGTTTTCGAGTTACGTCTAACTCAAATATGCAAATTTTTGCTACCGCTATAACTTTTTTAGTAACTAGTGAAACATATAAACCGACACCAGATTCGGATTCTACGACTCAAATTACATATAGTAAACATGATATTAAACAAAAATAATGGATTTCAAATTTTTTTATTTTTTCTGATGACCTTGATGTACTGTTGATACTTCAAGTACTTGTGGTGAATGTAATAGCTTATAATGTAGTTGGTGAAATGATTCCAAAACATATAGGAGTAGTTAGTTTATGATTTTTGACCACTTTAGAATTTTTAAAATTGAAAAAAACCTTTTCTTTTGAAGGAAAATTATGCATAAAAGCACACGATATGCGAGTTTAAACTTCAAATAGCTGTATTTCCAGATTGGTCAAGCCATTTGACAATTCCCGACACAATTGTATCATATCGAACCTGCTGAACATTATGATATAGGCAGAGCACAAAAAATTTGCAAATGCTCAAAAGTTACGGTGTTTTGGAAGTTAGTCAAAGTTTAGAGGTCTAGAAACAGCCCATATCCATGGATTTTCATGGTTTAAAAGCTGGAAATATAAAATTCTCGACCTTTTTTTACTATAGAGTCAATTACTTCTTAATTAATAAATCAAAAAAAAAAAAATAATCGAATGCAAACTAGTTAAAAATTAACCTTTTTTATTTTTGGCGAAAAGTTAAAAATCAACAGTCAAACCGTAGTGGGCACACAAGAGCCAAGACCAAAAAAGAAAAAATGAAAAAAAAATAGGGAGAGAAATAATTCTAAAAAAAGTTTCTCTTGTGAACTTTTTTGTTTGAAAAAGATGAATCTTCATTTCCAATTTAGAGAAAGAAAAAAATCAATCAAATGAATGTCAAGTATGCACCTTAAGAGTTTTTTCTTTCTCGATGGAATTGTGCTGAGATTTAATTATATTGGGTTGTTTTTCTTTAAGTCCTGCCCATGACAAAATCGATTGGCCAATTATGAGGAAGAAAGGTTTTAAAATGCAATTTGCATTATGCGTCAAGACAGAAACAAATTCAAAAAAAAAAAATCAATATTGTGTTTTGAGTTTATGTCACGCTATTTTGTTTAATTTTTTTGTTAAACAAATTAAATATTGGATCTTTTAATATAATGCCAAAAAAATGATTGATGGACGACATACAAGTTGTTCTTTAAGGGAAATGGTTTAAATGCGAGTTTTTTATATTATATTTTTTTTAAATTGTAGAAGATTTTTATTTAAAAAAAATTTAATCACAATAAAATTTTTATTCAAGATTTTTAAACCTTAAAAATTTAAAGCTAACAACTGAAACCAAAAGAACCTCAATGAAAAAATATTCTTTATAAATATTTTAATAAAAATCCAATGCCGTATATGTTTCATAAATTTTATCAACATACTTTTATAAAAAGAAAAAAATGTTAAATATAAATGAAAAGCTTACAAAAAAACATTTGAAAATGATATTTTTATATTTGGTGAATGTTTGCAATTTAATTCTTTCCAAATTTCACTAGCTTCATGAGGCCACATGTTCCTAACATATAAAAAGTTAAGATTTGGAAAACATTGGCATATAAAATTAACCAAATTTTTTCGATGTTTTGGTCCATATTCTTCTAATTTTACATTAATTTCAAAAATTTCGATGGATGATAAAGCAGCTCTGTAAAATAAGATTTAAATTTATTTTGATTTACTGGCTGCCGATTATCAATTGTTTCAAGTACCAAGCTTATGTATTTTATAATACTTCAAAATATCCCAAAATTTAAAAAACAAAAAGAATTTTTTTTTCTCGACTTAAATTTTTTCGAGCAAATTTTGATTTTCGAAAAAGAGTAAAAAAAACACGATTCGAATAAGAAAGTTTTTGAATCATATTTTTCTGTTAAGTTCATTTTCTCTCACGACTGACTTAGTGAAACAAAAAAGCTTACTTCTTATTTATTGGATCTGCTATAATATGAGCCGGAAAATCAATTAATTTAAATTTACGGCAAGATTGTGGAAGAATGAACATATCCTATACTTTTAAATATATAAAGATTAAATAAATCTATTGACTAAAATAAAAACTCACAAATTGACCTTCATAATTATATTTAAATTCAATAATGATGAGTGAAGTAGCTTTACGAAAAATTGATTCATAATTGTATTTTGCATTATATGGTAGAGTAACTTCTTTGAGGGCTAAAAATAAAAAAATAAGCAGTTGAGAAATTGTCCCATTTTGGTTTTTAAAATAATATAAAAAATTGGTCAAACAATTTTTTACCTTTAGTGAACAATAGTTTCATTAGGCTGATACAACCAGAATTGATTTTCACGTCGATTTTTTTAATTCCAATTACATTTAACAAAGGAGCAAAATAAGGACGAATAAAAATTTGATAAGATTTCTAAAAAATGTATTTATAACTCGATTTTTTGATTTCGATTGCAAATAAACTTACTTCCTTAAAACTGAATTCGCAGCGATTTCGATCAACTTCAGCATAAGAAATGCCTTTAAAATGGGTAGAAACCATTTGGAAAGGCACTCTTCCACAAAGCATAAATTTAACGACATGTTTTACTTCAGTTTTCGCCCCGTTTTCTAGATTTTCTATTTGAGGAAGACATTGAAGAATATCTTTCAATATATCATAATTTAATGATGGCATTTTCAATTATAAAATACACACATGTGTGGGCAAGGATTAATAAAAATATGAGTTTAGTAAAGCACGAAAAAAAATTGGTTTATGTGGAATGACTCACATCTTTTTATTATTTGGTTGCCATGAAAAAAAATCAATAAAATGTCAAGTATGTGCCTTGAAAACTATATTTGTTTTTCCATTAAAAACTCGGTAATAGTTTTCTCTTTGGGTTAAATAACAAAAAAGAAGCGTAATTTTTTAGCTTGCAGAGAATATTCTCAAAACAAAATTTTTCTATAGGCGTAAAAAATAATAACAAAAAAAATTGTAAGTTAATTTTGATTAATTCCATACGGCAATGACAACAACAACGCAGCATAATCACCTTTTTGCTACTTTATTTTTTGTTTTTGGAGGTTAGAGGTCAAAAGATAAAAAAAGAAGAAGACAGTGCTGGCATATTTTGAACAAAGGTCAAAATATTGTATTTTTTCTGTCTTTGACATGCCAGTGATAGCAACAAAAAATAACTGAGAATAGCTTTTACATTTAAAATTCTTTTTTAAGAAATTTTTGATTCCTAATATATTCCAAAGAACGGAAACAAAAAAAGATACAATATTTTCGAACTTTATTGAACCAAAAAAACCAAAATATAAAATTATTTACGGAAACTAAAAGTAAAAGAAATATTAAAATCTTCTGACATTTTCCATGTTTTTACAATCTTTTCATAAAGCTTATCCATTTGAGAAATATGTGGAAGTTCAAGTTTGTGTGTTACCTAAAATTGTTTTAAAGTACATATAACAAAATTTAAAATAATAAATTTAAAAAACTTGCATTTCGATAAAAAACCTTTTCTGTGGAATATTGAAATTTTTTTCAATAAATTTGATTTCACCTTTAACACTAATATTTTTTGATTTTAGCCGTTGCTGTTGTTGTTGCTCTTTTATTTCTTTACTCATTTGGTTAATATTTTCAACTAAATCCATAGAAAAAAGATGTATTTTTTCTTCAAATTTAACATTGATATTTTTGAGGTTTGGAAAACATTCAAAAATCAAATAAAAAAATTCCTTTCTTTCTTTTTCACTAAAGTATCGAGAATTATATTCTCCAGAAATTTAAAGATTCTCAATAAAATTGAATACAATACTAAAAATATTTTTATTTATTTATAAAACCCGTAATAAATCTAAAACTCAACCTTGGATTATTTGAGCATGAAATATATTCAAAAGAAAATTGATTTAATTGAATAGTGCGAAAATTTTCTGGAGCTTTAAAAATTTCCTACAAAAAAATTATATATCTTAAAAAAGTGTTTTGAAAAAAAAGTGTTATGTATTTAATCAAATCTCTCCATATTCATCTAAATTAAAAGATGGCTTAACTATGTAAATCAAAGACAGCAAAATATGGGTTTCGTGAGAGAAAAAAACATAGCCACTATAGTTGTATTTTAGCGAATTCAAAGCCAAACAATAAAAAAGTTTGTAATAACAAAAAAATTTAAAAATACTTACAAAATCTTCAATATAATATTTATTAAATGAGATGGTCGTTAATGAGGTAGCATTAAGAAAAATGGATTCATAATTGCATTCTCTGCAATATGGAAGGTTAACGTCATCGGTGAGTTCTAAAAAAATTGTTCATTTATTCAATGTTAAAAAAAGTGTTCTCAATGAAATTTCTTTCATGATTAATAGAAAGAATTTTTTTTACCTTTACTAAATAAAACTCTTAAAATACTTATATCATCAGGATATTCAACAATCGTAATTTTTTTAAATCTAATTATACATAATAAAGGAGCTGAATTATATTGAAGAGAAAATACATAATTTTTCCGAAAACTTGTATATATTTCCCTCTCTTTTTTATGATTTAAAGAAAAATAGAAAAGAAACTTACTGAATTCAAACTAAACTTGATAGATGCCTTATAAACCCTTCCAGAATTAATGCAAATGGAAAAATAATTTGAAACCATCTTAAAGGGTTATTTACCACATAACATAAATTTTGAAATATATATGAATTGCGTTTTTGAAGAAGAGTCAAATGAAGTATTATTGTTTTTTAATTTTTGGAAAATTTCCATTAAAAGTGGATGGTTTAATGAAGACATTATTAATAAATAAATAATGATAAATATAAGAATGTTCTAAGTGAAACTTCAGGTGAATTACTCGAACTTACAAAGGCGTATGGATAGTAAAAACTAAATTGAAACAATAAAAAGAAATCACAAATCAATCACATCTTTTTGCCAATGACATAATTATTTTTGTTTTGTTTGGACGCTTTTTTTAGCAAAACGAAATGTTAATGGCGCCATTTTTTCTTAAAACTTGCAATGAAAAGAAAAATATGATAGCCGAACTGCTGCAGCACATATGAGTGACATTTTAAGAAAAATGTTTAAAACTAGTAAGAGTATATTTTTTTATGAATGACTTTTATTTACCTCAGAAGCTTTTTCTGCCGCCAATTTTTTTAACTAAAGTTTTTAATTTCATTTTTTAAATTAAAGAAAAATAAAATATAAAAAAAAGCAAAACAAAAAAATCGAAATATTTATATTTTATTTTAAATATTTTAAGCATTAAAAAAATCATAATATAAAAAGAAGATAATCAAATGATTTTTAAAATATAGCAATAAACAATAGAAATGCTCTTTATGTCTCACTCAAATCAGTTTTATTTTTTCACCATTTTAAAATAATGACAGAAACAGCCAAATTTTCACAAAATTTATAATCTTTGCAAATACGATTACAATTTGAATCAACTTTAAAACTTGTACCATAAATTTCATTCAAATCATTTGAAATCTAAAAACACAACCTTAAAAAGTGAAAATTCAAAAATAAGCAAACTTGAGAAAATCCAGATTTTGATTGACTAATGAATGTAAATGCGATTTTGCCTTTTATTGTTTTTCGCGGTTGCGAATTAAATTCTTCTAATTCTTTAACACATTGATAAATTGTTTCTTTATAACAACGAAAATTAATATCAACTGATTCAAGATTAGAAAAACCATAGAAAATAAATCCAAGAAAACATTTTATATTTCCTGATTCAAATTTACTAATAGTTCCAAAAATTTCAAGTTCTTTTACTGATGGAGAAAAAGTTCTAAAATTAATGTAATTACTTTTTCCCCCGCTTATTTTTAAATACTTTTGAAAATCTTGGCAACACTAATCATTAAAACAAAAATTTAAAAGCTTTATGTCTTAACACGAAATTGGAAGCTTGATATAATTCTAAAAAACCCAAAGAAAAGTAAAAAAAACCGACGATAAAAACTTACAAATTTTTCACCATAAAAATGTTCAAATTGTAAAGATTTAAGTGATTTGGCTTTGCTAAAAATAGATGAAAAATTACGTCTTGCATCATAAGGAAGGATAGCTTCTAACAAATCTAAAATGAATATACATATATATAAAAATTTAAATTTTAAAATTTTAGACCTTTCTTAAACCAGATTTTTAAAAATTTCCTATACTCGTTATGATCAAAGACGAGCCTTCGAGTTTTTGAACCAATGAGAGATAAAAATGGCAGATTTATCGAATTTAAATCAAGCATATACGTGGTCTTTAGATTTTTCTATAAAATAATAAATTAAAGAGATTTTGAAATTATTCTCTTACAATAACTTACCTTATTCATATTAAACATACAGTGTCCATTTTGAATATAAACAGTACCAGGGTTTGAAAAATAATTATAAACATATTTAAGAGGTTCCTTTCCAGTTAGCATAAATTTAGGCATATATTGTAAATCAATTTGACCAGAAAAAAATGTTTTCTTTAGCAATGAAGAAAAAATTTCATTCATCATTTCAGAGTTGAGCGATGTCATTTTTTAGTTGATCTAAAAAATGAGAACAAAAATTTATAAAATATCCATAAAAATTTTTAAGCTTTTTTCATTTGTGGGTTAGATTTTTTTGTTTATTTTGTTTAAGAAATATGAGTGTGAAATTATGGTGCGAGGCCGAGGAAATTCATAGGAATTGTTTATTATTTTCTCCTTTTTCTGTTAATTTAGCTTGAAGGAAAAAAGCCTATTGGCAATAACTGAGCTTGTCACATTTTTTTTCTAGGGCTTTTTCAGCTGCTTATTTTTTTACCAAAAATTTTGATTTTAATTTTTAAAGTTAAAGCTAAACATAATTAAAGTAAAGTTGAAAATTTACAAATATTTATTCTTTTAAAAAAATCAAAACCACTAACAAAAAAAAACAATAAAAGATAACGATTTAAAAAAAAATAGCTATTAACGAAGGAAATGATATCTCAAAATAATCTTCTGAGATATAAACAAAAAAAGAAAATAGAAATATGAATTTTTCTTTTGTTTTAACTTTATTTTTAAAAAAGTTTAAAAACATCAAAAAAATTTTTATAAAGTTATAAAAGTGTAAATTTAAATAATTTGCAAACATCAAATATTTTAGAAAAAAAAATACAATTAATTTTCTAAGCTTTCTTATTAGAATTTATTTATATGTATGTACCTTACAACAAAATATATACATCGACTGTTAAATTTTTTGAGAAATTCCATTTTGTAGCAAGTTTGTGATAAGTTCCCCGTACCAAATTTGAGCTATAGCCATCTCTTATTTTACTGGAGATCTAACAAAATTATAAGATTATTAAAAGTTGGAAACAATTTAAAAGCTATAAGAAGCTTACTACATAATAATCAGCTCGAGTTTGACAAAAGTATGTTAAAGTAATTTTGCCTTCAATCTTTTTTTGTGGCTGAGAATTAACTTCCTTCCATTTTTCTTCAATTTCATGAATATATTCAATTATGGGCAACATTGTATAACATTTAAATTCAACATTCACAAATTTAAGATTTGGAAAACATTGAAAAACAAATTCCATAAAATATTTAACATCTCCAGAATTAAAGTAAAGCACATTTCCATAAATTTCAAGATTATTTATAAATGGAAAAAAAGATCTAAAAATAGAACTTTAAAAAAAAGAAAATAGATAAAACGCCTCAGGTTAGATGAAAAACCAAAATTTGGTATACATTCTCAAAAATAAAGTAGGTTAATAAAACAAATAAAAATTTGCTCATTGTCAGTCGCAGTAAGTAAACAATTTTGGATTTAAAAAATATAGTCATTAAAATTAGGGCAAAAAAAAAAAACAGAATAAATAAATATTAAAAACCTTACTTTAGTTTATCCTCGTGATGGAATGCATGAAGATCAAATTTATTTAATTTAATTTCAGGGCATAAAGTTGGAAGGCTAATAAGATTCTAAAATAAAATACTATCAAAAGATTTCTTTAGTTTTAAAATTTAAAAACAACGAACAAATTCTTCGCCATAGCTGTTTGTAAATTCAATAGTCTTCAATGAAGTGGCTTTGAAGAAAATTTTAGTATAATCATAATTTTTATCAAATGGAAGATTTGCTTCTTTTAAATCTAAAGAAAGAAAAAATTTGAAAAAATGAATATATGTACTTTGATATTAAAAAATTTCTTACTATTATTAAACCAAATTCCGCTTAACAAATGCATATCGTCGTGGGTTCCAATGCTGATCTTTTGAATGTTTGAACCAATAAAGTATAAAAAAAGGTGCATTTTCTGGCGCTAAGCGAATTACATATTTATTTTTTCCATTATTCTATAAAAAAAAGCTAAAATGCATATGCCTAAAAAGGAAAGCAAACGTTATGCGGGGCACAATTGCACCATCCATTATAAACATGAACAACTTCGATATTTGAAAAATATTTTTTAGCAAAATTAATTGGCTCCTTTCCAGCCAGCATAAATTTAGCAACATATTGTAAATCACTTTGACCAGCTGCATATTTTTTATCAAGTAATGAAAAAAAAATTTCCTTCACCATTTGTGAGTTTAATGAAGGCATTTTTAAATGGTAGAAATATCAACGAATTTATTTCCAAACTGAAGAAATAAATAGAATTAAGTAAGACTCTTTTTACCAATTAAAAACAAAAAAAATGAACTTGATAAAATCAATAAATAAATAACATAACAATGACCCGTTTGTTCGGAGATATATACATTTGCTGAAGAAAAAAAATCATTTTACATCTTTGTCATTTTTTGGCGCCATTATGTATGTTTGCTTGCATGCCCATCGTTTTTTTTTCAAGCTATCGATTAAAACAAACACCACTTGGCACGTTTTTTTCTTTTTTCATGAATCATCTCATTTTTTAAGTAACAATCAAAATTGCAAAACTATTTTTCGATGAAGCTTTTTATAAAAGAAAAAAAAATTTTTCTTAGCATTTCAAAAAAAAAACTATAAACAGAAGTGGGTGCTGGTGCTACAAAGAAAACTTAATAAATTTTATTTATTTCTATTTAAAAAGAGCGTGTAGCAAGCATTAATAATGCTAACAAAACCAGTGGATCCACAGATCTTAATAGAATAATAGAAGACCTCGCCCCGGCCCTTCGGGCCGGACCTCAGCCTTGATTTATTTTGTTGGGATTTGTGGTAAATTGAGATAGCTTTTGGATCCATGATAATCCACTCAAATATCCATCCTCCCGAAGATCCCTAAAGCTCCATCCACCCAAAGATCCACATGGATCCATTAAAATTCACTCAAAACAGTTTAAAGATCCATCAATAACCACCCCAAGGATCCATCCACCCGAATATCCCCAAAAATCCATTCACCCAAGGATCCCCAAAGATCCATAAACCCAAAACTATCGAAAATCCACCCATAGATCATTGGAATTCCATCCCAAGGATCCATGAAAATTCACCCAAAACAGTTTAAAGATCCACGAAAAATTGTAAACATCTTATTAAAAAATAAAATTTATGCAAATTTTTTCATTGTTACTTTCACCAAAACATTTTGAAAATTGCTAAAAAACATTTACAAAATGATTCTTTAAGGTTTTATAGATAAATGGTGTAAAAAAGTAGAAAATATGCTAATTTTCCATATTTATGCTTATTTTATATGCTCAAAAATTTGCATAAATTATTTAACCAATATTCCCCTTCATTTCATAGTTAAACATATTCAAAATGAGAAAAAACACCTCCGAGGTTTCGAACTTTCATCCATGCGCAAGTCCACCGCCTTTTACCACTGAGTCAAAGAGACAAAAGAAAAAATGCAGGTTGCAAAAAAATTTTGCCGAAAGTTTTGAAGAAAAAAAAATGTACCTCCAAATATCAACATTCCTTGACTTTTTTTTTTCTCCATAAGCTTTAATCGAAAAAACATTAGGAAAATCGAATTCTAAATATATCGATACCAGGGTTTGGCGGAATTCCGCTTCCGCATTCCGCTTTTGCGGAATTCCGCGTGTTTTTGGACTTCCGCAAATTCCGCGGAATTCCGCAAAATTTTGCGGAATTCGAAAGCGGAATTAAACAAATTTTAAAAAATATTTAACAAAAACTTTTACATTTTTTTGCGGGAGTTTGATAATAAAAAAATTCTGTGATCAAATGCCCAAAGAAGCCTTTAAAAATAATAAAAGTGTAAACACTTTTACACTGGGAAATCAAATTTTATTTCAGTACATTGTAACGAATGAAATCAGTAGGGTAAGACAAACTTAAATTAAAAATATGTTCTTCTTTATTTTTGCGTACATGGAGAATATTTTACTTTTCTTTCATTTTTGATTTTTTTATTGCGCATTAGAAATAAGTTAGTTTCTTACAAAATGTTTTTTGGTTCTTTTTGAAACTAATTTTGCAATCAAAAATAGCTGAAATAAATCGTTTGGCATTCTTTAAAATTTCAAAAGTGGGATATTTATGTTAAAATTGGTATAAATAATGATGATATCTATAGATGGTTAAAAGATTTAGGAATTCTTAATATCGTAAAAATATAAATAATTTTGATTGTGAAAGCGCGACATGCTTTTAGATGTAAAAACAAACCTTTTTGGTGCTATAAGAAAAAATATTGTGGCTAAACTTATCCTTAGTTCATTAATACATTATCTTTGCATGCTACCAGTGTTGTCGAATATTCGAAAACCTTCGAATATCGAATTCGAATATTCGATTCGATTCGAAAATTTTCGAATAATCGAATCGAATCGAATATTCGAAATTCGAAACCTTCGAATTTCGGGTTCGAATATTCGAAATATTCGGTTTTCGAATCGAATATTCGTTCGATATTCGATTCGATTATTCGATATTCGACAACACTGCATGCTACCCATATTAAAGAAATTTTTTAATCAAAATTGATCTTTTTCCCGGCAACATTAAAGTAAAGAAGCTCTTTATCGCACTTTTTTACTCTAAAGTCCCCATTTTTCAAGGTCAAAATTTGCATTAATAAAGCATGCAACAGTCTCAAAGAATCTTTTAGCTTTTGATTATCGTCATATAGAAAAAATAAAATTTATCCACTTTGGATACAAAGGATTTGATACAGACACATACAATATTAAAATCGTTACCGTGGACTATAATGGAAAAAAAATGTATGTATAATAACAAAAAAATTTTTTTGGTAATTCCGCATTCCGCTTTTGCGGAATTCCGCCTTTTTTTTACTTCCGCTTCCGCTTCCGCTTTTGCGGAAGTGAATTTTATAATTCCGCCTTCCGCGGAAGCGGAATTTTTTTCAATTCCGCCAAACCCTGATCGATACAGGTAATGTCCTAGTTTCAGCTATATTCAAATAGTTGGAAAAAAAGATTTAGTCAAAAAACCTCTTTTTTGGTTGAAAAAATTTGGAGCTCCAAAAATTAACATTCATAGACTTTTTTTTTTCCACAGAAGCTTTTATTGAAATTCTAAAAGGAAAATCAGATTTGCTATATATCGATACAGGTAATGTCCTAGTTTCAGCTATATTCAAATAGTTGGAAAAAAAGTTTTAGTCAAAAAACGTTTTTTGATTATAACTATTTTTATGCTAATTTTTTTTATATATGTTAGGTAGCCAATATTAATCATTTTTGATGCTGATTCAGAATCTCTAAACAATTTGACCCTTAGACTTCCTTAACGTTGCCACGCTAGGACCTCTAGTAAATTTTCTTGTGTACAGAGGAACCAGTGACACGGGATCCACATATGTTTTTAAAAAAAAAATATAAATTAAAATAGATAAGAATGAGCTCTTCATTTTGATACCAAATATGTAGTAAGGAGAATGAAAAAAGGGGCGCTTCGCGCCCCTTGAAGTGGAAGTTATCATCCATCCACCCAAAGATCCATCAACCCAAAGATCCATAAACCCAAAGATCCATCAACCCAAAGATCTATCAACCCAAAGATCCATCAACCCAAAGATCTATCAACCCAAGGATCCATCAACCCAAAGATCTATCAACCCAAGGATACCGAGAAATCCACCCAAAGATCCATCAACCCAAAGATCCATCAACCCAAAGATCTATCAACCCAAGGATCTATCAACCCAAGGATACCGAGAAATCCACCCAAAGATCCATCAACCCAAAGATCCATCAACCCAAAGATCCATCAACCCAAAGATCCATCAACCCAAAGATACCGAGAAATCCACCCAAAACAGTAAAGAGATCCATAAAAATCCACCTAAAGATACATCCACCCTAAGATCGATCAACCAAAAGTTCGATCTACCTTAGTCAAATATCCACCCGAAGCTCTCCTAATATCCACCAAAATATCCACGAAAATCCACCGAAAACAGTTGAAAGATCCATGGAAATTCACCCAAGGATCATTCAAATTCCGCGGAAGGATCTATCATAACCCACCCGAAGATCCATAAAAATCAACCCGTGGATCATTCAAAATCAATCCAAGAATTTTTCTAAATCCACTCAAAGAACGGTAAAAATCCATAAAAATCCACTCACAGATCCATAAACCCAAAATCCATAAACACAAAAACCATCGAAAATCCACCAAAAGATCGATCAACCAAAGATACATTACCCCAAATTTGGTCAAAAACATTAAAAATATGCTAATTTTTCGATAAATATCGCTTTTTTATTATTCTAATTATGTTATAAAATTAGCATAAATTATTTTAATAATATTTCCCTCCATTTTATAGTTAAAGATATTCAAAAAAATTATTTACATCTCCGCGGTTTCGAACTTCCATCAACCTTTCAATACACCGCCTTCCACCACTGAGCAAGTGCGACAAAGGAAGGGAAAATGCATGTTGCAAAATTTTTTCATCGATTTTTGAAAAAAAAAAATGGTACCTTAATAATGCAAACGGGGCCAACTTTTCTCTAAGCCCAATAACTTTAGTTAAAATATAAAAAGGAAAATCAAATTTGTCATATTCTGAAGTTCTGCACCTCCTAGTTTCATAGTTAAACCATTGAATGGAAAAAAAGTTTTAGTCAAAAAACTGTGATTTTCGCGAAAAACTTTAAATTATGCTAATTAATCGTTAAAAAGCCAAGATATTATGATAAATAGCATTAAATAATGATATATAATTAGTTTTGAAATAGTTACTAACCACTTTAATAGGATGGGAACCTCCCATAAATTTTTCTGTGTTTAGAGGAACCAGTGGATCCACGGGTCAATTAACATTAGATAGGTATGCCATAACAATAAAGAACGCCATAACAATAAAGAAAAATCCCTTTAATTTGATACCAAATACGACAAAAGAAAAATTTAAAAAAAAGGGGCGCTTCCCGCCCCTTGATGTGGTATAAATGATCCTGCTTTCCTTATTAATGATCCAAGGATCCATGATAATTCACCAAAGGATCCATTAAATGGTAGCTGGAGAGATCCAACATACTAATGCAAAAAGATTCAACGCTCATTTTTATTTGATCCACTTAAAAATTTTTATAAGTTTTATGGCTTTATCGGGTTTTGTTAAACTTTATTCCCTTAGATCTTAAATTCACGCAAAAGTAAAATCCTCAAAATTAATAAATTATGCAAATTTTTTATGTCAAATTTGCATAATTAAACATACCAAAAATTATTAATTCCCCGTTTAAAACGATTCACAAACGATTCATAATTATTTGCATTCAAAAAAGTATAAAAATCCACATTTTATGCAAATTTCTCCATAATTATGAATATTTAAGATACCCAAAAATTATTTAATAATATTTTAATAATATTCCCCATAATTTTATAGTTAAAAATATTCATAAAATTTTATCACTTCCAAGGATTCGAACTTTCATCAAGTCAAAGTCGAGCGCCTTTCACCATTGCGTCACACATGCAAGGGAAGGAAAAATGCATGTTGCAAAAAATTTTTCATCAAAACTTTGAACACTCTTTTTACAGTACAAAAAAATATTTCTCGGACTTTATAGAAATTCCCAGATGCTTTAGTTAACATTTCATAAGGAAAATCAAATTCGTTACATGTCAAAGGTCTCAACCTCACATTTTCATAGTTAAAGCATTAGTTGGAAAAAAAGTTTTAGTCAAAAAACAGCGAAAAATCATGAAAAATCGACTATTAACTAATTAGTATATAAAAAGCCCAATAATAATCATTTTTAACCCTTATTAATATGGTTAGAAAACATAAAAAGATATTACAGTTGAAAAAAGTAGGAAGGGAGGCACCCCTCTTTTTTCTTGTGTACTATAGAACCAGTGACACGGGATCCACGTATATTAATATAGGCACATAGATAAAGGAGAATGAGCACTTCATTTTGATACCAAACATCTATAGTAAAAGAATGAAAGGGGCGCTTCGCGCCCCTTGAAGTGACGAATTTGTTCCATCAACCCAAAGATCCATCAACCCAAAGATCCATCAACCCAAAGATCCATCAACCCAAAGATCCATCAACCCAAAGATCCATCAACCCAAAGATCCATCAACCCAAAGATCCATCAACCCAAAGATCCATCAACCCAAAGATCCATCAACCCAAAGATCCATCAACCCAAAGATCCATCAACCCAAAGATCCATCAACCCAAAGATCCATCCACTTAAGGATCCATCCATTTAAGGATCCCGAGAAATACACCCAAAACAGTAAAGAGATCCATAAAAATCCACCTAAAGATACATCCACCCTAAGATCGATCAACCAAAAGATCGATCAACCTTAGTCAAATATCCACCCGAAGCTCTCCTAATATCCACCAAAATATCCACGAAAATCCACCGAAAACAGTTGAAAGATCCATGGAAATTCACTCAAGGATCATTCAAATTCCGCGGAAGGATCTATCATAACCCACCCGAAGATCCATAAAAATCAACCCGTGGATCATTCAAAATCAATCCAAGAATTTTTCTAAATCCACTCAAAGAACGGTAAAAATCCATAAAAATCCACTCACAGATCCATAAACCCAAAATCCATAAACACAAAAACCATCGAAAATCCACCAAAAGTTCCATCCACCCAAAGATCGATCAACCAAAGATACATTACCCCAAAGATCGATCAACCAAAAGATCCAAGATTCTCCACCCGTGGACCCTGAAGCTCTTCAAATGTCCATTAAAATCCACCAAATACAATAAAAAGATCTATTAAAGTCCACCCAAACCATTGAAATCCATCCAAAAATCTTTTAAAATCCACTCAAAGATCGATAAAAATCCACCCAAAAATCCATAAAAAATCCACCCGAGGATCCATCATAATCCACCAAAAGGTATATAAAGATCCATCCAAACATCCATTTCCCAAAAGATCAATAAAACAAAAGATCGATCAACCTTTGTCAAATATCCACCCGTAGCTCTTCTAATATCCACCAAAAGATCCATAAAAATAGACCAAAAACAGTTAAAAGATCCATTAAAAATTCACCAAAACATGAGAGATAATCCACACAAACTTTCTCAAATATCCACCTAAACTCCTCTAATATCAACCTTAATTCACTTGAATATCCAAATTTATCCACCATTTTATAAGTAAAACAAAAATAATTATGCAAAATTTTCGATATTTTGCATAAATAAATATGCAAAAATTTATTTAAAACCCTTTTAAAAATAATTTCCATTGTTTTATAATTGTTTGGGGTCAAAAATATAAAAAATATGCTAATTTTCCATAATTATCCTTATATTTATTAACCAAATATACCCAAAAATTATTTTTATAATTAATTATAATATTCCCCTCCATTTTATAGTTAAAGAAATTCAAAAAAATTATTTACATCGCAGAGGTTTCGAACTTTCATCCATTCGCAAGTTCACCGCCTTCCACCACTGAGCAAATGCGACAAAGGAAGAGAAAATGCATGTTGCAAAAAATTTTCATTGATTTTTTGAAAAAAAAAATTGGACCTTAAAATAATTTTGTGCAGAAGATTTTGAAATACCCAGAGGCTTTATTGGAAAAACGGCAAGGAAAATCAAATTCCATATATATTTTTACATGTCGTTACAAAAGTTCATAGTTAAACCATTGGATGGAAAAAAAGTTTTAGTCAAAAAACTGAGATTTTCGCGAAAAACTTTAAATTATGCTAATTAATTGTTAAAAAGCCAAGATATTATGATAAATAGCATTAAATAATGATATATTATTAGTTTTAAGATAGTTACTAACCACTTTAATAGGATGGGAACCTCCCATAAATTTTTCTGTGTTTAGAGGAACCAGTGGATCCACATATCCTAATAGAATAAGAGAAGACTTCGCCCCGTCCCTTCGGGCCGGACCTCAGCCTTGATTTATTTTGTTGGGATCTGTGCAATTTTTAATTACGCCATAAAAATTTTATTATTAATAGTTCAATTCAAAAGACACAAAAGAAAATAAAGAGATTTTTATATTTATTAAACAACAAACAAACAAACAAATATAAATAATAATAATAATAAAAGCAAATGGTAACATAAACGATGGAGAAATGTTTTGGTGTAATTTAGGAGTGACACACGGCACCTGTTTTTTTGATCAAAAAAAGCTAAAAGTTTGATGATGTTGAGAGATGACATGGAAGAAGCAATTGAAGAGAAGATAAAGTTGAAAAGAAACCAAAGAGAGAAGTTTGAGTTGAAACTGGAGATTAACGACAACGAAGTGAAGAACCTCTACAGATTTTACGACCAAGTGATATTGAGATGAGCAAAAGTTTGAAGAGCAAGAGCTGGAGATTAACGACAACGAAGTGAAGAACCACATCAGCTTGGAGATAGATTATTGCCGATTTGCTTGTTGTTCAAGAGCAGTAAGGACTTCTTGAAAGACGATGTTCTTGGCATAAGGAATCTTCTTTCCATTCAGCATGACGGTGCTTTGATTTCTAACAAAGATCCGAATATCTTGACGACATCGAACTCGACTTACAGCAACATAGAACTGACCATGAGAAAAGCAATCAGTGTTCAAAATGATTCCAACTTTGTTGATAGTTTGCCCTTGAGCCTTGTTGATGGACATAGCGAATGCAGGACGAATTGGAAGTTGAGTTCGAGTAAATTCAGGCCAAGTATCATCAGAAGAATCAGAGAAGTTGTTAGGTAGAGCGAAGATAGGCATGATTTGCCCTTTTGAGCTTCCAGTGATGATACGGCATGAAATGTAGTTATCATGAAGTGTTTCCACGATCATTCGAGTTCCATTACAAAGACCAAGTCGAATATCCAAATTTCGAGTAAGCATGACGACAGAACCAATTTTCAAAGAGATCTTGTTGGAAGGAATGCTTGAGTGTTCAAAAGTAGCCAAGATTTCTGGATCATATGTATCGCGACAAAATTCATCATCAGGATAGCGAGCATTGGACATAGTATTGATAGCAAGATATTCTTTTTGTTCACCTTGGAGTTTTGAAATAATTCTTTGGTTCAAATCATTCACCGTCACGTTCAATGGAGCAAGAAGCACAGCATCAGAAACATATTCTTGGTATTCTTTGGACGATGGATCAAGTTTAAAGAGTTCAGGTGGATACACGAAGTTGATTACAGGGTCTTGATGGTAGCAAACAATGTCATCAGGAAGTTGAACCTTTGAAGCAGCAAGTTGAAGTCGGCCATTTCCAATATCATTCAACCATGTAGAATAAGTAGGATCACTTGAAGCACGGACATTAGTAGTCAACGTGTGGATTTTGAAGTTGTCGCGGAAAAGTTCAGCACAAAGTAGAGAAGCTTCATAAGAGGCTCGAGCACTTTCATGACGCATGACAGGAAGAAGTTGTTTGAAATCGCCTCCAAGGATGACAGTCTTGCTTCCAAATTTTGAATGATGGTTATCAGCGTCGATGAGTTTTTGGATGAGAGCAGCTACGTGTTTGAGAACTGAGTTGTGTTGCATTGGAGCTTCGTCCCAGATGATGACATCAGCTTCTTGAATCAATCGAGCAAGTGGATCAGTGAGAGAAATGTTTGGTTCTTTGTTGATGTCCAATGGGATTCGAAAAGCAGAATGAGCTGTTTGACCACCATTCAGCAAGATAGCAGCAATTCCAGTAGAGGCAACAGCAATGACTTTTTTTCCTTGACTTCGAAAGAGATTGATCATTGTATTGTAAACGAAGGTTTTGCCAGTTCCTCCGCTACCTTGAAGGAAGAAAAGACGATCGCGAGTTGGATCAGATGTGTTATCAAGAGAAAGTTGAACTTTGTCGATGAAAGCTTGTTGTTCAGTATTGCAGTTACGATAATCTTCAGTACCATCATTGTCAGAAACAGGAAAAGCATCGTTGATAGCATCAATGAGTTCATTTTCAGGAACAACAGGAAGTTGAAAGTCGGTTGTTGATTTTTGATGATGGAAAAGAATTGAAGCAATGTGAGCAAGAGCACGACGAACACGAACTTCTTTGGATAATGTTGAATTTCGATCGATGAGCTGATCACAATACTTCTCCCACATAGCTTTAGGATCAGTTGGCTGGTTGTATACCAAGGTAAGAGCAAAGACCACACGACATTCACGTGGCATACATTCTTTAACAATTTCATCCATGGTCTGATAACAGATAAAGTCATCAACGAAGAGCTTTTTGGCGACAGCAGCAGCATGGAAGGTTGGAAAAAATTGACCATCAATAGTTCGAACATCTTCATAGCATCTTGGACCACGAACAGTTTTCAAGAGTTCTCGAAGACAATAGACTTCAACGTTGCTTGGATAAACACTGCATAGACGACCAATAACTTTCCAAACATTTTTACGACGTATCCATAGCTTGTTTGGTTTATCCCATTTATAGTGTTCCGGAATTTGATGGTAGAGCAAGTTCAATGAGCGAGTTGGATCAGATTTATCAAAAGCATCAGGAGTAGCAGCAAGTTCAGCAAGTTCTTGATTGACTAATTTGAAGAAAGCAGTCAACCGAGAAGTTGGTTTTTCATTTGGATGAGTTCCATCACTTCGCACCATATCAGCAATTTGTTCTTCTTCAGCAGCAGCATTGAAAACGACGTTGTGTTGACCTTCAAGATGTACTTCGAGTTCATGAACAGAGTGGGACATTTTTGTGATGAACATTCCAAAGAGACGCTCCATAGCTTCAGCGGCACCTGTGACCTTGACTTTTCGATATTGGACAATTTCGTTGTAGTCGACGATGTTATCTTGACGTGATTCAAAGTTGTTTTATTTTCGAACGGAGACGAAAGCTTGATCTGTACCTTTGTTGATGTACTTGTACAGGTATTTGATTGCTCTCACACCTCCGCAATGTTCGACGTTGATGTGAGAGTTGTATTTGAGAAGCAAGTACCTATTGTGAGCGATGACATATTGATTTGTGATTGGTACAGGTCGAGGTTTTCCGTTGAGATATAGTTCACTTCTTCCATTATCAGAACGTTTGATTTGAGCATATCCATCTTTGCGCATCACAGTTTCTTCAGCATAAGCTTTCGGAAAATCTTTTCCACATACTCCTGGTTGTCTCCCAGCACCACAAACAACTTTGCATTTCTTTGGATCATGAACCATGAAGGAAAGAACATATTCAGAATATCTTCGTTGATGAGCAGCTTCATAGGATGTATCAGACTCGTCAGGTAAAGTTGGAAGTTCAGCAGAGATCAGATCATCAACTTTTTCAGGAGTTTCATATTTGTAGTCGTCTTCCATGATCAGAAGTATGTGAAGATGTGGCATGCCACGTTTTTGATGTTCAAGTGTAACAGAGTGAGCTTTTACACGACCAAGAAGATGAGGAGCTTTCAAAATATCATCCAAGAAGAGTTTGGCTTTGAGGTTGAAGACACGGCAAATGAGATCAGGACGATCAATCCACGTTTCACCTGGACGAAGGTTTTCAGTGATTTCTTGCCACCTTGGATTTCCAGTAAAAGTGATGAAGAGAGAAGGCACACCAAAGCGGTTGCAAATTGCGATGTTGTCCTTGAATTTAGATTGCATGTATCTTCTTCCACCACGATAGTTCTTTTTCAATAAGATAGTTTTACCAAGTTTCTTCCCTTTGAGTTGTTCATCACCATCCAGTTTTGCTTGTAAAGCAGCACGAAGTCGGTCGCAGCCATCAGATCGAAAGTTTGAATTTTCTTGGACTTCTTCCATTTTATCAAGTTGTTGACGTTCCACGTTCAGATGAGCATTGATGAAGTAAGCGGCACTGAGATCTTTTTGGCCAGTAACAGGATTGAAGATATTTTTTTCATAATCATTACGATCAAAAGCCATGGATTTGTAATGTTGGCGCATTGAGATATCAGTTTTTGTTCGAGGTCCTTGAGGTTCATCTTCGTCATCAGAATCAGAGCGATCTTCTTCACTTTCTTCTTCAGCAGTAGCAGCAGCAGCAAGAGGTCCGGCAGGTTGTTGATTGAGGTTGAGCTTCTTGATTCCTTTATGCCATCCTTCTTGTCCAAAAACAAAGATCAACGGAAAAGCAGCAGCATCGCGATGAGGATCCCATGAAGGTATGTGGCGAATGTTGTTTCTTCCATCTCGAGCAATTCCAAACATTATTCCTTTTGGAGGTTCACCATCTTCAGAGCGGTAGATGGAAAAGATTTGGCCTTCCACTGTAGGGATGTTCAAGCAGCCGCGATGAGTTTGTGCATCTTTTCCATTTTCCCATACCAAGTAAAAGCGTTTTACTTCTTCATTTTTTTCAAGGCATTCAGCTTCATAATCAGCAAGAACATCTTTCATGTGCAATAATGCTTTGGCAAGAGGATTGTATTCGCGGAGCATAGCTTCAAGTAGACCGATGATTTCTTTATTGTTGACGTCTTTCTTCCATGTATACCGTTTTGAGTCGTTTTCAAGGCGATTCTTTACAGCATCATCATATTCGAGCATGTAGTTTTGGTTGAAAGCGGGAGCTTTTCCATTGACAGGTATCAAATCACCAACGTCATGGTGGATTTCTCCTTGGATTTTGAAGACGTCCATGTGATTCTTGACATTTTCAGTTCTTGAAGCCATTGACATCAGATTGTTGTATTTTCTTGAGTTGACCTTGAATTCTTTAAATTGATTGACATGATCCCATCTTGGAGGCATTCTTGGAAGATTTGGAGGCGCAACGGCACCATTCGAACAGCAAGCACTTGAAGTTTCACCGTCGAAGAGAAAAGCTTTGCAATGACGACATCGCTTACACATTGGACCAAGATAGTTGAGATCAGGAGATAATTTGGAACTGGTCAGAGCAAGAGGACGACCACGTTGACGAAGAGAATTGATTTCACGTTGGACTTTTTCATAGTATAGCTTCATGGTATGTGGAGTATTTGGTAGAACACGTTGAGATCTTCGAAGAGTGATGATATCAATCATTCTTCCTCCTTCAGGTAATTCTGTGATAATTCGAATTAAGTTGTTTTCAATAGGAAGTTCTCGTGGCACGACATCAGCAGTTGGAAGTTGGAGAGCTTGGTCTCGTTCATAAGGAGTTGGAGTCCATGAGTCGAGGTTTTGATGAAATCGTTGACCAACATTAAGATCATTCAAACGCCTAAGCAAGTAGAGCATACGTTGACGTTCAAAAGAAATATCCAAATCAAGTCGAATTGTAGCACCATGGAAAGCGATAAGTTCAGCAAAGAGAAGAATGTATGGACCACAGTTGATTGAGTCTCGTTGATGGTTGATGGTGTAGAGGTCAGCTTGACGCAGTTCCACACCATCTCCAATAACTTGAGCAGCACGAAGATCATCAAGAATAATTCTACAGAGAACTTTTTCATCTTCAGGAATTCCATTTGCGCAAGCACCAACGCTAAGCGAATCATAATAAGTGGCGACTTCGGTTACCAAGTTGATCGATAGAAGAGTCCAATGAATACCATGGATTTGCAATGGACAGAGAATGAGTTCAGGATGATCAGGAAAGACACGAAGGAAGTTGCGAATGTTCAATGGTCTAACATTTGCATCCCGACGATTAGCATGTTGTGCAGCACGAAGATTGACATAATGAGTGTCCAATATTGCTATTTCTTCAAAACATCCATTAGAAGCATGTGCGGCCATAGCACCCAGATATGCCATTATTTGAGCATCGTTAAACCATGGTTGAGTTGACAAAAGTTCGTTGCCGCTAAAGATCAATCCACGATAATCAGGATGGTTTATTTCATCATCAGCATCAGCACGTCGCATCCTTTCTTCGTATTGGTTGTCCATCATTGAGCCCGTGTTTGTAGCTTGAGATGTGTAAGGTGGTTCATCAGATGTCTGTTCTTCAGCCGCCTGTGGCGCATGTTGTCTTCTTAACAGTGTGTCATCTTCAGTAGGAGCTTCGGTGGTATCCATAGCTTCTTCACCTTCATCATTCGTTGAAGTCGTTGAAGTCGTTGTTGTTTGTTGAGGAGCAGTTGACGATGTTGTTGGAGCAAGAGTTGGATCAGTTGATAGAGAAGCAGCTTGAGATTTTGATTTTGCATAAATTTCTTTATCATGATCACGTCTCCGAGCAGCTTTAGTAGCAAGAGAAACCTTCTTCGTCTTTGGCATTGTTGAAATTTGAATCTATAAATTAATGTTGTTGTAGTTTTATTTTTATTTTTTCATTAATATTTAACAATGCACGATCACAAAGTTTTTGTATATGACGATAAAACGACAAAATAATTAAATGTCTCATGAAAAGAGCAAATAGTTATAATAGCTACTACTAAGAGTGATTGTTTGTGAAATCTAATTAATTATTAGAAATCAATTAAATAACTTGAAAACGTTATGGAAAATATATGATGTATGTGTCCACATTCGAGTGTAGCTCACAAAACATACTTTCTATAGAAATCGCTTTAAAGTGCTTTCAAAGCAATCCAAAAATTAATCTTCAAATAAAGAATGTAAAACATCCATTTGATAGGTTTGTAAAAGAATAAAAAAAAGATAAAGTTGAAAAGATAAACCAATCTTGATGTTGATGAGAGCATAGTTGAGTATTGAAGAGCACTGCTTATAGGGTGGTGCTTCGGCTATTCCAAAGACTTTTGCTTCGGCTAACTCGAAGACTTTTTCTAGGAAACCTACGGGGGCTTAGTTGACACTTATCTTTATAAAAAAACAAAAGATAAGTGAGGAGATCAAAGGGTTTGAGGCTATGAAACTCACTTTCAGCTTTTTTCATCCTCCTTTGATGTCGTCCGTGACATTAGTGGAATAAAAAATGCTTATTGAAAGCAAGCCTCATATTTAATAGATACGAACTTCCATTTCCACTTTTACTTTCAATTCCACTTCCAAAAATTTTTAAAATAATGTTTTTTGTTTTTATAATTTGTTTTTGTTGTTTGTTTTTTAAAAAGTTTCTTTTTATTTATTGATGTGTGTGTGAAAGTTTTATTTTTAAGTATTTTGAAAATGTAAAATGGAAGTTCGCTAATCATTTGTAAATGATATTACTAACCTCAATTATCGATAATTGGTGGCCCTAGGTACGCAACAAAAAGAGTATCAGATACGTTACGTGGAAAATCCAAGAATGAAGTTCGAGGAAATGAGGCCGCAGGGAACATGCGCAAGGCAGGTCTGTGACCATCCCTGACAGTTATACTGACCATCGAAGAATTAAAAAAATGAAACCGAGTGTCATTAAAAACTGAAATAACAGAGACGGTGAATGCATTTAGTGAGTGAGGCAAGAGCAGAGGGAAGCATTTTTCAACAAAAAATTTTTTTTTCAAAACTAAAGCAATTTTTTTATAACTTATTTTTTTTTCTCTATTAATAATTCATGTATATTAATTAACACATCAAAATAACATTCAAAATTAGTTAAAAGCATTTTAAAATGTTTCTCCAATGAATTCTAAATAAATCAGAAAGAAAAAGATAAAATATTCAAATTTTTCTTTAATTATGACATTTTATAATATTCAATAAATTTATTTATTTATTCTAAAATTATTCCCCTCTATTTTTTAGTTAAACATATTCAAATTATTTTTTATCACTTCCGGGAGTTCGAACTTTCTTCCATGTGCAAGTTCATCGCCTTCCACCACTGAGCAAAAGAGACAAAGGGAAAAGCGCATGTTGCAAAAAAATTTTGCTGAAAGTTTTGAAAAAAAATTTGGTACCAAAAAAAACATGTTCGACAACCGTTTGAAATTAAATGAAGCTTTTATGTAAATTTCGTAAGGAAAATCAAATTCTAAATATGATGGAGCTTAAAGAGTTTAAGTTTCAGCATTTTTCAAATGGTTGGAAAAAAAGTTTTAGTCAAAATACATGTTTTTTTGGTCATTTTTTAAATATGCTAATTTGATGATGTTAAATAGATAATATTAATCATTTTTAATGAGGATTCTAAATATGTAACCATTTTTATTATCACTAAAGCCCACTATAGTAGGCTGATGACCTCTACCAAATTTTCTTGTGTACAGTGAAACCAGTGACACGGGATCCACGTATATTAATATAGGCACATAGATAAAGGAAATTGAGCACTTCATTTTGATACCAAACATGTATAGTAAAAGAATGAAAGGGGCGCTTCGCGCCCCTTGAAGTGACGAATTTGTTCCATCAACCCAAAGATCCATCAACCCAAAGATCCATCAACCCAAAGATCCATCAACCCAAAGATCCATCAACCCAAAGATCCATCAACCCAAAGATCCATCAACCCAAAGATCCATCAACCCAAAGATCCATCACCCCAAAGATCCATCAACCCAAAGATCCATCAACCCAAAGATCCATCAACCCAAAGATCCATCAACCCAAAGATCCATCAACCCAAAGATCCATCAACCCAAAGATCCATCAACCCAAAGATCCATCAACCCAAAGATCCATCAACCCAAAGATCCATCAACCCAAAGATCCATCAACCCAAAGATCCATCCACTTAAGGATCCCGAGAAATACACCCAAAACAGTAAAGAGATCCATAAAAATCCACCTAAAGATACATCCACCCTAAGATCGATCAACCAAAAGATCGATCAACCTTAGTCAAATATCCACCCGAAGCTCTCCTAATATCCACCAAAATATCCACGAAAATCCACCGAAAACAGTTGAAAGATCCATGGAAATTCACCCAAGGATCATTCAAATTCCGCGGAAGGATCTATCATAACCCACCCGAAGATCCATAAAAATCAACCCGTGGATCATTCAAAATCAATCCAAGAATTTTTCTAAATCCACTCAAAGAACGGTAAAAATCCATAAAAATCCACTCACAGATCCATAAACCCAAAATCCATAAACACAAAAACCATCGAAAATCCACCCAAAGATCGATCAACCAAAGATACATTACCCCAAAGATCGATCAACCAAAAGATCCAAGATTCTCCACCCGTGGATCCTGAAGCTCTTCAAAAGTCCATTAAAATCCACCAAATACAATAAAAAGATCTATTAAAGTCCACCCAAACCATTGAAATCCATCCAAAAATCTTTTAAAATCCACTCAAAGATCGATAAAAATCCACCCAAAAATCCATAAAAAATCCACCCGAGGATCCATCATAATCCACCAAAAGGTATATAAAGATCCATCCAAACATCCATTTCCCAAAAGATCAATAAAACAAAAGATCGATCAACCTTTGTCAAATATCCACCCGTAGCTCTTCTAATATCCACCAAAAGATCCATGAAAATCCACTAAAAACAATTAAAAGATCCATTAAGATCCTCCGAAAATAATTAAATAGATCCATTAAAGTTAACCGAAAACAGTTGAAAGATCTATGGAAATCAACGCAAAGATCCTTTTAAAATAATCCCACTTTTCCCTAAAATCTATCTAAAGATCCGTTGAAATCCATCTTTACCCCCTTAATTATCCACCCAAAGATAAAATCCACCAAAAGATCCATAAAAATTCACCAAAATATGAGAGAAAATCCACACAAACCATCTCTGCTCTCTACCTAAACTCCTCTAATATTAACCAAATTCACTTGAAGATCCAAATTTATCCACCATTTTGTAAGTAAAACAATTATTTATGTAAATTTTTCAACCAAATTTGAATAATTAAATATGCAAAAATTTATTTAAAACCCTTTTAAAAATAATTTCCATTGTTTTATAATTGTTTGGGGTCAAAAATATAAAAAATATGCTAATTTTCCATAATTATCCATATATTTATTAACCAAATATACCCAAAAATTATTTTTATAATTAATTATAATATTCCCCTCCATTTTATAGTTAAAGAAATTCAAAAAAATAATTTACATCTCCTGTGTTTCGAACTTTCTTCCACCTATCAATCCACCGCCTTCCACCACTGAGCAAATTTGACAAAGGAAGAGAAAATGCATGTTGCAAAAAAATTTCATCGATTTTGAAAAAAAAAAATGGATGCTAAAATAATTCTTTCCACGGGTTTTTAGAAATTCCCAGATGCTTTATTGATAAAACTAAAAGGAAAATCATATTCCATATTCTTCGTTATATGTCGTAACAAAAATTCATAGTTTAACCATTGGATGGAAAAAAAGTTTTAGTCAAAAAACTGTGATTTTCGCGAAAATTCACATATTATGCAAATTAATTGTTAAAAAGCCAAGATATTATGATAAATAGCATTAAATAATGATATATTATTAGTTTTAAGATAGTTACTAACCACTTTAATAGGATGGGAACCTCCCATAAATTTTTCTGTGTTTAGAGGAACCAGTGACACGGGATCCACATATGTTTTTAAAAAAAAAATATAAATTAAAATAGATAAGAATGAGCTCTTCATTTTGATACCAAATATGTAGTAAGGAGAATGAAAAAAGGGGCGCTTCGCGCCCCTTGAAGTGGAAGTTATCATCCATCCACCCAAAGATCCATCAACCCAAAGATCCATAAACCCAAAGATCCATCAACCCAAAGATCTATCAACCCAAAGATCCATCAACCCAAAGATCTATCAACCCAAGGATCCATCAACCCAAAGATCTATCAACCCAAGGATACCGAGAAATCCACCCAAAGATCCATCAACCCAAAGATCCATCAACCCAAAGATCCATCAACCCAAAGATCCATCAACCCAAAGATCCATCAACCCAAAGATCCATCAACCCAAAGATACCGAGAAATCCACCCAAAACAGTAAAGAGATCCATAAAAATCCACATAAAGATACATCCACCCTAAGATCGATCAACCAAAAGTTCGATCTACCTTAGTCAAATATCCACCCGAAGCTCTCCTAATATCCACCAAAATATCCACGAAAATCCACCGAAAACAGTTGAAAGATCCATGGAAATTCACCCAAGGATCATTCAAATTCCGCGGAAGGATCTATCATAACCCACCCGAAGATCCATAAAAATCAACCCGTGGATCATTCAAAATCAATCCAAGAATTTTTCTAAATCCACTCAAAGAACGGTAAAAATCCATAAAAATCCACTCACAGATCCATAAACCCAAAATCCATAAACACAAAAACCATCGAAAATCCACCAAAAGATCGATCAACCAAAGATACATTACCCCAAATTTGGTCAAAAACATTAAAAATATGCTAATTTTTCGATAAATATCGCTTTTTTATTATTCTAATTATGTTATAAAATTAGCATAAATTATTTTAATAATATTTCCCTCCATTTTATAGTTAAAGATATTCAAAAAAATTATTTACATCTCCGCGGTTTCGAACTTCCATCAACCTTTCAATACACCGCCTTCCACCACTGAGCAAGTGCGACAAAGGAAGGGAAAATGCATGTTGCAAAATTTTTTCATCGATTTTTGAAAAAAAAAAATGGTACCTTAATAATGCAAACGGGGCCAACTTTTCTCTAAGCCCAATAACTTTAGTTAAAATATAAAAAGGAAAATCAAATTTGTCATATTCTGAAGTTCTGCACCTCCTAGTTTCATAGTTAAACCATTGAATGGAAAAAAAGTTTTAGTCAAAAAACTGTGATTTTCGCGAAAAACTTTAAATTATGCTAATTAATCGTTAAAAAGCCAAGATATTATGATAAATAGCATTAAATAATGATATATAATTAGTTTTGAAATAGTTACTAACCACTTTAATAGGATGGGAACCTCCCATAAATTTTTCTGTGTTTAGAGGAACCAGGTGGATCCACGGGTTAGTTACGTGAGATAAGTATGATAGAGAACATTGGTGTGATCATTATGATATCAAACATGCCAACAATGGGTAGGAAATATAAAAATTTTTTATGATCGATTTTAAACATAAAGGTAAAAACAATAATGAAAAATATTTAATAAACAACAAAAACAACAAAAAAACACATGCACAAAGTAGTTTAAAAAAGTGATGTATAAAATCCAAGGTTGGCATAACACTATTCATAAAAGTTTATGGTTGGGAAAAACGGTAGAATGGAACTAAAAATAGGTAAATTAGGGAAATATAATCTAAATGTTTGGAAGAATTTACCTGGTAAATAGTTGGAATGAAAGCAATTTAAAAGAACGCGAAATAAAGTATAACAATAGGTTGCATTGGAGGATAGGGAAACAAATGATAAAGATAACTAAAACTTAAAAAAGAAATAAGTATTTGTAATTCAGTGTACTCCAAACTTATCTTTGGTAACATTAAACTTCGTTTTTTGATTTATCAGAATAGCCATGAATGTGGAAAAAATAAAATGAAGAGAGCATAACTAAAAAATAAGAGAAATTAATGGTTTATACAAATCAGTGAAATAAATTTTTTTACCTTAAAGAAGAAAAAAGATGAAATTGAATAAATGATAACAGAAAAAAAGATAATAAAGAATAGGTTTTGAAGATGATCTAAAAAAGAACATTATTAGATATTAAATTTTAAAGGATCAAGTAGTACCTGCAGAAAGTTATATTGCCTGTTGTTCTTCAAGTGCTGTTATTACTTCTTTAAATACGATATTGGTGGCATATGGGATAACAGCAAAGTTTAAAACTGCAGTGTTGCTATTACGAACAAATACTTTGATATCATTCCTGGATCGAACACGGCTCATGGCCACGTAGAATTGCCCATGAGAAAAGCAATCCGTGTTCAAAATCACGCCAACCTTTCGTAAAGTTTGGCCTTGTGATTTATTAATTGACATGGCGAATGCTGGGCGAATTGGTAATTGGGTTCGAATAAATTCAGGCCAAGTGTCATCAGATGAATCACTATAAGTGTTGGGAAGCGCAAAGATGGGCATCACTTGACCTTTAGCAGTTCCAGCAAGGATTTTGCCCAAAATATGAGTATCATGCATACCAACAACCACCATGCGTGTGCCATTGCAAAGTCCAAGACGAATATCTAAATTTCTTGTAAGCATTACAACAGAGCCAACTTTGAGAGTAATCTTTTGTGATGGAATAGAAGAATGTTCAAAATTTTCCAATATTTCTGGGTCAGCATTTGGACTGAAAAATTCATCATCTGGATATCGAGCATTTGAAACGGAATTGAGAGCAATATAATCTTTGGAGGCACCTGGCAATTTGGAAATAATTTGCTCATTTAGACGTTCAACAGTTGCATTAAGAGGAGTCAATAGAGCAACATCCGAAACATATTCTTGATATCTTTCAGGATCATATGAGAAAATTTCATCAGGGTACACAAAATCAATTACATCTTGTTCATAGAAAGATGCAACATTAAATGGAAGTTGAACTTTTGACGGGCCAAAAGAAGTTTCATTACGACCATGTCCAATATCAGATAACCATGAAGCATAATTTGGATCTTCAGCAGATCGAACATTTTCAGTTAATGTATGAAATTTGAAGTTTAAACGAAAGAGTTCAGAACATAGAAGTGAAGCTTCATAAGATGCCCTTGCCGTTTCGTGGCGCATAACGGGGAGGAGTTGTTTAAAATCACCTCCAAGAACAACAGTTTTGTTTCCAAAAAGCGATTGTGGGTCATTAACATCAGTCAATAAGTTCTTGATGAGGTTAGCAACATGGGTAAGGCAAGCGCGATGTTGCATCGGTGCTTCGTCCCAAATGATCAAATCAGCTTTACGAATAAGTATAGCAGCGGGATGATCGTGAGAAATAGATGGAGCTTTCAGGATATCAAGTGGAAGTTTGAAGGCGCAATGGGCTGTTGTACCACCATCAAGAAGAATTGCAGCGATGCCTGTAGAGGCAACTGCTATAACATTAAATCCTTGACTTTTGAATTCATGAATCATAGTATTGTAAGTATGAGTTTTTCCAAAGCCTCCGCTACCAAGACAACAAATCAAATTTTGGCGAGTAGGATCATCTTTATTTTTAAGAGAATAATCAACTTTATCAAACAATTTCCCTTGTCCATCATTTAATGAACCTCTAACATAACGGCCATCACCAAAATTTCCCACAGGGTAATTTTCAGCAATATGTTCTAACATTTCATTTTCATTCATTTCAATTCCTTCAAAGCCATAATCTTTTAATGTTTTTCCATGATGGAATAAAATGGAAGCAATATGACCAAGAGCTTTTCGAACAAAAACATGATCAACGGAATATTCCATATTCATAGGTATTTGAGCATCAAGAATTCTATTCCAATAATTCATCCATAAACGTTGAGGATTAGCAGGTTGATTGTATACTAATAAAAGAGCAAATACATTTCTACATTGTCGAGGAGAAGATGTAAAAATAACTTCATCCATTGTATTAAAACATAATTGGTCATCCACATACAATCCACGGGCGACAGCAGCACTACGAAAATTATCATGAACTATATCTCCAACAGTTTTTAGATCTTCATAGCTCTTAGGTCCCTTGACAACTTTCAATAGTTCTCTCATACAATATAATTGGATATTACTTGGGTAAACGCTTTGAAGTCGACCAATAGTATTCCAATTATTCTTTCGACGATTCCATACTTTTTCCTTTTGATCCCATGTATAATATTCCGGGATTTGATGGTATAAAAGATTTGGAGCTCGAGTTCCATCAAGCACATTTTCAACATAAGCTACTTGAATTTCATCATAAACCAAAGGAGTAGCTGCAGCTTCTTCAAGTTCTTGATTAACTAATTTAAAGAATGCAGTTAACTTTGAAACACCTCGTTCAGTTTCCTCCGTTCCATCATTATTAGAAAGTTCACGTAATTCAGGTTCATCAGCATCAGGATGAAACGCAATGGTGTGTTCGCTTGCAAGATGAACTTCTAATTCTTGAACACAGTGTGATGATTTGGTTGTAAACATGGAAAGCATATTTTCGACAGCTTCAGAAGCTCCAACAACTCTCATTCTTTTAAATTGCTTTATTTCGTTATATTCAACTTCATTTGAATCAGTTTTACCTTCTTGAAGGGAGAAAAAGCCCATGTCTTGACCTTTAAAGATATATTTATAAAGATATTTGATGGCCCTTACACCCCCGCAATGTTCGAGATTAATATGACAGTTATATCTGAGGAGAAGATATCTGTTGTGAGGAATTACATATTGGTTGGTAATTGGAACATTGCGGGGTTTTCCAGCTGTGGTGAAAGCTTCAATCCTTCCATCATCAGGACGTTTGACTTGAGCGTATCCATCACTACGCATAATTGTGCTTTCGGAATATGCTTTGGGAAAGTCTTTTCCACATACATTGGGTTGCTTTCCATGACCACATACACTTCCACATCTAACAGGGTCATGAATCATGAATTTGTTGACCATTTTATAATATCTCATATCATGCCCATCATCATATGTGGTATCAGAAGTTGGCAAAATAGGAAGTTGAGCAGTAATGAGTTCATCAACTTCAGCAGCTGTATTACATTTGTGGGCGTCCTTCATGATGAGTAACATATGCAAATGCGGCATCCCTCTTTTTTGATGTTCGAGGGATACCGAATATGCTTTTACATCTCCAAGCACATTTGTATGCAAGACTTGGTGCAAAAAATATCTTGCTTTCATATTGAAGACTCGGCAGATAAGATCCGGGCGGTCGTACCACTTTTCTCCAATTCGGAGGTTTTCTTGAATTTCCCTCCAAAAAGGGTTGCCTGTGAACGTCACAAAAAAGCTGGGCATACCATGACGATTGCAAAGGGCTATGTTATTCTTGAATTTTTCCTGCATGTACCTTCTGCCGCCCTTGAAGGTTTTTTTGAGAAGGATAATTCGACCCAATTTTTTACCGCGCAATTCTTCACTTCTTTCCATTCGAGCTTCTAGCGCTTCACGGATGGTTTTACATTTATCATATCGAAGGTTATTAGCTTCTTCAATTTTTTGCATAGCTTCCAAGCGCTGTTCTTGAACCTTGAAATTGCAGTCGATGTAATGATATTGGCTTAAATCATGATTTCCATTGACAGGATTAAAATCTTTTTGTTCTTCCGTTCTGTCATACATAAGCGATTTACAATGTTGATTCAAGGAAACATCCAATCTTTTCTTTGAAGCTTGCGGTTCAACTTCATCCATACCTTCATCTCCTTCATCATCATCATTTTCCATAACCAATTGAGGATCAACATCAAGATATTCACGATCGACAGGGACGCGTTCAACAGCAGTTGGTTGAAGCTTCTTTGTCCCAGGAACCCAGCCCTCCTGACCAAATACAAAAATTAATGGATAAGCTCCTGCTGAACCGTGAGTATCGAAATATTTCACTGGCCGAAGACCATTTGAACCATTTTTCTCAATACCAAACCATAATCCTTTTGGAGCTATTTCATAATCTTCAGAATAATAAACTGCAAAGCATTGATTAGGTAAACCGGGAATGGTTAATCGATGAGAATGAGTTCCTCCTTGGTTTTGCGCGTTGCCTTGACCTTGGTTATCACGATTAGTAGCCTCCCACACTAAATAGAATTTCCCTAATACTTCTCCTCTAGCAAGAGCAGCTTCTTCTTCTTCACGAATTATTTGTCTTGCATTTTTAAGAACAATTGCCAGTGGATGGTATTGGCGAATCATAGCTTCTAAAAGTCCGAGAAGTTCTTTATGCCTCGCTTCATTGTTTACTTTGAAGTTGAAGTGATTTTTAGCATCTTTCAATCGAAGTTGTTCAGCTTCGTCAACTGATTCCACACAATATATTTGACCAAAAGCTGCTTGCTTTCCATGTTGTGGAATAACATCGCCAATATTTTGACGAAGCTCGCCATTTATTTTAAATGCTCCACCTTCATTCGAAACTTTAGAAACGGATGAAACTAAAGCCATTAAATTATTCCATCTTCGTGGGTTCTCCCAATATTCTTTATATCGCCTGATTAATTCCCATTGTCCCGGCATCGGTGGTATATTTGGTGCAGGAACAGTCCCATTGGAACAACAACCACTTGATCCTTCTCCTTTAAACAAATATGCTCGACAATGAGCATGAACGCATCGGTGATTCATTGGGCCTAGATAATGTTCATCATGGTTTATCTTTGCACTTCTACGACCAATTGGAAGATTACTTCCACGACATGAATTCACATTTCTTGTCATCGCATCATCATACAATTGTTTGGTGTGGTCATTCATTGGTTGAACGCGTTGAGATCTTCTGAGCTGAAAAGCAGAAGTAGGCAAAGCAAAATACATTGGTGGAATAGGTATTAATCGAATGAGATCATTATCATCACGCAGTTCACGTGGAGTGTCTATAACATTACCAAAGGGTCGATCATTGATTCGATCTAAGCATATAGCTGGCCATCGAGGGATGTTTTCAGGAATGGCTTTATTTTGATTAAAATCAAAAAGAGCCTTACAAATGAATTGGTAGCGAACAAATTCCATGTGATGGTTTAATGGTTGAAGTTTGAACGAAAGGCCTTTGAATGCAATATGTTCGATAATTAAAAACACAAAAAAAATCGATGGATAGTTATTGACTTGTAAATTATAAGTTGCAGGAGAAGCTTTAATTACTTCATCAATATCTTCACCAATCATTTCAATTCTTCGCAAATCACGGAGGATAAGGTTGCAAGCATTTAGTTGGTCATCAAAAATTTCTCTTGATGATGAATGAATCGGAGAAGGATCAAAATATAAGGCAATAGGTTTCTCAGGCAATAAATTAATGACCATGACAGCATTTTCTTGCCCCACTAAATTGATGTTGCAAATAATAAGGTCAGGTTTATTTTTGTGGCAAATAAGATAATTTGAAATAGCATGAAAATTTCCTTGTGGAAAATCTTGAAGGTACTTTGGGCTCAACACTGTAATCTTATTGAATCTTCCACCTTCTTGTGAAGCTTTCCCAGCCATGGCACCAAGGAGATTGATGATTTGTGTTGAATTAAAAGTTCGATCATTTTGTTTGGGTTGCATATCAAGTGAGTTAAAATGCAAACCCGTATAATCAGGTGGTTCTATTTGTTCTCCTTCTTCATCAAATTCATCATTTACTTCAGGTTGAATCAATACTGCAGCTTGAGTCGCAATCCAAGCTTCATCTGCTGCACGTTGCTCCATTTCTCTATTATACCAATCAAGAGCATAGCTTGTTGCGGGTTGTTCATTCGGTAATGGTATAGCAGGATTCGATGGAATTTCAGCTTGAACTACTTGCGTTTCATCGAGTTCCATTGCCACTTCATAATGCATTAAAACATCTGGATTATGACGTCGGAGTGATTCAACTTCATTACTATTCATATCAGCATGTCTAACTTCTTCATCTGATGTTGGTAAAGCAGCCATTGATGCATACATATTTTCAGCCAATGGTCGAGGTGGATCTGTTACATCCATTGGCTCATCTGGTGAAGGTGGTTGTGGAAGAGAAGAAATAACTGAATCCAAAGGGTCGTTATTTCTAACGTTAGCTCCCTGGGATTTTGATCTTTGATAAGCCTCTCTATTCTTTTGTCTTCTTTCTCGAGCTAAGGTAGCTGAATCCTTCTTTCTTTTTCCGGCCATATTTCGACGGATACTGTAAAAAATTATTTTATGAATAAGTAAATCAATCATAAACCTTGAAATACTATGTATATATTTATAATAAAAAATATAAATTAAAACTTTTTCAAGAGATTACATGCTCTAAACATGGCTAAAATGTTAAGCGTCTTGAAAAAATTTTCGTTTATTGTTATGAAATATACGGGACAATAAAGGAAAGGGAAAAGTAAAAAAAATGAAAATTTGGGGCAACTATAAAATTACTAAAAAAAATCGATAAAGAAACGAATTTTAAAATCGTTTAGAAAAAAATACAAATTGCGGCTAAAAAAATATAAGAAGAGTTAATAAACATTTAAAAAAATATTTAAAAAAAATATTGAGAAATTAATTGAAAGGGTTGTACATAAATTTAGGGCTTAAAAATGAACCATAAAATTTGAAGTAAAATTTATCGGCTAGCTGTCTGACAGCATTGCAAAAAAAAATGAAAGAAGAAGCAAAAAAACAAAGTTTTTTATGCGCCAGAAATGACCCTTAAAAAAAGAATGTTTTCATTCTTTTTATAAGCGGGGGTTTTTTTTTTGCTTTTCTATCGGCATTTATTGTAAAAAAAAGGAAGAAACGTGTCAAAGATTTTGTAAACATTGGTAGATGAATGTAAGCATCAGTGGAATGGTTTTTAAAAAATTAGAAGTTAAAAAAAGTTGTAAAAAAGAAGATAATCTTTTGGGACCATTAGACTTTTAGATTTAAAAATAGTGTAGTCTTTTGCTTAAGGAACTTATTTCAAAATCATGCAAAAAATAGGAAAAATAGATCAAAATTAAAAAAGAGAATGTGGTGAGATGAAGGCTAAGTAAAAAAAAGAAAGTGAAAGAAGAAAAAATTGGGCATTTTTTGTTTATAGCAAGACAAAAAAAAAGGAAGAAAAGAGTGCGCAATGTTCCATTCTCTTTGGTGAAAAAAGAAATGTCATTTTAGAAATAGATTAAAATTGGGGTTAAATAATGAAACTGCGATTGTATTTTAAAAACTCAAGATAGTAAGGCAAAAAAATGAAAAAAATAAAGCTGCGATTCCTAAACAGCCATTGGAATGTAAAAAGAAATCAATAAAGAAATATTTACAAAAAATGGGCAAACGCGAAATAGCTGGCTTGCAGACAAAAAAAGCAAGAAGAAGTAGAAGTGAAAAAAGTGGGTTTTTTAAATCGCTGTTTATGAATCATAGAATAAAATAAAGAAAAATGTGTTGGTTTTTTTAACTTTAAAAGTATACAAAAATAATAGAAAAAACTGAAAGTACTCAACGTTTATTATAGAAAAATAGAGGGAAAAAGCAAAACAACAAAAAATGTAAAATAAAATGCCTGACTGAAGGTGAAGCAACCGCCGCTGCATTTAAAGAAATCAAAAAAAGCATTTATAAAAAAAATCTTCTGCTAGCTGGAAGCATTGCGCAAAAAGGGAAAGAAGAAGGAAAAAAAAACACAATTTTTTTTTAAAGATCGATATATAAGGTGTTGAAACAAAAAAAAAAGAACCTAGTTAGCGACAGCCACCGCCGATTTCAGCATGAAAGTGAAGCAACAACCGCCGCAATTTAAGAAATCGATAAAAAAAATCGTCGAGTACTTGGCAGCATTGCGCAAAAAAGAAAGAAGAAGAAGAAAAAAATCGGGCATTTTTTGTGTTTATAGCAAGAAAAAAAGTAAATGTTATTTTAGGAAGAAAAAAAATATTATGATAGCGACTGCAACCGCCGCCTTTGTCGGCGGTTGCTGTCGCTTAAATATAAAAAAAAGCAATGCATAGTTTTCCTTTTATTACATTAGTTGATTCCAGCAAAATAATCATAAAAATCCTAATTTTATTAAAATTTGTCGATTAAAATGCTTTTTTTAATACACAAAAATTTGCATAAATTATTTAAATAATATTCCCATTAATTTTATAGTTAAAAATATTAAAAATTTTTTATCATCTCCAAGGATTCGAACTTTTTCAATTTGCAAATCGACCGCCTTTCATCAATGAGTCACTCATGCAAGGGAAGGAAAAATGCATGTTGCAAAAAAAATTTCAACGAAAGTTTTGAAAAAATTTTTACACTCCAAAATTCAATTCAGAGAAGATTTAGAAATTCCCGGATCCTTTAATAGACAATTCAAAAGGAAAAAGATATTCGTTATTATGTGCTATGATGTGTACATAAATTTCATAGTTAAACCTTTAGTTGGAAAAAAAGTTTTAGTCAAAAAACATGAAAAAACACGTTATTAACTAATTAAAGGGTTGAAAGCCATGAAATAATGATTTTTGATAGTTAATAATGGTATTAGAACACTATTTTTTACTAACTCCGTAGATAAGATTGGAAGGGAAGCACCCCGTTGGATTTCTATGTAATGGGAACCAGGTGGATACACGGGTTAGTTAAGTGATAAAGATTCTGCTAATGATAAATAGGATGATCATACACTGATCATTTTGGTACCAAACACTTAGGTGAATATATGGAAAAAAGTAAAGGGGCGCTACGCGCCCCTCAAAGTGGTGATGAAGATCGAAGAAAATCCACCCTTAACTTCTCAAAGATTCACCAAAAAAATCTTCTAAAAGATATTCCTATCGTTCATAATTGATTCACATAAAAAATTTTAATATGATTCACAAAAGTTTCATAATTGAGTGCACTCAAAAAAAATCATAAAAACCCTTATTTTATTAAAATTGTCGATAAATATGTTTTTTTACGAAACCAAAAAATTTGCATAAATTATTTTAATAATATTCCCCTTAATTTTATAGTAAAACATATACACAATTTTTTTAATCACCTTCAAGGATTCGAGCTTCCATCATTTCTAAGTCGAGCGCCTTTCACCATTGCGTCACATATGCAAGGGAAGGGAAAAATGCATGTTGCAAAAAATTTTTGAACGAAAGTTTTGAAAAAATTTTTACGCTCCAAAAAAGTTGTTCACGGAAAATTTCCTCTATTTATAGCTTACTTATTATCAAACCAAAAGGAAAATAATGTTCGTCAATATATGCAATTTGTTGTAAGTAAATTTCATAGTTAAACAATATACTGGAAAAAAAGTTTTAGTCAAAAAACCGTAAAAAATCGACTATTATCATCTCATTAGGTTGAAAGCCGGGAAATAATGATTTTTAACACATATTAATGGTGCTAGAACATATAAATATATAAACTTTTCGAATAATGAAGGAAGGGAAGCACCCCGTTGGATTTCTATGTAATGGGAACCAGTGGATCCACGGGTCAATTAACATTAGATAGGTATACCATAACAATAAAATATGCCATAACAATAAAAGAAAATTCCATTTAATTTGATACCAAACACGACAAAAAAAAAATAAAAAAAGGGGCGCTTCGCGCCCCTTGATGTGGTATTGGTGATCCTACTATCATTCTTAATGATCCAAGGATTCATGATAATTCACCAAAAGATCCATTAAATGCTAACATGGAGATCCAACATACTAATGCAAAAAGATTCAACGCTCATTTTTTTGATCCACTTAAAAATTTTTATAAGCTTTATGGCTTTATCGAGTTTTGTTAAACTTTATTCCCTTAGATTCACGCAAAAGTATAATTCTCAATATTAATTAATTATGCAAATTTCATGATAAATTTTCATATTTAAAAATCTAAAAAATTACTATTTCCCCATTTTTAATGATTCAAACAAAAGATTCATAATTAATTGCATTAAAAAAAAATAAAAATCGACATTTATGCAAATTTTCTGATAATTATGTTTTTTTATAATACCCATTAATTTGCATAAATTATTTAAATAATATTCCCATTAATTTTATAGTTAAAAATATTAAAAATTTTTTATCATCTCCAAGGATTCGAACTTTTTCAATTCGCAAATCCACCGCCTTCCACCATTGCGTCACACATGCAAGGGAAGGAAAAATGCATGTTGCAAAAAAAATTTCAACGAAAGTTTTGAAAAAATTTTTACACTCCAAAATTCAATTCAGAGAAGATTTAGAAATTCCCGGATCCTTTAATAGACAATTCAAAAGGAAAAAGATATTCGTTATTATGTGCTATGATGTGTACATAAATTTCATAGTTAAACCTTTAGTTGGAAAAAAAGTTTTAGTCAAAAAACATGAAAAAACACGTTATTAACTAATTAAAGGGTTGAAAGCCATGAAATAATGATTTTTGATAGTTAATAATGGTATTAGAACACTATTTTTTACTAACTCCGTAGATAAGATTGGAAGGGAAGCACCCCGTTGGATTTCTATGTAATGGGAACCAGGTGGATACACGGGTTAGTTAAGTGATAAAGATTCTGCTAATGATAAATAGGATGATCATACACTGATCATTTTGGTACCAAACACTTAGGTGAATATATGGAAAAAAGTAAAGGGGCGCTACGCGCCCCTCAAAGTGGTGATGAAGATCGAAGAAAATCCACCCTTAACTTCTCAAAGATTCACCAAAAAAATCTTCTAAAAGATATTCCTATCGTTCATAATTGATTCACATAAAAAATTTTAATATGATTCACAAAAGTTTCATAATTGAGTGCACTCAAAAAAAATCATAAAAACCCTTATTTTATTAAAATTGTCGATAAATATGTTTTTTTACGAAACCAAAAAATTTGCATAAATTATTTTAATAATATTCCCCTTAATTTTATAGTAAAACATATACACAATTTTTTTAATCACCTTCAAGGATTCGAGCTTCCATCATTTCTAAGTCGAGCGCCTTTCACCATTGCGTCACATATGCAAGGGAAGGGAAAAATGCATGTTGCAAAAAATTTTTGAACGAAAGTTTTGAAAAAATTTTTACGCTCCAAAAAAGTTGTTCACGGAAAATTTCCTCTATTTATAGCTTACTTATTATCAAACCAAAAGGAAAATAATGTTCGTCAATATATGCAATTTGTTGTAAGTAAATTTCATAGTTAAACAATATACTGGAAAAAAAGTTTTAGTCAAAAAACCGTAAAAAATCGACTATTATCATCTCATTAGGTTGAAAGCCGGGAAATAATGATTTTTAACACATATTAATGGTGCTAGAACATATAAATATATAAACTTTTCGAATAATGAAGGAAGGGAAGCACCCCGTTGGATTTCTATGTAATGGGAACCAGTGGATCCACGGGTCAATTAACATTAGATAGGTATACCATAACAATAAAATATGCCATAACAATAAAAGAAAATTCCATTTAATTTGATACCAAACACGACAAAAAAAAAATAAAAAAAGGGGCGCTTCGCGCCCCTTGATGTGGTATTGGTGATCCTACTATCATTCTTAATGATCCAAGGATTCATGATAATTCACCAAAAGATCCATTAAATGCTAACATGGAGATCCAACATACTAATGCAAAAAGATTCAACGCTCATTTTTTTGATCCACTTAAAAATTTTTATAAGCTTTATGGCTTTATCGAGTTTTGTTAAACTTTATTCCCTTAGATTCACGCAAAAGTATAATTCTCAATATTAATTAATTATGCAAATTTCATGATAAATTTTCATATTTAAAAATCTAAAAAATTACTATTTCCCCATTTTTAATGATTCAAACAAAAGATTCATAATTAATTGCATTAAAAAAAAATAAAAATCGACATTTATGCAAATTTTCTGATAATTATGTTTTTTTATAATACCCATTAATTTGCATAAATTATTTAAATAATATTCCCATTAATTTTATAGTTAAAAATATTAAAAATTTTTTATCATCTCCAAGGATTCGAACTTTTTCAATTCGCAAATCCACCGCCTTCCACCATTGCGTCACACATGCAAGGGAAGGAAAAATGCATGTTGCAAAAAAAATTTCAACGAAAGTTTTGAAAAAATTTTTACACTCCAAAATTCAATTCAGAGAAGATTTAGAAATTCCCGGATCCTTTAATAGACAATTCAAAAGGAAAAAGATATTCGTTATTATGTGCTATGATGTGTACATAAATTTCATAGTTAAACCTTTAGTTGGAAAAAAAGTTTTAGTCAAAAAACATGAAAAAACACGTTATTAACTAATTAAAGGGTTGAAAGCCATGAAATAATGATTTTTGATAGTTAATAATGGTATTAGAACACTATTTTTTACTAACTCCGTAGATAAGATTGGAAGGGAAGCACCCCGTTGGATTTCTATGTAATGGGAACCAGGTGGATACACGGGTTAGTTAAGTGATAAAGATTCTGCTAATGATAAATAGGATGATCATACACTGATCATTTTGGTACCAAACACTTAGGTGAATATATGGAAAAAAGTAAAGGGGCGCTACGCGCCCCTCAAAGTGGTGATGAAGATCGAAGAAAATCCACCCTTAACTTCTCAAAGATTCACCAAAAAAATCTTCTAAAAGATATTCCTATCGTTCATAATTGATTCACATAAAAAATTTTAATATGATTCACAAAAGTTTCATAATTGAGTGCACTCAAAAAAAATCATAAAAACCCTTATTTTATTAAAATTGTCGATAAATATGTTTTTTTACGAAACCAAAAAATTTGCATAAATTATTTTAATAATATTCCCCTTAATTTTATAGTAAAACATATACACAATTTTTTTAATCACCTTCAAGGATTCGAGCTTCCATCATTTCTAAGTCGAGCGCCTTTCACCATTGCGTCACATATGCAAGGGAAGGGAAAAATGCATGTTGCAAAAAATTTTTGAACGAAAGTTTTGAAAAAATTTTTACGCTCCAAAAAAGTTGTTCACGGAAAATTTCCTCTATTTATAGCTTACTTATTATCAAACCAAAAGGAAAATAATGTTCGTCAATATATGCAATTTGTTGTAAGTAAATTTCATAGTTAAACAATATACTGGAAAAAAAGTTTTAGTCAAAAAACCGTAAAAAATCGACTATTATCATCTCATTAGGTTGAAAGCCGGGAAATAATGATTTTTAACACATATTAATGGTGCTAGAACATATAAATATATAAACTTTTCGAATAATGAAGGAAGGGAAGCACCCCGTTGGATTTCTATGTAATGGGAACCAGTGGATCCACGGGTCAATTAACATTAGATAGGTATACCATAACAATAAAATATGCCATAACAATAAAAGAAAATTCCATTTAATTTGATACCAAACACGACAAAAAAAAAATAAAAAAAGGGGCGCTTCGCGCCCCTTGATGTGGTATTGGTGATCCTACTATCATTCTTAATGATCCAAGGATTCATGATAATTCACCAAAAGATCCATTAAATGCTAACATGGAGATCCAACATACTAATGCAAAAAGATTCAACGCTCATTTTTTTGATCCACTTAAAAATTTTTATAAGCTTTATGGCTTTATCGAGTTTTGTTAAACTTTATTCCCTTAGATTCACGCAAAAGTATAATTCTCAATATTAATTAATTATGCAAATTTCATGATAAATTTTCATATTTAAAAATCTAAAAAATTACTATTTCCCCATTTTTAATGATTCAAACAAAAGATTCATAATTAATTGCATTAAAAAAAAATAAAAATCGACATTTATGCAAATTTTCTGATAATTATGTTTTTTTATAATACCCATTAATTTGCATAAATTATTTAAATAATATTCCCATTAATTTTATAGTTAAAAATATTAAAAATTTTTTATCATCTCCAAGGATTCGAACTTTTTCAATTCGCAAATCCACCGCCTTCCACCATTGCGTCACACATGCAAGGGAAGGAAAAATGCATGTTGCAAAAAAAATTTCAACGAAAGTTTTGAAAAAATTTTTACACTCCAAAATTCAATTCAGAGAAGATTTAGAAATTCCCGGATCCTTTAATAGACAATTCAAAAGGAAAAAGATATTCGTTATTATGTGCTATGATGTGTACATAAATTTCATAGTTAAACCTTTAGTTGGAAAAAAAGTTTTAGTCAAAAAACATGAAAAAACACGTTATTAACTAATTAAAGGGTTGAAAGCCATGAAATAATGATTTTTGATAGTTAATAATGGTATTAGAACACTATTTTTTACTAACTCCGTAGATAAGATTGGAAGGGAAGCACCCCCTTGGATTTCTATGTAATGGGAATATTATTTTTATAATCGATTTATAAAAAAGGACACTTTTTTAAATTTAGTTTGGCCTCAAATAGAAAAGCTTCTTTTTGACGACAAAACATTAATTCACTTATTAATCCTCTATGTTTTTGCTATTTTGAAATTTTTTCATTAAATTCTAGCAACGTTTTAATCGTATTTTTACGCATCTTTTCTCCTTTTCCAAGTTTACTTTTGTGAAAAATAAATTTTTTTTTGTGTTTCATTTTTTTTCTTTCCAAATCGCATTTATTCGATTTTAATTCATTTTGAGATCCATTGCAGTTAAGTTTGCATTTTAATGGAACTTCAGACGCACATTTTTGGTTAAACGCAAGAAAAATATTAAAAAACATTGGAGAGAAAAACGGAAAAGAAATGAACAGCATCGCACATATTTAAGCAAAAAAAAAATGATGATTCATTTTAGGCAAAAACAAAACCAAAAAAGAAAATGTCAATGGAAGAATAAAAAAAATAATTTCGCTCGCAAAAATAGTGTCAATGGACTTTTTTCAGCTGAACAATTTTATGAATAACGCCGCGCCTCTTCTTTTTTCGCATTATTGATTCCCATCAAATGGTTTTTAAATCTTATTTTTTTCTTTTTTCATCTTTTTTAGTCACGAGCTTAATGGAAAAAATTATATAGCTTTTTGAATATTTAAATTTTTCTTTTCTTTTTATTTATTTATTATTTTTTCTTTTAAATTAAATTCAAAAAATCATCAAAAAATTGTTTAATTGGAAAGTTGTGGACATTCATTCATTCAAAATATGTTTGAACAAAAAAAGGCAAGGTGAAGGGAAAAAAAATGAAGAAATTGAAATGTTAGATTCAACAAATGCCAAAATTTTGGATTGTAGTTCGATAGATAAAATTCAAGAGATAGGCTGGGAAGCATTGCCTCATCCAACGTATTCACTAGACCTTGCTCCTATGTACCGACTTCAAAGTCTTTAGTTCTTTGAAAAATGGGTTAAATGGAAAAGAATTTACCACCAAACAAGAAAATCGTGAATTCATTGAAGATTTCATTGCAAGTCGACCATCCTCATGTTTTTTAGATTCATGGTATAACAGCTTTGCCCTATCAGTAAGAAAAAGTTATTCATTTTGAAGGTGATTACTTAAAATTTAAAAAAACCACTCTTATCGCGTCATTTTTGGTCTTATAAACTTTTTATGCAATAATTCTTTTGTTTTTATAGAACAAAAGTTCAATGATATCAATGTGCAAAAAACCAAAAAAAGAAAGGAATCGATGAAAACAAAATAACAATTAAGGTGTCTTTGGAAAAGAACAAAAAAAGTTTATTAATTTTAATGTAAAAGAAAAAAGTTCAAGGTTTAATAGTAGACGTCAATTAAAAAAAATATAACCAACCTGTTTTATTATTGGAAAGAAAAAACAATAAAATAAAAGAAGAAAAAAATGGTGGAGAGAAAATCAAAAAAAAGTCAATATTTTTCTTTAAACTTTTAAAATAGTTTTTTTTGTCTGTGAAACCAATTTATTTTTATTAAAGTTTAAAAAACTTTTTCGAACGTGTGCTTTTTTAGTTTAATTTTTATTATTATTTTTTGAATGAAAGATTTTTTTGTGCCTACGAATACTCAAACATGGCCAAAATCCCAAACGCCACCAAAAATTATTCACGATACACAAAATATTGTACTTGTGGCTTCGATGGTTGCAGCGATGAAGCAAGCGACTCAAAAAAATGACTACGATAAAGTTTTTGAATTAGTTGAAACTTTTCAAAATACTTTAGCTTTGCCACAAAATATTGAAAACCAACAACAACCACGACCTTCATTTGCACGGTTGAGTACGATTTCAGAAGAGCCCCATTTTGATTCCATGATTTTATCTGAAGCGATTTCGTCGCCAACTGTAAGAACAAAAACTTCGATAAGTTATATTCAAACAAGAAGTGAAAGTGGAAATGTTATCAGTTTACCTGTGATAGTTCAAGAACAAGTTGAAAGTCTCGAAGAAGATGAACCGGTAAGTTAAAAAACGATACTTACAAAGAGCAGAGCTAGCATACTTCCAAGCTTGTGTACAAATTTAATTTAGTTCTATCATTCTGGTCTTTTTAATTGACAAAATATTGTATTCCCCTTTAAACCTTAGATGCTCAAAAAAACTTTGAAATATGTTTCTTTTCTTTCAAAATTAGAAAATATGCTGTACACCGAGAAAAAAAATTGTCTTATACAAGCTTCTTCCTTTTTTGTAAAAACGCCGCTTGTTTATAAAAAGATTAGAAAAAAGTTAACTATTAATATTTTCAAAATTTTCTCAATTTTATCTCGAAAAAAATATCCAAGCCCTTACTTACACCAAAGAAACTTTTCTTATTTCATAGAAATATAAAATAGATTTTTACATAATTTTAAAAGTTGCAAAGTTAAAAAAAGGCAAACAATTTTCGTCGATTTTTTTTTTGAAAAAAGAGGACTCTTTTGTTCGAATCTTATAATTTTTAAAAACATTCGAAAATATTTCATTTTTGGATTTTATTCATATTTTTTTATAGCTATGGATCAACATAGTCCCTCACATTTGCTTGACATTCCTCTGTATTCTTTATATGTCCCTTGGAGCGTTGATGTTTAAATATCTTGATCCTCATATTGAAAAACATCCTTATCACACATGTTTGTTATTAAGCTTTCAAATATGTTTCACAATTGATTGGGGAAATTTACCTGAAGAAGCAGAACTCACAAAACTTTTATGCATTCCATTTGCAACCCTAGGAATTCCATTGACTTTTGCAACTTTATCAAATTATGGACGATTTTTGGCACATGGATATTGTATTTATGGATTTTTTTCAAATTCTAAACCTAAAATAAATCTCGAACAACAGCGAAAACAAATTCCAATTCGAAGTGCATTCAATTTATTGGTGATTCATCAACTTATTGGCATCGTGCTTTTTAATACTGTTTATGGAAAATTGGGAGCAGTCAAAGCTTGGTATTTTATATGGTCAACTATCACAATGATAAGTTTAGGTGAAATTCCATTTCATCCAGCAAATTTATGGCAAACGATAGTTATCATGCTATATTTCGCGGTGGGAAATATTATCATTCAAGCTATATTGATTTCGATTTGTTATCAAATTCAATCAATTTTTTTGATTCATTTAAAGTTTTATTTATTTAAATTTCATTCGATTTTAAAATCGAAGCTTTAAAACCATGTTAAGTTCGAATAAATATTTTTTTTAAAAGCCTGATGCTTGAAAATTTAATTTATAACTTTATTTCTAATTCAATTGTTTATTTGTGCAACATTTTGCAGGAAAAAAATATAAAAATTTTTTTATAAGGTTTTAAAAAAATAAATAAACAACAAAAAATTTATTTTAAATTTTAGGCTACATAGATTGTGTCATTGTTTTTAATGTATTCTGAAAAGTTGTATTTACAAAAAAAAAGCAAACAAATAAAGAAAGAAAAATAAATATAACTTAAATTATTTTGCAAATGGAAAAAACAAAATAAAATAAATTTAATTATTTTTATTTACAAATATTAATTCACTTATAAAATCAAAATTGAGTGAAAAAATTCTTTATAAAGCTCACCTCTTTCAGCATTGAAATTTGGATATAAATTATTTTTGAAATCTTGTAATAGTTGTAAAGAATTTTTTTCATTCCTATAACATGTTTCAAATTCCTAAAAAACTGATGTTTTTCTGTAAGCATTTAATAGAAAAACTTTTTTAGCACTATTATTCGAAAATGTTATTTTGACTTCTATGGCATTAATATTTTAATTAAAAAAATCAAAACAAATAATTCTATTGCTTTATCCTCGACAATATTATAAAACATTTTGCTACCACGTGCTATATTTAAGTGTTTGAGATTTTGATTTCCTAAATATGACAAAATCCAAAAAAAAAAGGAAAAAGTTGTGTGTCAACAAGTATCGTTTGATCGTATAGAAACCAAAAAAACAGTATAAAATCTATAGTCTATAACCACCTACTGTTTTTGATTAATAAATAAATTAAATTGTGTCATTAATATTTTGTTAAATACTGTAACCCAATTTTTCCCTAGCCATTTGCAAATTACATAAAAATTAATATATTACTCATTTATTAGTGGTATTTTTTGCCCACTCTATTTTTTATTTTCCAAAATTAAATCAAAAAACAAGAAAACAAACTACATACATGGAAATAAATGAATTTTATTATGGTCATAAATTTAATATGGTGTCAATTTAAAACAAAAGTATATGTTTTTGAGTCAGATCATGAGTTTACTTTGGTTAATTTCATAAAAAACGCTTTAATTATATATTATTAACACTAACTTTGCAAGCTTAAAAATAACAAGATAATAAAATTTCAAAATTCGTTTACTTACATATTTTTTTTAATAAATCTTTCTCCCTATTATTAAATTTTCAGAAATAAATTTTATTATTTATTGGGAGGAAAAGGGCTGTATAAATAAGCTTTTTTTTTTATTATTTCACATGAAATTATACCATAAAAAAATAGAATATATTTCAGCTGGGCTTCTTTAATACTTTTCATTTTTATAGCTGCAAACGATCTTCAAAAACTTACGCTTAAAATGTCTGAGTCATTAGCATCTACTACAATTACCTCTCTTATTATATCTCCTCTAGCTTCATTGGAACCAACTACAATATTTTCTTTTATCACCACACCTGTAACCTCTTTAGAATTTTCTACCGTATTACCTCTGAGGACTACAACGAAACTTGCTTCTTTGGTAATAAAGAATCCACCAGCAATTTATGAAGTAGTTCGAATAACAATGGAAATATTTTATGGAATTTCAATATTTTTTAAAATTACTTTTATTATTGCTTTTCTAGCTGCATTTTTTAAACCTAAAAGTGAAGTTAGAGTTCCATTTTTTATTTTAAATGTTATTACATCCATTGTTAGAGTATATCCATATTTTATTAGATTTATATATTTTTATATTAAACCTTTACCCGATTGGTTTTCAACTGTATATGAATTATCAAATAATTTAAGTATGCAATTTCATGGAATTGTTATTTTAGCTTTAGCTCTTAATCGAGCTTCTGCTCTTGTTTTACCATTAAAGCATAATAAGGTAAATTTAAATATTCATAATTTTGTTGATAGTTTATATAGCCGATTTTTTTATAGATTTGGAAATGGCGTAATTTTAATATATTTTTGGTTTTTTATGCCTTTGGCCTTTAGTTCCCAATTTAGCTATTGCACATTTATTTTATTGTTATTGGAAAATTGATCGGGATGATGGATACTGTAGAGCCAATTTTATAGGCACCCAAAAATATGTTCAATCTTTGAACTTAATTATACCTTTCATAGCATTTATTTTTAATATGATGGCCGCTTATCAAATTTATAAAAAAAACAAGTCTCATACTCAATCGGCAAAAGAAAGAATTGAGTTAAAATTATTGTATCAATCCATTTATTCAACCATTACTTTTACAATTTGGGTATTTTTAACTCTTTTTACAAATCAATTGACTCCAATGTTAGTACACTTTTTTTTCTTTTTTGTTGTTGAGTTTGTTGACAAAAAAAAATTTCAGAATTCGTGCAACACCAGATTTTGATACTCAACAAGCTTTATTAATCGTTCGAAGTTTTTTTAATCAATCTATCACTTTATTTTCAATACTGTATTTTGAAGGCGGTTTAATTTTATTGATTAAATTTAGGTATGTTTTTGAGATATATCACAAAAGATTGAGAGAATATCTTTGAATAAGAAATGTTTTTAATTCTTACGAGCTGGATGAACCATTTTTTTCTTTTAAAAATTTTTTTTGTATACTTTTTTATGATAAAATTTTTTTCAGCACTATAATTCGAAAAATGTATTTCAATTTTTATGGCATCAACAAAATAATCCAAAAATTAAAAACCAATAATTCTTCTTCTGTTACTGCAGCTTCAACTATTATCCTCTCAAATACATAAATAAATTAAAAATTTAAACAAAATAATTTGTTGTTATTATTTTTTTCTTTGTGATTACAATTTATTTTTTTTAATTTGATTACAATATTTTTGTTAAATTATTTGTTTTCCATGAAAATAATTTCATTTTTTTTTTAAATTCTCTTCCATTGCAGTTCTAAGCTTTAGATGATGATGGGCAAGAAGCGAAAAATATGTATGAAAAGATTATCAAAAAACAATAAATAAAAACTAAAAAATATATAACAAAAAAAGTAAAGCTAAACTAGGGTCGACAAAAAAGATTTCTCGATTTTTCTTGGAAATTTTCCGCTACAAAGTCTTACGAAGTTTAACAAAGCCTTACAAAATTTTGAACGATTTTGTTAAACATCTTGCAAATGATTTAATTACTATAGCTATCTGCCTTCCATAATTTCGACTAAACACTTTGGTGTTTAAAAACTCAGCCTGCGTAAATGTGTACAACGTGAAGACCCGGTTGAGGAGGTGTGCTTAATGAATGTATGGCGTTGCAACTTGCAACAACTTTCATAATTATTATTTCCTCCCAATTATATATTTTAAAAAAGTAAAACTAAATATAGCTACAAAATACTGACTATAACATTTTTTCTTTATCTTTTTTTTTAATTTGTATCAATTAAATCAATTAAGTTTCTCCTTTAAAGCCCAAAGATTGAAGTATTTTGTATATAATTTTCTTCCGATTATCAAAGATTAGATTTTTTTGCAAATAATTAAAAGAAAAAAGAAAAGTTTCATTTAAGTAACAAAAAAAAGATAGCTAAAGTTCATATGATGCCATTATGACTTACATAGTTTATGTAATTTTATTTCATGAAATTGTTTGTGTTATTGCATCAATTATTTTACTGTATTTTTCAGTGAATATTTTATTTAAACAAAAATTATATAAAAAACTTACACCAACATTTACATTTTATTTTATTTATATTTTGGCCCTCGCCATGGCATCGATAGTTTATTATTTATATTCTATGATTTTTTGGCGACCTGACAGTAATATTTACAATGGAAAATTATTATATATTTTAGGCGCGCCATCTTCTCTTTTGATAACATTAAATTCGTTAATTGAAATTTTTTTATGCCTTGATCGATGTATATTTATTTTGGCACCAATAACTTACACCAAAAAATATCAATTAAATGTTACATTTTTTGCGATTTTTGGAGTTACAGCCTTAGTGGCTTTGATGTTGATTGATTTTATGGATGATTTCCCATTGGATTCAGTAACAACACATTGTCAAATATTTGCATGTTTAATCAAAGATTCATCTATGTCACTTTTAGTTAAAGGCGTCACGGTGGTTACAAGTTTTATTGCATCTTTGATGTTAGCTTTTTTAATAAGAATTAAACTTAATACAACTTCGCAACATGTAAAACGATTAAATAAAATTGTTGTAATTATTATTTTATTGACCACCATAAATGAAGTTATTCCATATACGTTTTCCCAAATTTATCTTAGTGTAAGTAATTAATGGGTTTTTTTGTTGAGAAACCAAAAAAAAAATTACTATTGATAATTTTCTGATAAGTTAATTGACTTTTTTTGTTTTTAGAAAAACTCAAAAAATTTTATCTCTAAAATTAAATTTTGCTCTTTCATTTTTTTGAAAAGATTTTCTCCTTTTTTAATTTATTTTTATTTTTAGATAACCAAACTCTCAGTGGTTGCCATAACAGGACCATATATTTCTACACTTTCATTAATCACCATTGTAATAACTACAACAATTTATTATAAAACATTTAAAAAAGTTAATGGAATTATGTCTTCAACTCACATCAATAATATTGTTTTTACAGTTAAATAAATGATGACCTTCATTATTTATTTTTATTTGCATTGACCAGCAACAAAAAAAAGAAGAAGATAAAAACTAAAATTAATTAAAGAAACAAAAGATCACAAAAAATCAGTGTAAAAGCCTTTTTTTAGAAACGCTCTTTTTTGACGATTCTATGGATTTGGAAATTTTTTTTCCATTTTTAGCAAATATTTACATATACCCTTCAACGGTAAATAATTATTATTATATAAAAATTAATTTCGAAATTTTGAGATTTATAATTAATAAAAATACATAGTATTTATATCTGTGTTATTTTGCATGGTGTACGACAACTTTTGCTTTTTTAAATAATTTCTTGCAAGCATTGTTTATTACTAAATAACATTAAAATGAAAATTATAATAACAAAAAATAACATTACCGTATAATATTTTTTTTTGCCGCCAACTCTTGACTAATAAATAAATAAAAAAATTTAATTTTGCCATTAACATTTTATTTTGTAAGTGGTGGCTCTAAAACAATTTGCGCTAAGCATTTTTGCTAATTTGATAAAAAATAAATTTATTACTCAATTTTCTGAGATTTTATTTTCACCCCTCTCTTTTTTATGACTCAAATTAAATCAAAAAAATAAAAAAACAGACTACATACAAGAAGGAAAAAAATTAATATATTTTAAGCAATTATTTGATGAAAAATTTACAATGTGGTAGCTTTCAAGAAAAAAATGGAAATAAGTATATTTTATTGAGTCTGATCACGAGTTTACTTTGGTTAATTTCATAAAAAAAAGCCCATAAATTACAAATTTATTAACATTAAAATGTGAAAGAAAAAACAAGATTAATCACATTTTCAAATATATTTATTTAATAATTTACAGTTTTTCTCTTTTATTAAATTTAAAAGGATAAATGCAACAATAATTAATTTATTGAGATAGAAAAATTGCAATATATAAAGAGTTTCCTTTTTTGAATTTTTCTTGAAAATTTGCCAAAATCCATCATTTTTTGCTAAGATTTTTAAAAATTATTAGATTTTAGTTTTGCTGCATTAAAATTAACCAAAGATTATTAACGCCTAAAAATAATAAAGATGGCTGAATTATTTGCATCTACTACAATTACATCTTTAATAATATCTCCTCTAGCTTCAATGGAACCAACTACAGTATTTTCTTTCTCGACTACTTCGCCTCTATTTCCATTTTCTTTTTCTACCGTATTACCTCTGCGGACTACCACGAAACTAGCTTCATTGTCTATCAAAAACCCTCCTGCCATATATGAAACAGTTCGAATAACAATGGAAACTTTATTTGGACTTGCCATATTTTTCAAACTCACTTTTATTGTTGCTTTCATCGCCGCATTTATTAAACCGAAAAGTGAAGTTCGAGTTCCATATTTTTTTCTTAACGTCGCCACAGCCATAGTTAGAGTTTATGCATATATAATAAGATTTATATATTTTTATATTAAACCCATGCCTGATTGGTTTGGCACAGTCTATGAAATGTCGCAAAACTTGAGTATGCAATTTCATGGTATTGTAATTTTAGCATTAGCGCTGAATCGTTTTACTGCCCTTGTTTTACCATTAAAACATCATAAGGTAAATTATTTAAATTTCTACTATTTTTTGTTTCCTGAAAATCTTGCTAAAATATATTATCAATTTGGTTTGCTAAAACTAAAATTTTAATTACATTTTAATACAATTATTTCATATCAAATAACTTTAATTTTATATATAAAATTATAGATTTGGAAATGGCGAAATTTTAACATATTTTTCGTTTTCTTATGTTTTTGGCCTTTAGTTCCAAATTTACCCATCGCCAATATATTTTATTGTTATTGGAAAGTGGATCGAGATGATGGATTTTGTCGAGAAAATTTTATTGGAACCCAAAAATATGTTCAATCTGCTAATTTAGTTACACCGTTTATAGCATTTATTTTTAATATGATGGCCGCGTATCAAATTTATAAAAAAACACAGTCTCATACTCAATCTGCAAAAGAAAGAACGGAGTTAAAATTGTTATATCAGTCAATATTTTCAACCATAACTTTTTTTGTATGGGTTTTTTTAACCCTTTTTACAAATCAATTGACTCCAATGTAAGTTATTCTTTATATTTTCCTTTTTATTTTTAAAATAACTAAACACAATTGCAATTGGTTTCAGAATTCGTGCAACACCCGATTTTGATACACAGCAAGCTTTATTAATCGTTCGGAGTTTCTTCGGCCAAGCTATTACTTTCTTTTCAATTCTTTATTTTGAAGGCGGTTTATTGCTTTTGTTAAAATTTAGGTATGTTAAATTTTAGGGTTTTATGATACTTTAAAAAGAATATTTAAAGATTTCTCTGATGTTTTCTTTTTATTAAACTTTTTATTTTTTAGCACAGTAATTCGAAAAATGTATTTCAAATTTTATGGCATCAGTAAATTAATTTATAAAATTAAAGGAAATGAATCTAATTCTTCAACTATAACTACCATTTTATAATACAAAACTAAAAATATATAATAAAATTAATTTTGTGATTAATAAATTTTTTTATTATTTTCTACCATATGAAATGCAAAAAAAATTAATTTATCGTCGCACTAGAAAAAACATTTTTTTTTTGTTGATAAAAGAAACTATTAAAAAATTATAATATTTATATTTGTCAAACACATACATACATCTTTTTTATAATTTTCAGACATGAAACCTGTGTGAATTTTTGCTTTTTAGAAAGAATGAAAATTAGATAATATTTTCTTTCTTTTTTTTACCCAAATCATACGATAATTTTATGGGCATTTATGTAATGCATTCGAAGAAAATTACCTTAGAGAAATGAAAATTACATTTAATTTAAGTGATGCCCATAAATCCCATAAAAATTTTTGGTTGTTAAAAAGATAGAATAAATATTGTTTAGAAATTAATTCCAAACTACACACTTTTGTGGTGGGCAACTAACAACATTATCTGAATTTCAATACAATAAACTTTTTTCCAAAATTCATATTAATTTTTTTTCTAAAACTTTTTTTCTTACCATTTATACTTTGGTTTTTCTGTCAATAAAAAATGTAATTAGATTTGTGTGATGCACGTTGTTATCCCTTCTGTACCATGTGAAAGTGAATTTTTTTTGTTTATTAAAAAAATTTAATGTTAATATTTTTCTTTTGAAAAATGGCAATTAATTTTATTTGTATAAATAATGAGTTAGTTCGATGCTTTCTTTAAGCAATGTGTGGATTAAATAACATAAAAGTCGTTAAAAATATAATAAAATTTTTATTTAATTAAATATTTTCCAAACTATATATCTTTTGAGATGGTGGCAAGACTAACAATATTTATATATTAAAAAAATGGAGAAAATAAAAATAAAACTTATTTTATTAGAAAATACCGTTTTTCTAAACTTTGATACAATATTTTCTTTACCGCTTTTTGCTTTTTTGGAAAAAATAAAAATGCCAAGTAAAACAACAAAGAAAAATATTATTTGTCATATTCCTGGCCTCAAATTTAATCGATATAACGACATCGATGAAATCCGATGCGCTTTTGGTAATATTGCCATGTGGCTTAATAACATTCATTTTGGCCATATTTGCGCTGGATTATTAATTCTAATAATTTTGATTTCAATTTTTGGAAAAATTAAAGAAAATTATAAATGGTTTATTTTGAATCAAGCTTTTTGGGATTTAATTATGACATATGATTTTATTTTTAATAATTATATGGATATTGGCTTCCTAACAGATCCAGAGGTTCATCAAAGAGGTTTATTTGAAATTTTTCCAAGTGAGTACACAATGTTAATTAACGATATAATGAATACTCAACCATATTCATCTTTGCTTTTACTGTGTTTAACTCGATTTTTATGTTTGTATTTTATGAATTTTTATCAAAGACTTACTCAAAAACGAAGAATTATATATTTTATTCTAATTTTTAATTTTATTATTCTCATTGTTCACATTGATTTTTTATTTTCATCTTTATGGGAGGATAGAAAATTCTATTTAGATGATTTATGTTGGGAACAGGCTAAAACTCAAAAACAAGAAAATCAATGTTATATGAATAATAAATTTTACCGTAAAGATTTTTTATATAATCTTTGGAATACTTTGAGCAATATTTTTATAACTATTGTTTTACTAAAACCTTTAATATTTTTATTATTTTCTATTCTCGCGACATCAATGATAATTTTTAAAATTGCAAAACAAGCAAAATTTCAAATAAAACACAATAAACGAGATTTTTTAAATTCTTTTCGAGTCACTTTGGTTATGCTTCTTCAAACTATAATATATTTCTTTATTTTTGTTATAGAATTAGTTAATTTTTTTCCGAAACTTTATATAATAAATATAATTATTTCATATGCAAATATGGATGATTATGATTATGGTAGCGAAGCCGAATATGTTGATATGGATAATAATTATGTTTGCCACGAAGGATCAATTTTCTGTTTTAATTTTGCTTTACCTAAATGGATTAATAGTTTTCATAATTATGGTTTGGATGATTTTAAAATTTTACAAGCCATTGTTCAAATAAGAATTTTTATTGAAAGTATTTTAGTTTTATCTCTTATGACGGGATATCGAGAAGCTATAACTAAATTTTTCAAATTTGGCGTTAAATCGGCTTATAATCCACTTGAAAAATATGTGAAATCTAAATCAAGTCGAAGCGGGGTTTCAACAACTACTGAAGTTACGATCATTTCAAAGAATTATTAATTAATTGAATGCGACCGACTTAGAGATTGGGGCGGAGGAGGTGGTAAATGCTGTGGTGGCGAATAGAAATTTTAATACAATAATATCATTTTAAATTTTTAACTTATTTTTTTTTTAATAATAAACAGTTTATTTCGTCTTTATGCAATAAATCTTGATTGCTGTTTACCAAAATAGAAAAAAAAATTTAAAAAATTTAAAGAATATGCTCACGTCATAAAAAATCGAAATAGAAAAAAGCCAAATGATACATTTTAATAATTATAAGGAATTTAGTTTATTCAACATTTTTTAAGTACAAACAAACATTTGAACCAACTCAACATAAGCGATTTTCATTTAATCATAAAAAAATCTAGAAAACTCTGTGAAATTAATTTAAAAGTAATAATCTTCACAATCTAACATCTCATTGAATTCTCAACACACAAAAAAGACCTATGTGCTCATATCAAAATCTTTTCAAGCATAAGCTTTTAATTGTTTACTTTATCATGCACTCTTATTGAGATTTTAATTAAAAACATTCTGTTTATTCACTAAATGAAAAACAGATTATGCTTAGATGGTTTCAAAAATGCTTTAAATTAATTAATTTATGTTTAAGCCGTTTCGTGTTTATATTTGACTCATTTTGAATAATTAAAAGTTCAAGCACATAAATATATTAAAACTAAATAAAAAAATATACATTTTCATTAGTAAAAAAACTAATATAAAATAAAGCATTTAGTTTACATTTTGTTCTCTTTTTTTAAATAACAGCAATGGCTTATATTACTTACGTTAATCTTGGCCATGATATTAGCTGTTTTATATTTGGTTATATTTTTTGTTTTCCTCTGTTTTTGGCCATTAGTTCCAAATTTTCCCATCGCCAATATATTTTATTGTTATTGGAAAGTTGATCGAGATGATGGATATTGTCGAGAAAATTTTATTGGAACCCAAAAATATGTTCAATCTGCTAATTTAGTCACACCTTTTATTGCATTTATTTTTAATATGATGGCCGCTTATCAAATTTATAAAAAAACCCAGTCTCATACTCAATCAGCAAAAGAAAGAACGGAGTTAAAATTGATATATCTAGAGACCGGCAGCTCAAAATTTTTTTAAAAGAAAATTGCAAAATTTTGTTCCGATCTAGTACTTTATGCTATGAATATTCCGAATATAAAAAAATAAATAGAACAAGACTTAATTAAAAACTCCAAAAGTCGAATTCAAATTTTCTAAAATCAAAAATTTTTCGTTCGAGAGAACACTTTTCTTTTATTCAACGAAAGGGAAAAAAAAGCATGCAGCTAACAGCCTTTTCTTCTTATTTTTTGTGTTTTTCCATTGCAAAATCAACTAGATAATTAGTATTTTGGATGCCATTTTTTAAGTGCGCGAAGGTGCGCATTTTTTTGACCAAAAAAATTTAAAATTTAATTTTCTATCGATCCATGCAAAAAAGTCGTTGAAACCCCCATGAAACTAAATTTTTTGAACAAAAAATCTATGTTTTGAGGCTATTAGTGAAGGAAAGCTTGGTTCAAAAATTAGATATTCGAAATCAGGACATAAAATTACATTTTATGGTAAATATGTATAATTTATTTGCCCTTTATTTTAATTAATAGTAAACAAACTCTTTTTCGCACATGTAAAGACGAAAAAAATAGGGGGGAACACTCAGGCATGCATGCGACTTGCCGGTCTCTAGCTATATCAATCAATATTTTCAACCATAACTTTTTTTGTCTGGGTGTTTTTAACCCTTTTCACAAATCAATTGACTCCTTTGTAAGTAATTTCTTACACTTTTTCTTTATTTTTATTTTTTAAATAAATAAAGAAAATCGGTTTCAGAATTCGTGCCACACCCGATTTTGATATTCAGCAAGCTTTATTAATCGTTCGAAGTTTTTTTGGTCAGGCTATTACTTTAACTTCAATACTTTATTTTGAAGGCGGTTTAATTTTATTGATAAAATTTAGGTATGTTTGACATGAAATTTATAGAGGATGCTTAAAGATTTATCGGATCTTTTTTTCTCTTTCTTTTACTTATTGGTTTAATATTTTCATGATCAAAAAATGTTTTAGCACAGTAATTCGAAAAATGTATTTCAAATTTTATGGCATCAGTAAATTAATTTATAAAATTAAAGGAAATGAATCTAATTCTTCAACTATAACTACCATTTTATAATACAAAACTAAAAATATATAATAAAATTAATTTTGTGATTAATAAAAAATTTTAATATTTTCACATTATACATATGAAAAAAGGGACATCAGACACAGAATAAGTTTTAATACCCAAAAAAGAAAATAGAAAAAAAAGTACTCTTTTTTCCAGTAAATTGCTTCACATCTATTTTCTACAGTACGTAATTTATTTGAGAAAAAATAACTTTGGAGAAATGAAAATTACATTTAATTTAAGTGAATCCTATTAACCCCATAAAAATCGCTGTTTGTAAACAAAATAAAATAAATCTTTTATAGAAATTAATTCCAAACTACACACTTTTTGTGGGGGCTACTAACACCATTATCTGAACTTCATTAAAAAGGAGAAAAACAGTAATATTTTTTCATAAAATAATATTAATTTTTTTCAAAAACTTTATTTCCCAGCTTTTATACTTTGGTTTTTCTGACTGTAAAAAATGTAATTAGATTTGTATGATGCCCATTGTTTATCCCCTCTATACCACGTGAAAGTGAATTTTTTTTGTTTATTAAAAAAAACAATAAAATAAAATTTAATGCCAATATTTTTCTTTTGACAAATAATTAATAATTTTATTTGAATAAATAATGGGTTAGTTTGATGCTTTCTTTAAGCAATGTGTGGAATAAATTACATAAAAGTCGTTTAAAATATAATAAAAGTTTTATATAATTAAATATTTTCCAAACTATAAATATCTTTTGAGATGGGGGCAAGGCTAACAACATTTCAATTTTATAAAAATGGAGAAAATAAAAAAATACTTAGTTTTAATAGAATACTGTTTTTCTAAACTTTAATAAATATTTTCTTTACCGCTTTTTGCTTTTTTGGAAAAAATAAAAATGCCAAGTAAAACAACAAAGAAAAATATTATTTGTCATATTCCTGGCCTCAAATTTAATCGATATAACGACATCGATGAAATCCGATGCGCTTTTGGTAATATTGCCATGTGGCTTAATAACATTCATTTTGGCCATATTTGCGCTGGATTATTAATTCTAATAATTTTGATTTCAATTTTTGGTAAAATTAAAGAAAATTATAAATGGTTTATTTTAAACCAAGCTTTTTGGGATTTAATTATGACTTATGATTTTATATTTAATAATTATATGGATATTGGTTTCTTAACCGATCCATGGGTTCATTCAAGAGGTTTATATGAAATTTTACCAATCGAATATGAAATGTTAATAACTGATATAATGAATACTCAACCATATTCATCTTTGCTTTTGCTATGTTTAACACGATTTTTATGTTTATATTTTATGAATTTTTATGAAAAGCTTACTCGAAAACGAAGAATTATATATTTTATTCTAATTTTTAATTTTATTATTCTCATTGTTCACATTGATTTTTTATTTTCATCTTTATGGCAGGAAAGAAAACTCTATTTAGAAGATTTATGTTGGATACGAGCTAAAACTCAAAAACAAGAAATGCAATGTTTTACTCAAAATTATATGGAAAAAAAGGTTTACCCTAAAGATTTTTTATATAATCTTTGGAATACTTTGGGCAATATTTTTGCAACCATTGTTTTACTAAAACCTTTAATATTTCTTTTATTTTCAATTCTCGCAACATCAATGATAATTTTTAAAATTGCAAAACAAGCAAAATTTCAAATAAAACACAATAAACGAGATTTTTTAAATTCTTTTCGAGTCACTTTGGTTATGCTTCTTCAAACTATAATATATTTCTTTATTTTTGTTATAGAATTAGTTAATTTTTTTCCAAAACTTTATATAATAAATATAATTATTTCATATGCCAATATGGATTATGAATATGTTCCCGTTGGTAGTGATGGAGAATATGTTGATATGGAAAACGATTTTGTTTGCCATGAAGAATCTATATTCTGTTTTAATTTTGTTTTACCTAAATGGATTTATAGTTTTAGTAATTATGGTTTGGATGATTATAAAATTTTACAAGCCATTGTTCAAATAAGAATTTTCCTTGAATGTATTATAGTTTTATCTCTTATGACGGGATATCGAGAAGCTATAATTAAATTTTTTAAATTTGGTTTTAATTCGGCTTATAATCCAGTTGAAAAATATGTGAAATCTAAATCAAGTCGAAGCGGGATTTCATCAACCTCTGAGGTCACGATCATTTCAAAGAATTATTAAACAACTGAATGGCGACGACCTACTTGGAGGTTGATATAATGCATATGGGCTTTATTTTACTGGGGGGACACAGATACGTTTTGTTATCTCAAATTTCATTGTTGAATCATTTTTTTGCATTGAACGATGCATTTCAATACTTTTTCCATTTCGATGTTTAAAACGATACAATTTTAAATTAAATATTCTTTTTCAATCTTGTAATAATAAAAAAAGCACTCAAATTGTTAATTTTCATTAAAGTTATAAAACGGCTTCTCCCTTTTTTTTAAATTTTCAAACAAAAAATGAACAAAAAAATAAATCAAAAAACAAATTATTGTTTTCTGAACGAATAAACAAGGAATCATCAAGTCGTTGTTTTTGGCCTACTCGAAAAGGCAGACGCCACTGACTTTACCTACTTCGAGAGTATGACAAAATGACAGCCCTTTTTTCGGCCAACCTTTTTTGAATCTATCGAATAACCATTATCATTTTAAAAAAATTATAAAAGAAATGGTGAAAGAACCTAACAGAAACTTGTTTGTATTTTTTTTTTGTTGGTTTAAGCCTTTTTATTTCTATCTTCGCCGCCGAATTGGCCAACCGTTTTTTATTTTTCAAAAAAGGTAGATGCAGCCGCCTAACACCTCTACAAGATGCAGCGCTAAATAGGCATGGGCGCCGCTTTCTCGAGCTTGATGGTTCCTAGGCTAAACAAACAAGCAATTTTTGGTGGCACAGGTCATCGTCGTCAAAGGGGCGCGTAAGAGAAAGGGTGACCGCTCTCGCGAAAAAATCAATTCAACATTTCAAACAAAAAAGAAGAAAAAAAGGGAAAAAAATGGTTTTTCTTTCTTTCTTCGTTTTCTTCTATTAAACAAAAATAAGAGAAAAGACATAGGCTTTTATTCAAATTATTTATTTTTCTTTGTGTATTTTTGATTTAAATTATTTTTGTTTTATGGCAGAAGATTATCTTTATCTAAGTAGGTATTATATTCTTTTAAATTTAATGTTTCCCACGAAAAATTTATATAAAGTATTATTTATTTTTTAGAACTACATGGTCCCATCGTCGATGAAGGAATAATACAATACTACAAAAAATCATCATCTTTTTTTGATTGTGATTCATGAGTTTCATGTTATGCGATTCTCTTTTCAGATTCCACTTTAATTTGGTTTAAATCTAAAGTTAGGAAATTTCTTTTTGTTTGTTTGTTAGAAATCAACTTATTCTTTTACTTTTTCAGAATGAAATACAAAAACCAATTGGTTCAATAATTCTCAGAAATTTTATTCCTTATATTTGTATCGGTACTTTATTATCAAAAGTAACAATCAAAGTGCCGCGTCCTAGACATACATTTTGGTCGCCAAATTTTTTAGTTGCAATTTTTAATGGTCCAAAAATCCAAACCAAAAAATGTGAATGGTTTTATTTTGATAATAAATATATAATCTTGAAAGATGGTTTAATGAAATCTTGAAAAATTTACCACCTAAATTAAATCGCTCAATTTACGATAAAGCTCAAGGAAAATTTAATAATGATTGTAAGTTTCTTATCTGAAAAAATTACAAAAAAGGAACTTCTTTTTGTGAAATATTGTACAAATGCCAATAGCAAATTAAATTGCAATTTATTGGAGTGTAAACAAAAAAAGTTATATAAAATTTGAAAGATTTTTTCAGTTTTTTTAAAAATTGTTTTATGTTATTTAGCTAGCTTTAAAATAATTTTAAAAAAAGTAGATTAATTGCCAAGAAGAACAAAATCAAAAAAAAGTTAGAAACCTCAATCAAAAGAAACAATTTTTAGCACCTCCACCCGCTTATGGCTTAATTGAAAACATTTCAAGGCGATATGTTGGAACATTTTTTGATAAACAGCTTGCTCAGAGGTTACTCACAATGCAAAAAATAAAAAGCAACGATAGCTTCCGAGCTACCAATTCTAATCTATCTTATGTCGATTATGGATTTGGAAGCTTTTTTTATCCATATCCTGAATGGTTTGTAGAAAATAATTCCACTGAAGTAAGTTTAAAGCTCAAATTTTTGGTAAATTATATCTCAACTTTTTTAGGATTATTTTGACATTCACCAAATTTGGGCTACTACTTCATTCTCGAAATGCGATTGCTCAATGTGTAAAAGACGAAATCAGAAAATTGAATATAGCAATGGATTTTACAATGTCAGAAGCTCAAATAATGATTCGGGCTTTGGCTTTAGTGATTTTTTTAGTGGCTTCTTTAGCAGCGGCGGTGATTGTGGCGGTGGTGGAGGTGATTTCAGTGGAGGTGGAGATTGCGGCGGAGGAGGAGGTGACTGCCGCGGTGGAGGAGGCGATGGAGGTGGTTGTGAATAGAAATTTTTATGATATCATTTTAGAATATATATTTAACTAATTTTGTTTTTGAATAATAAAATGTTTATTTTTGCATTTTCTAATAAATTCTTATTGCTATTTACCGAAAAAGATAGCAATAATTTATGTGATCGAGAATATGCTTATGGGATTAAAAAACGATAAGAAGAAGCCTAATGATACATATTAATAATTTTAAAGAATTTAGTTTATCCAAGTTTTTTTAGAACAAACATCTGAACCAATTCAACATAAACTCTTTGAATTTAATGATTTTTTCTTTCCCTCGTTTTTTGTCTAGTCTTTATTCGTGACTAACTTTGTTAAGCGTATGTGTGCTTAATAAAGAGCTGGTATTAAAAGTAGTAGGAGTTCCCCTACATCATATATATTAAAAACTTTTCAAGCATAATCTTTTAATTGTTTACTTTACCATGCATGCACTCTTATATAGAGATTTTAATCTAAATACATTCTGTTTTTTCACTACATGAAAAAGAGATAACGCTTAGGTGGTTTCAAAGATGCTTTAAAATAATTAATTAATGTTTAAGCCGTTTCGTGTTTTTATATGACTCATTTTCAATAATTAAAAGTTCAAGCACATAAATTTATTAAAACTAAATAAAAAAATATACATTTTCATTAGTAAAAAAATAATATAAATGAGAGCTTTTAATTAACATTTTGTTGCCATTTATTTTGTTTTTAATAATGGGTTATATTACCTATGTTAATCTTGGCCACGACATAAGTTGTTTTATATTTGGTTGCTTATCTTTCTTTTATTCAACAAATTTGTTATTTCGCAAAAGTGTTTTGAAAAAAAGTGTTAAAATTTCTCCAACAATTACAGTATATTTTATTTATGTTTTATTTTTTTCGATTTTTTCTATTATACATTTTGGATATCTTTTATTTCAATGGCGACCTACTGGAGATGGATATAATGCATATTGGCTTTATTATACTGGAGTGGCCCAAATACTTTTAGTTATTTCAAATTCCATTGCTGAATCATTTCTTTGTATTGAACGATGCATTTCAATCCTTTTTCCATTTAAATATTTTAAAGGAAAAAGGATTGCTTTTGCTTGGATTTCAGCTTTCGGTCTCATTTTATCGTTTGTGCTAGTTTATCATTTCAATGATTATTTCCATTTGATTCCAGTGAATTCTGAAACAAAATGTCAAATTTTTGCTTGCTTGCTAATTTCCGTCAATAAATATTTATTTTATACAAAAATTTTATTTAATATTATTAATATTATTTTTGCTATAATTTTGGTTTTATTAATTAAATATGTTTTTAAAACTGATAACAAAAGTACCAAACAAATGAATAAAACTTGTGCGTTTTTATTGATTTCGACCACCGCGATTGAGTTGATTCCTATTGGAATTGGACAAGCTTTTGTTATCGTAAGTTTTTTGGCACTATTTTGGACCATTAATTTTTCGTAAAAGGTTCTAAAAATTTAATTTTTGAAAAAACACAGATATTTTGAGAGTTTCGTGGCCAAAAAAATATATAGTCTAAAGAGTGTTAATTTCGTTTTTTTTTCAGATTTATGGAAAATCTCTAAATGAATTTGCTGGCTCTTATGGAACAACAGCGGTTAGCATAAATATAACTTTATCCGCCATCGTTTATTACAAAACATTTACCAAAAATTTAGGAAGTAAACCACAAAGTATAATCCCTTTTGTAACTAATATAACATTAATAATTCCTGCAGTAAAATAAAATACATATAAAATATTTTCTATACTTAAATAGTGGCTTTCTTTGTTAATGTGAATTTAAAAAATAGAATAAAGCAATGAACGAAAAAATGGAAATCAAAAACCATTTATTGTTTCTCGGATAATTAAAAAAAGAAGCGGCTATTTATTTTTGTAATCTGTATTTTTCAATAAAATTTTTAGGTGCAGAAGATATGATAAAATTTAAAAAAAAAATTTCTTCAAAAAGTAATTTTTAAAACATTTAAATCTCGAACACAATGTTGAAGAAATATATATATTTGTTTAATGAAAAAATAGGTAAATGTACTGATGTATGTGGTATTCACTTTTTTCTTTTTCTTATTTATGTCACTCTTAATTTTTTTATATAAGCTGTATTTATTGAGTATTCCTTTCTATATGCGTTGGGTTTTGCTCAATGGCTTCAAGTTTATCATCTGGAAAGTTATACGTTGTTCTTCTTACGTAATTATCACGGAAATTGATTCCCATTTTAACTAAAATTACAATTTTTTGCCAATTTCTTTCAATATAATTTAGGAATTCCTTCAAGAATCGATTGCTTTCTTTCTCGATTGAATATAACTTTGTTAAATTTTGACAAAAAAAAATATAAATAAAATATTTAAAACTTTGAAGAAGAAAAGATAGTTAAAAATAATTTTAGTCATCGCTCGCTTCTTTTTTTAGCTATTTGCCTTTAAAGAAGAAAATACATATGCAAAAAGAAAATCGATATGGAAGAAGATAAACCAAAAAATGTGTGCTTTTTTTTATATAACATTTATTCACTTTGTTTTGAAAGATGAATAGAGAAAGATAAAAAATAAACGCGGTGAAAAAAGATGAAATTTTTCTTTTCACTTTTTCGATGTAAGTTTAATAAAGACAATGGCACGATGGCTAGTTTTGCTTCTTTTTCTTTTAAAGTGCATTTTTTTTGAAGGTGATCTTTTTCACCTTCTTTTCTTTAGCGCCACAGCATGCTCGCGGAAACATTTTTTTGTTGTTGTTGCCTTTTTTGCTCTATTCAGTCAATATAATATAGTTTTTTTTAACAGAAACTCATATCTAAGTCTATCGATTTGAATTTTTTCCTGTTGTCGTCAATGTGAGTCATAATTGCGTTTTGCAAATAGTTAAGGCGATCAATAAACATTTTTTTATTTTCCCTCGAAAGTTAAAACTAACATTTTGTTGCATGGATTGACTGGCCATCGTGAAAGTCGTATATATGATACACAAAAAATAAAAAGCAAAAAAGGTTTAACTTTAAACAAAAAAGGTGCAAATCTACAAAATCTCAAAAAAAAAAACAAAACAAAAAACGAAAAAAAGGGATTAAATCTTTTTATTCAGAAATTATAAATGACATTAAAAAAATTCAAGTTGCTTATTTCCATGTTTTGTTTAAATATTTATTTTATCATTGAAAGATATTCGCAACTAAATATTTATTATTTAGATGAAATTATATTGAGTAGTCACCTCCACGAACACCAGGTATTCTTAGTCTAACCCATCGCTCCAATTTTTGAGATTTCCAAAAATCTAAACACACGTATAACATTTCTTCAATATCTTTATATTCACTTTCAGTAAAACTGTTTTTAATGAAAATATCTGCGGAAGGTGAGATGGCGTTTCCCTGTAAAGTAAAAGAATAGTTAAGCTATATCAAAAAAAGCCGATTTACTCGGCTCATTTTTTAGACAAAAAATTAGCAAATAAAAAAAATCTTACTTTTAAGAATTCACTCAAAAAGTTGATATCAATTGGCTCCAAAAAAGTTTTGATCACGAATCTTTCAAGTTCATTCGAACAATTTACATGCTCTTTAACAAATGGAAATGCAGGATACTGAAGTTCATAAAACTCGGCTACTTTTAAATTTGGAAGTTTTTCAATTATTTCGGGAACGCAACAAGTTTCTTTATTTTCTTTAATAATTTTTGTATCATTAAATAAAAGTTGAGAAACATTTGATCCCAAAAATATTAATTCTTTCGTTGTAAGATTCTGGTGGAAAAGATACATCGCAGAAATTTGAGATTTAAAAATTTTGGGAATCATGGATGGTAAAGCCGAAGAATTTTTATCATTTACAAAAAGTTTGGAGGTTAAAAATATTTTTTTGATTTCTCTTGGATCATTTCCTGAATAGAATAATCCATTTTTATAAGTCACAGACGAAGGATATTGGTCGCTAATATCAAGCGTAGAGCAAAGATTAATTTCAAATAAAGTATAAAAATATTTTGATGTTTTATAAAGTTTTTCCAATAAATTTGGTTTTAATTTTTTTAATATGTAATTAATTATCGTCAAAGGAAGAATGTGTTGTTTAAATTTTGGTGATTTGAAAACTACTTTTTGTGATTTTCTTACTAGTTTAATTTCATTATCCCTCACAACGAAATTCAAAACGGCAGGTGGTTCTTTTGGAACTTCGAATAACATTTGGTTTAAAATTTCATCGAAATTTATTTCATTAATTTGGTATGTTTCTTCGTCGCCAAAAAATTTTTTAAGAAGCAAAATGGTTGCTTCGATGGAATTAAAATCTTTTTCAAATTTAATTGCATCTAGTTGCCATTTTTTAACGTTTTCAAGTGACAATTTCGAAGCGTTTTCAATTTCTTTTATGTATGTTTCAAACATTTCTTTATCGAAAATAAAAAATCGACAATATCGAGAATATGTACAAAGCATCAAATCCTGCAAAAAAATAGAGTTAAGTTTTGAAAATGACCATTTCGAAAAAACTTATAATTAAATTTTTTTCTTTCAAATATTCCAAATAATAATTCCACATTTTTTTATTTTGGGGTTTATCACCAATTCGAAATTCAGTATTTTGTATAATAAATTTTACATCATTGGTTTTCTTGACGTTAGTCCACCATTCGTCATCTTCTTTGAACCTAATTTTTTTAAATAAATCTGTTGAGATTTGAAAGTGAGTTTTTAGTTTTTCCAGTTCTTCTTCTGTGTCAGCTAAAATAAAAAAATCTTTAAGAATTTTTTAATTTAATCAGAAGCTAAAGAAAAACATACGAGTAAATTTTATATATTCTTTGTAAAATTCTTCAAGGGAATGATTTGGAAATAATAAACATTTCTTTATTCTTTCAAGAAATTTCAACTTTTCTAAAATGGTTTTTTCATTCCATTCTCTAACATCGATAGCAGAATAATGTTTGGTTAAAAGTTTCAAGAAGAATGTTCCCTACAAAGAAAAAAAAGTTAATTGAAAGGTATAAATTTTTATTTAAATGGGAATTACATACATCGTCTTCTTCTAATTTGTATGTCGAAAACCAAAAATGTTGAAATAAATGGCATAAATTTTTAAGTTTTATTTCGTTTCTTCTTTTCAAAACGTCTTCTTCAACTCCTTTAAATCTGTGTAAACTAAAAAAAATATATATATATATATTTGTGAATCACGATGATTTAAAAGTATGTCTTTTTTTACCCACCCATAATATAAATACCAAATATAAGAAATGACGGTATATTTTTCAGCAAATTTATCAATAATTTTAATTTGTTGTTCTGCATTGCCTTCTGCCGCTTTGTAGTCGTTGACTAAACATTTTAAAGCGGTTCGATAAGGTTCATGATACTCATCCACATGACTTTCTAACATACTAATATGACACCAAATCATTTTTATTTAATTTATTTTAAGCTTTACTGAAAAAATTAAGAAAAAATAAACAAATAAAATTTATGAAAATTCAACGGACTCAAACATAAACAAAAAAAGTTTCTGTAAATTTTTATTTGGCATTGATTCATATTTTGTAAAAAAATGAGACACCCATCATATTTTAAACGCACAAAAGGAAATGTTGAGCAGAATTTCCTAAACGAGTTATTTACTAAATTTTTTTTTTCATTATTTTTTTTCTTGTTGCCTGACTGCCAATGAATAAAAAAAGTGATATCTTTTTAACAGTGTCCCGGCTTCAATTTCGTTGGTGTTAATTTTTTTAGTTTAAAAATGATGTCAACGAATATTTTCTATTCAACTTTTTTTAATTTTAGTCACAAAATAAGTTTTTTAATGAAACTTATGCATTTATGGCAAAAATATGTATGATCTCTCTTTTTACAAATTTCGCTGGCTTGAGTTTAAATTCAATAAAATAATCCCTTTATTTTCCCCTTAATTATAAAATAAAAGAAAAAATAATAAAAAATAAATCAATTTTAAATAAAAAAATCATGTAAATTTCAATTCAAAATTAAAATATTTTCATGCCGGATCTGTTAATTGACATTCTAAATCCGTTATAATCAAAGAAGGTTCACCCATTTGCCAAGTTCCATTAACACAAGTTGCAGGAACGGTAATTGAATCAGGCCCGAAATCAATATAATTAATATTATTCACAATTATAGCAGCTTGAAGATCTAAACCTTGGCCTTGAGGTTGTGAACAGGTCACTTGAGCTGTTGCTCGACAATTATTGTCATTATATACGAAAGTCATAACACCATCAGCGTAAGCTGCTTGGGTCGAACCTAGTAATAATGGACTACAACAAGCTAAAAATACTTCTGGTGTCGTCGGCGGATTAGTTGTTGGTACTGAAGTTGTTGGGGGTGCAACTGTTGTGGTCGAAGTCGTCGCCAATGGAGTTGTGGATGATGCCACTGTTAGATTTCTAAATACTGTAGTGGTAGTTTCAACCGTTGATGAACCTGTAAAAAAAAAAGCACCAATAAAAATGATATCATTTTTTCTCTCGAATCAAAGACTTACTTCCACTATCGCATGATGTAACAACTTCCGAATATGGCCCACTTAAATTTTAACTTATTTAATTTTTTTATTCATCAAAAAATAATTACAGTAACTCACTAACAATTATATTGTGAAACTTCGACACAATTTTCAGGTTGTGGCATACAATCTCTTAACCTCCATCGAATGTTCAACATTGGAATTGGTGAATTTGTTGGACATATGGACCAATCACCCCATATACTCCAATTAGCAATAAGTTGACAATCTTCAGCAGCAACACCACCCTCTTCGCATACCAACATTATTATGAAAGATATTAAAGCGAAGAGGGCTGAAAAACTATGTTTAGTCCTACAAAAACGAAAGTAAGTTATAAGTTTATAAAAAATAGGGAACTAAGCGAGAAAAAAAATCAGGAAATTATCATAAAATTTAATAAAAAAACCGAAAAAAGTAACTTTTCTTCGAAGTTAAAGTCGCACTCAGCTTTTTCGAACTTTTACCTCGACATCAATCTCAACTAAATTTCTTTTCAAGGCTAAACTTTAAAATTAATCAACATTTCAGAATCTTGAAGCAAAGCAATAAAGCAATAACATAAGCATAATTTTAAAAAAACTAACATTAAGAAAAAAATTATTTCCTTGTTAAAAGTTTCATGTGAGATAAATAATATTTATTATGGTTTATTAAAAAAATTACACAATAATTATTTCCTATTATATTTTTTTGAATGGAAAAGGAAATTAGTGAAAAATAGATTTTCAACACAAAAATTTCATAAAAACTGGAAAAAAATACTTTGGTCCATTCCTCTAATCTGAATATAGATTAATAATTACGTAATACATCGATATTTTAGAAAACAAAAAAAACATGCAAAATTTGTAGTTTAAATTGGAACACATTTTTATTTTTACGTGTTTTTTACCAACAAAAAAAATCATTAATCCATTTTTACTCTAATCTGAATATAAAATACACTTATTAAATAAGAGAAAAGTAGAGATGCTCGCATCAGACAAAAGATAATATTTTTTTGTATCAAATTAAAAATAAAAATATGAGAATACGCTTCGCCTTTTTTCTTTTAATTTAAAAAAAAATCATATACATATTTCGAGATGGCTATTTTCCGAGCGAAGTATGTATCAGGAGTTTTCAAAATTTTCGAATTAACAATGAAAAGTAGTGGAGAAAAAGAAAAGAAATCAATAAACAAATTATTAATTTTTGGAAGGTTAATCAACCAATAATATTTGGCGGCACTGGTCATCGTGAAAAAGGCGTGTAAGAGAACAAGAATGTTGACCTCGTTCGCTCGCGAGAAAATCGTTTTGCATTGTAAAATAAAAAAGACAAAAAATGAAAACTAGGGATTTACATATCTCTTTTTTGTCTCAAAAAATATCAAAGAAAACTTTAGTTCGAATGCAAATTTTTATCTCTTAAATTGGCGTATTTATTTAATTTCGTTATGGCCGATAATTTTATAAGTAAATTTTTTGTTTTTATTAACTAAATGATTTTTTGGAGAAAAAAAAATTATTCACTTTTAGAAAAACATTGTCCCATAATCGACGAAGGAATAATACAATATTACAAAAAATCGTCGTCATTTTTTGGATGTGATTCATGGGTTTCATGTTCTGCGATTCTCTATTCAGATTCAACTTTAATTTGGTTTAAATCTAAAGTTAGGAAATTTCTTTTTGTTTGTTTGTTAGAAATCAACTTATTCTTTTACTTTTTCAGAATGAAATACAAAAACCAATTGGTTCAATAATTCTCAGAAATTTTATTCCTTATATTTGTATCGGTACTTTATTATCAAAAGTAATAATCAAAGTGCCGCGTCCTAGACATACATTTTGGTCGCCAAATTTTTTAGTTGCAATTTTTAATGGTCCAAAAATCCAAACCAAAAAATGTGAATGGTTTTATTTTGATAATAAATATATAATCTTGAAAGATGGTTTAATGAAATCTTGAAAACTTTACCACCTAAATTAAATCCGCCATTTTATGACGATGGCGATGAAAAAGTTAAAAATTGTAAGTTCTTTATTTAAAAAATAAACACCAAGAAAAAAAGCGTAAATCACGGCGGCTTATTTCCGCAAATGTAATTTTTTTCTTAAATGCATGAATTAAATTTATTAGGCTAAGAAATTTCGTGGGAAAATATAAATGGCAAAAAAATAATAACCCAATTTTGAACTATACAACATAAAAAAAATTGAAAAAAATAAATGTATTTTGTGATTAAAAAATTTAATAAGTTTTTAGCATCCTTTTTGCAGCCGCCTCCAGGTGCTTTTGATTTAATTGAAAATCATCCTTCAAAACGAAATGGTGGGACATTCTTTGATACGCACATTGCTTCCAATGGTAAACAAAAAACCAAAATAAACAAAAAGAGACGAACAACAAAAAATTCCAATATATCTTATTTTGATTATGAATTTGGAAGCTATTTTTATCCAAATTCTGGATGGTTGACAAAAAATAATAATTCCACTTCGGTAGGCTCTTTCTTGCATGGTTTTAAATAATATTATTTTGTTGTTAATTTTTTTATTAAAATTTTAGAATAATTTTGGCATTCATCCAAATGGTTATATTTCTTCCAATCACAATCATCAAATAGATGATTATTGTCATGGATCCTATAATCTAGCCAACTCCGATTGTGCCGATTATGATTTTTGTTTTGATGACTTTCTTTCATGCTTTTTTGCCAGCAGTTGTGGCGATTGTGAAGGAGGAGGAGACGATTGTGGTTTCAGTGGCGGTGGCGATTATGGCGATGGAGGAGGAGGAGATGGTGGTGGAGGAGGGTGTGATTAACATGGCTTTTTTATAACTTTTAAAAAGCTATTCTTAAATAACTTTTATTTTTGGATAATTAAATGTTTAATCAGCGATTTTTCAATAAATTTTTCTTATTTGTAACAAATAACAATCAGCGGTGCAAGTCCGAAATTGACTGTTAAAAATGACCTTGACGAGAGCCGAAACATTTTCCCGAGATTTTAAGATATCTCCATCTATGGCCTGAAAAAAATGTAACCTTAAAAAGGATAAACATAAATAACCTAATTTTTTCCCATATTTTTTTTGTCAATAAAAACAATAAACAGATTATATAGTTTATATCAAAGAAAAGAATGAAATCTATTTTATTTATTTTTATTTTCCTTAATTTTGTTATTGCTACTGTTTTTTCTAATGAAAACGAAGTCCCTTATGAAAAAACAATAGCTGGAAAATTTTTAAGATTGTTTAAAGATACCTTTCAAACTCTCAATGAAGATTTTGATGAAACTGAAGGTTAATTTTTCAACTTCCGAACTTATCGATTTTAAGTATTATTTATTAATTTTTTTTTATTCAAATCTTTTAGAAAGTTTCAATAACCATACCCAAGCTGAATTAGATCGTTATTCGGCAAGGCGATGTGGAAACACATCGATTCCAGTTGGACTTTATATTAAATCAAATGGTGAACCTGAAATTCTTTGTGGAACTTCGCCATGTTTTGATATGAATCAAATAAAATGTTCTAAGCCTTTCAGTAAAAATGCTTGTATTTTAATAAATGGTTGGGTTTCGGGTATTTTTAAAGACAAAGTTAGCGGTAAACTCAAATATGATTGTTGTCGATATAATGATTTATTCAATCAAAGAGAAAATATATCACATGGTTACATTCCCGTTACTCGAGGAAATCCATATATTGGTGGAGAAGTATATGAAAATGATACTCTTGTTTCTTATGATGTTATTTCATTAATAAGTCAAAGCTTTTATAATGAGTAAGTTTGATTAACATATTTCACAAAAATAGAGAGCTTTTGTTTTAAAATATCGGTTATAGATAAAAAAAATTTAAGGAAACAGTCTTAATTATAGCGTTCGAAAAAAAGAAAAATAGTTTTGTGCCAGGGAATCTCGGTGTCAATAAAAAATATAATATCCGTTTCAACGACACTTTTCGAGAACAGTTTTTTGTTTAAAAAAATATAAAAATATGCAAAAGAAACTCTACAATTTAAATTTTAAAATATAAAAAACATTATTTTTTGTTTTTTTTTGGATAATCTTTTAAGAAATATGTACTTTTGAAACCAAAAAATTACATTTTATTTCTTTTCATACAATTTGAAAGCCTTTAAAAATTAAAACCCATAAAAATCTTAAGACAGAAACAAATTTACTGAAAATTAAAATTTTCATTTTACTTATATTCAAAGTATTTTTTAGGAATAATTTTTCAGTAACAACTCTTCGATATCATTGCAATGCAACAAATTTTTTCCCGAAACCAATGATAATACCTTCAACTTCACCACCGCCAGAACCATCTAATTCACCATCAAACTGCTGCAATGATTCATATCCATCGGGAGCCATGTTTAACAAAAATTCTCCACCAGAAATTCTCTGTGGATTGTCTGACTGCTTAAAGCCTTGGTTAATCAAATGTTCAAAACCTTTGAGTGTGGAACCTTGCGCCGATGACGAATGGGTTGCACGCTTGGCGCTTCAAGAAAATGGAACTATGGGATTTCAATGTTGTCAATATAAAAATTTGAATAAATCGGTATTTGTGAAAAAAAGTGAAATAGAGCCAGGAATGATTTATATGGGTGGAGAAGAGCATCTTATGGGAAATCCCGATTTTAAAGCCATAGCTTTTGATTATATTAAACATGTCGAAAAAGGCACATCTCATTCTAAGTACGTTTTTTTCCTACAACAATAAAGGAATAAAAAATTATTCTTAAATTTATTTCTTTTTTTAGAAATGGCTATACTTTTATTTTTCACCGTATGAAATGCATTGATAATTGAATTAATACATGAAAAAAATTTGTTTATGTTATTAGAAATTTTTGTAAATAAAAAATAAACAAAGAAATTTAGATTCGTCAAACTTTAAACTTCTACATACTTTTTTAAAAATTAATTTAACTTTCTCTTATAAAGAAAATAGATTTTTGCAAAATTTAAAAATTTTCAGCACTGCTATCTGAGAAATGTACATATTTCAATCTTTTTTTATAGCCAATCAAAAATGGTGGCGTCTTTTTCTTACTGGACGACGGAGATAGTATCTAAATCCCCCATTCCTTCCCGGTTCTGTCCATTCCAGGAATGGAACGAGAAAGAGTGAAGTTGTTTACATGTTGTACAAAAAATGCTCAACATCAACCAACAAATCTACAATATTTTATGTATATTGAAAAAGTATAAAAATATGAAGGATAAAAGTTTTTTTTTCATCGGGCAATTTTTATATATCTTTTTTGAATGCTTTTTTTAACGATTTAACCACAAACATATTAAAAAAGCCATTTAAAAATGTAAAGATTTAAAATAAAAAGTAATTCTATACAATTACTTTTTCTGTGGGAGTTTAAAGGGAAGTATAAACATCAGAAGAAAAAAATTTGTTAAAAGTAAAATAAAATACTATATTTTGTTGAGTGGCATTCATTCTTTTGATATTGTTTTCATTTTTTCTTGTGTTATGAATAAAGCCAACAAGAAAAAAGCTTTTTGCAAAATTCCCGGTGTGATTTTTAATCGATATAACGACATTGATGAAATTCAATGCGCTTTCGGAAATATTGCCATGTGGCTTAATAATATCCATTTTGGTCATATTTGTGCTGGATTATTAATTCTAATAATTGTGATTTCAATTTTTGGTAAAATTAAAGAAAATTACAAATGGTTTATTTTAAATCAAGCTTTTTGGGATTTAATTATGACATATAATTATATATTTAATAACTTTATGGATCTTAAATATTATACAGATCCAAATGTTATTTCACGAGGAATATATGAATTTTTCCCTGATATTTTTGAACCTTTGATTACTTCCATTTTAAATACTCATCCATATTCATCTTTGCTTTTACTGTGTTTAACTCGACTTTTATGTTTATATTTTATGAATTTTTATGAAAAGCTTACTCGAAAACGAAGAATTATTTATTTTATTCTAATTTTTAATTTTATTATTCTCATTGTACATATTGATTTTTTATTTTCTTTTTTATTGGAAAATAGAAGGACGTATTTGTATGAATTATGTTTATTACAATCTAAAACTAAAAAAGAAAAAAATGAATGTTGGAACCCTCATAATTTCGAAAAATTTGTTTATGCCCCGGATTTTTTGCATAATCTTTACTCAACTTTAGTAACTATTTTTTCGATTATCGTATTACTGAAACCTTTGATATGTTTATTTATTTCAATTATTGCGACAAGTTTAATTATTTTTAAAATTGCAAAACAAGCCAAATTTCAAATTAAACACAATAAACGAGATTTTTTTAATTCTCTTCGAGTCTCTTTGGTTTTGCTTCTTCAAACTTTGTTGTATTTTATTATTTTTTCGATAGAATTAGTTAATTTTTTACCTAAATTATATGTGTTAAAAATAATTATCAACTATACAACAATGGATTATGATTATGGTGAATCAGATGACAATTTCCTTTGTGGTTTTGAAGAAGGAACTTATACCATTTGTTTAAATTTTGACTTGCCTAGTTGGATTTATAGTTTTGAAAATTATGGATTAGATGATTATAGAATTTTACAAGCTATTCCACAAATTCGTATATTTTTGGAATGCATTATTATTTTATCGATTATGACTGGATATCGAGAAGCAATAATTAAATTTCTAAAATTTACTTTTAAAATACTCATAAATCCATTGAAAAAATATATTAAATCTAAATCAATTAGAAACGGGATTTCAACAACTACTGAAGTAACAATAATTTCAAAGAATCAATAATTATAAAATTTTGGCTTTTATTGTTTATAAGGAAAAAATAAAAATATTATTTTTAAATTTATTCTACAAAAAAAAATAAAGCGATAATTAAATAAAAAAATTTTTTTTTCATTCACAAAATTTTCCTTAGTAATGTATTGTACGAACACCAAGTATTCCTATTTTAAAAGACCGCTTCATATTATTCGATTCCCAATGATCAAAATTGGCTTTGATTATTTCATTGATAGCATTAAATTCGTTTTCGATAAAATTACTTATAATACCAAAATGAGCTTCAGGCTCATCATTATTCTGGAAAACGAAAAGATTTTTTTTATTGACTTTAAACAACTCAAAGTTAAAAATAAACTCACTTCTATAAAATTACACAAAAAATTAAGATCGAATGGACCCATAAAATTTTTGGCTTTGAATTTTATAAGTTTATTGAATCCATTTACTTTTTCTTCTTTGTCAAATGGAAATGCAGGATATTGAAGGTCATAAAATTCGGCCACTTCTAAATTTGAGAGTAATTCTATTAATTCTGGAACACTATAAATTTCTTGATTTTTTTCACAGACAACTTTAGTGTCATTAAATAAAAGTTTCGAAACATTTGATCCCAAAAATAGTAGTTCTTTCACCGTAAGATTCTGGTGGAAAAGAAACATAGCAGAAATTTGAGATTTATAAATTTTTGGAACCATCGATGATAAAGCTGAGTGGTTTTTATCATTTACAAAAAGCTTTGAAGTTAAATATAATTTTTTTATTTCTCTTGGATCATTTCCTGAATAGAATAATCCGTTCTTATAAGTCACAGTTGAAGGATATTGGTCGCTAATATCAAGCATGGAACAAATATTAATTTCAAATAAAGTATAAAAATATTTTGAAGTTTTATAAAGTTTTTCCAATAAATTTGGATTTAATTTTTTGAGAATATAATTAATAATCGTCAAAGGATAAATGTGCTCCATTTTTGTTGGAGATCGGAAAAACATTGGCTGTGATTTTCGAACAAGTTTGACTTCATCATCCTTCACAACATATTTTAAATTTGAAGGTCCTTTTGGAATTTCTAATAAAAGTTTCTTCATAATTTCATCAAAGTTATTAGCTTCAATAATTCGTAACGTTTCTGTTTCACCAAACAATTTTTTATAAAGCGATAATGCTGCCTCGATGGAATTAAAATCTTTTTCGAATTTAATTGCATCTAATTGCCATTTTTTAACATTTTTCTCAGATAAATTTGCAGCGTTTTCGATTTCACTTTTATATTTTTTAAACATTTTTTTATCGACAATAAAAAATCGACAATATCGAGAATATACATCCAGCATTATATCCTAAAAAAAGAGCTAAACCATTTATCCTGAGATTTCAAAATACCTACAATTAAATTATGTTGTTTTAAGTATTCCAAATACAAATTCCACATTTTTTTATTTTGTGGTTTATTTCCAATTCGAAATTCAGTATTTTGAATAATAAAATTTATGTCATTTGTTTCTTTGACGTTTGTCCACCATTCGTCATTTTCTTTATACATTATTTTTTCAAATAAATTATTTAAGCTTTCAAATTGAATTTTTACTTTTTCCATTTCTTCCTCAGTGTCAGCTAAAATAAATTAGTTTACAATAATATTTTTGGTCATTAAAAAGTAAAATGAAACCCACGAGTTAATTTTATATATTCTTTATAAGAATTTTCTAACGAAGAATTAGGAAATGATAAATTTTGCTTTAGTTTTTCAATAAGTTTCAACTTTTGTAAAATAGTTTTTTCATTCCATTGTCTTATATCGATTGCTGAATAAGAAGTATCTAGAAGCTTTTGAAAAAATTTCCCCTACAACAAAGGAAACAAAAATTAATTTAAAAACTACAACTTTAAATTAGCCAAGTTTACATTCTCTTCTTCATCTTCGCTATATGTGATAAACCATAGATGATCATATAAATGGGATAAATGTTTAAGTTTAATTTCCATTCTTCTTTTCAAAACGTCTTCTTCATCTCCTTCAAAGCTGTTTAAACTAAAAAAAAATATCTTTGTGGATTTCAAAGTAAACATTTGAATTACCCTTTATTATATAAATACCAAATATAAGAAATGACGGTATATTTTTCAGCGAATTTATCGATAGCTTTGTTTTCTTTTTCAGCATCACCTTCTGCTGCTTTGTAATCTTTAATAAAACTTTTCAAAGCGGTTTGATAAGGTTCATGGTACTCATCCACATGATTTTTTACCATAGCAATATTACGCCAAATCATTTTATAATAATTTTTTAAAGATTTATAGAATAATATTAAGAATATAAAAAAAATTATTGATGCTAAACTGACAAACAAAAATAAAAAAAGCATTTGCAATTTTTCATTTGGCATAAATTCATATTATGCAAAAAAATAAGGAACATTAAACTTTTTTAATGCACTATTAGAAAGGTGAGACTTTTTTTAAAGACTAAAACATACAAAGAATAAAAGTACTAATTAAAAATTTGTTTTCCACGAGGAAATAAAAAAACATTAGTAGTTTATAAATAATTGGCGACAGAATTTTTACTTTCCCTTTTAGTTGCGCCAAGCGTTGTGTAGGGCGCCAGAAAAATGTACATAAAAGCATCTGTAATTTGAATTGAATTTAATGTGATTATTCTGGGAATTATGGCATCTTTTTTATGCAATTTTCAAGCAAGCTTTGTTGGATTAGTTTGAGCATGAGAAATGATTAGCTCAAACATGGAGTTCTGGGACTTGCAATTGCTTTGGCACCGTTTTTTAAAGTTTAATTTTAGTAATTCAACAGCTTTTACATTATTTACTTGAAGCTCTGCAATATGTTTTTCGTGTGTAACATTGTAAGATTTTTTGATCCTTGTTTTTTTTTCCAGCTTTGACAAAATCTTTTTTCAAGAAATAGTAATTTTATTTTATTTCAAAGAAAAGTTTTTCCACAATCAGGTGTTAATTTATTTTCATCACTAAATGTGAGATGAGACGGATTTATTATTCCATTCACCAGTAATAAAAGCTAATCCCTCCCATTTAGACAAAAAATTTTATTTACTCGAAACCAAAAAAACCAAATAAAATGGAAAAAACATACATAAAATATTCAAAACTATAAAATAATTGAAAATTTTAAAACGCGTTCGTATAATCTGAAAAAAGCACATAAGTGATAAAATAAAATTTATTAGAAGACTATAAACCAAAAAAGCGCGCTTTTTTCGTTTGTTTTTGTTAAATCAAAATATTGTTTTGCGTTTTTTTTTGCGCGAAAGAAAATTTGCTTTTTTATTTTTATTTTTAGCGTTGCATTAATGTTTTGTTTTGTATGTATTCTTTTTGGATTTTTGCTCAGAATACATTTTCTTGTGAAAGAACTTAATGATTTTTTTTGTTGCACTGAGTTCATTGGGTCTTTTGGAGATAAACGCGATGATTCTAGTGATTGAGTGTTAGCGCCAGTATCAGGGTCAACATAATTTACCGAGTGGTTTACTGTTAGATGATTTTATCCTTCTGGCAAATTTGCAACTTTATGCTTTCCAACAATCGCCAATAATAATAGTTCCGTGGCAATAAAACGTTGGAAAATGGGTAATAGCGTTTCGGCATTGCGTCTATTATCATGACATTCGATCAATTAGGGGAAAACCTCTTACTTCCACTTTAACCGAATTAATGAAATAGAATGCTAATTATTTTCTATGATATATTTACTTTAACAAAAGTTTTATTTACAAAAACAAAAAACATTAACAAAATATTAAAAAAGGAAAAAAATATTGTTACAGAGTATGTATGCGATCAGCGCAATTTTTGTGTGTTATTTCTTCTTCGAAGCATACAAATAAAAGATTGACTGGCTTGAAACAAAAAATGAACATCCATTCTTTTTTTTGTTGTTGTTTTTTGACATTTATGTATGCATTTTGTTTCGAAAGAAGAAAAAAAATTATAAAAAGAAGAGAAAAATTGATCGTTTTAAAAAAGGGGCATAAAAAGTTTAACGGCCGTTCGTTTTGGTGAAGATGGTGATAATGGTTTAATTTGTTTACAAGAAATTACATAAATTCGTATATTTTTAGAATCTATCATGGCTTTATGAAATATGCCAGGATTTCGAGAAGCAAAAATTAAATTTATAAAATTTCTTGTCAAACTTGTGTTAAAAAAGACATAAATTAAGCTAAAGTTTTCTTTGCATCCATTTATTTTCCAAACAAAAAAACATAACAAAAAACAATAAACTTTCTTTCTAAAAATTGTAAAAACGGGAGTTATAATTTTTGGAACAAAAACATTCTTATTTTTTATTTTTTTATAGCTGATTCTGTTCAAAGTGGCGAGATATTCTTACATTGATAATTGAATTAATGCAGAAAAATATACTTTTTTTATGTTATTACTTTTTTTTGTAAAAAAAAAAAGAAATTAAAAGAAATATTTAATTCGGCCAAACTTATTCATACACTAGAAGCTACGCGGACCTTTGGTCCGCCATGATGCTTGTTTAATTGGCATACAAAATATAATGAAATCATTGTCTGCGCTTTGAGAATGATCATTTTACTTTTCCTTATATTTATGTAAATTTTTTCATTTTTTTTTGTAAACTTTCCCATGATCGATTTCCGAGCACGAACGCACAATCAAATTACTAGGAAGGATTTTTGTAGAATCTAAAAAATAAAAGTGAGTTCAATTGCAAACGTGACAATAAAAAAATTACTTTGGTGAGAACCGATGACAACTTTTTGCGGCGCCCTTATCGGTAGGACTTAAAAATTCGCCTTTTTTCTTACCGGTTGATTTTATTTTTGCCACTCTTCTTATTCCATTTTTTTTTTCATAACTAAGGATATTTTTTTTTTTGTTTATAAAAGCGACGACAATTTTCTTTTCATATTTTTATTGGCATTTTCTTCTTCACTGAAATATAAAAACTGGCGGGCTGACCTGCTTGCGACCTACATCGTTTTAAGGGTTGTAAAAAAACCAATGCATAGCCTTTTTTTGTCGACTTCCATTTTTTTTTTGTTTCTTGCTCTATCTTTTTTTTTGTTTGAGTAGGGTGGACGACGATGGCTGTGCCTTAAATCAATAGTTTACGAAAGATTTTTTAAATGAAATTTTATATAAGATTTTATTGGTTTTTCGTGACTTGTTGCCATCGATTTCATCCGAATTTTGGCAAAGAAAAAAAATCATTCACCAAACTTTTTGTTTTTTCGATTTACAAAATATTTATTGACTATAAAACAATACCTCACATTCTTATTTTTTTTTATTTATTAGTTTATTAATGCTATCTCATTTTTTAGACTTTCTCATCAAAAAATGTATTTCCTTACCCAAAAACCACCAAAAAATGCGTATTTGGTTGGCTTACATGAAAATTCCATTTATGCCATTGGTGAAGAAAAGCGTAGTGGACATCTAGTCATTTATCGAAAAAGTGTTTTGAATGCTGGTGAATGGGATGAAACGATTGATTTGAAGATGACAGTTGAATCGGAATATAAATGCAAGGATTGCAAGGGAAATAAAAAATCGTTTGCTTGTGGCATTATTGAAACTAAACTTTGGATTATGGCTGCAGGAAAAGTGAGTTTTAGTTTTTTTTTTATCGTTTTTATAAAATCTAAAATAAAAAAGCATAAAAATGTTTTGTCAATTTTTTTAACTAATTTTTACAATTTGATTTAAACTTTTTTCACGTTTATAAAAAAATGTTTTTTTTAGAAACTTGGAGAAGAAAATGCAGCATCAAATGAAATCAATGGTCCCCATATATTCTGTGTTGATATTGTAACCAAAGAGATTACAAGATATGAAACCAGCCCTTCCGATATTAATAAATTTCTTCAACAAATTTGTTATGAATGCAATACCTTGCAAATCACTTATTATGATGACGAAGTTCTTGGAAAGCCTCGATTTATGGTTGAACCCAATCGACTTCAATCAATGCCATATTATAATTCATCCCAGCCCACTCCACTTTTATGTCTTCCAGCTTTCAAGCAATTTTATTTTACCATCGATGAAACTAAGAAAACTTGCGAATTTGGATATTTCGAAAATCAATTTCGAGATACAAAAGAAATTTTTCAAGCTGGAATCGTTGGAGGTACATTTCGATTTGCTTTTCAATTGCTTATGTATGCTAATGATAGAATGGAACAGCGGCAATTTCGTGGAGATTATCACGCTCATGAATTAACAAATTATATTGAAATTGAAGACTTGGTTTATGCTCGATTCTTTCGAAATGAAAATAACGAATTTTTTTGTTTGATCAAAGAAATATATGGTGGTGTAAATTCGTTTAAACTTAACATTTATAAAGTTAATATCAACCTTCAAAATCAAACAGCAAAGTAATCATTTTTTTAAATAAATTTTACCTTTTTTTTAACTTTAAAGGAGCAGTCTCCGATGACGTAACTTTTTTATAAAGTTCAATACGTCCGTCACACTTTTTTTTTGTGGAAAAGGTGCAAAATAAATTGTAATGGAGACATACTTTCACACATAAAAAAAAGAACAAAGTTAGTGGTGGCGCACTTCGGCAAACAAACAAACTTATTGCTCTCTCTAAAAAAATATTATCCATTTTTATGGGAGCAATCACTGTGAAACAGAAAATGGATGGAAAGCTTCAATAACTAAATTAAGGAATATACAGAAAAATATTAAATGGAAAATGTTTCAGTTCAGAAGAAAAATAAACATACAAAGATTGTTTTATTATTTATAGTTTCTTATTTCTTTGCTCGATTTGATTTTGAACCTTTTTCAAGATTAAGTAATTTTATTTTGATACAAGAAAACTTTTCCACAATAAGATATTGTTAATTTATCTTCTTTTATGGTACTTTTAAAATATCTATGAAATAAGCGAAAAATATTAATCCTTCAATAGATTTAAAAACATTTTTTCAAAAAGTGGAGCTTTTGTTTGGCACAGGCGCAAGAGCTTTCAAATTCTGCTTATAAAATTTAAGATCTCATTTATAATTAAAAAAATGTTCATTTTATAATTTTTTAAATAAATTGGCCCTAATAAATGAATATAATAAATAAATAAAAATGAAAGAATGGGTATGTATGAGGAAAAAATTTATTTACAAAAATTACAGATATTTAAAAATATTTTAAAAGGAAAACCATACTTATTTTTTTTTTAACAAAGTCCTTCGCATCCGCTTGTAGCTCCTACATAGTTTACGGTCAAGATACCATTTCCTGGGTCATTACTATCAGGAAAATCGATGGGAACACTTCCACATCCTTTACATCCATGATCAACCAAATGATTAAGAAGGTCAAAAACTTTGCCACCCTTAACTGGGCCTTTGGTGTCTTGCAAAAAGAGGCAATATCCGGAAGCAACATCTTCCTAAAAAATAAATAAATCGATGTAACTAACATTTGAGACAACAAGTATTATAGTTACCCCTGCAGAAAAACAAACAATATTTTCTCCAGAATTGTAATCACGATTATTATCAATTAGGCCATCCATGTAACTTTTAATTTTGTTGATATCTGAACCATCATTACAAAAAGATGATCCACGACAATTGATGCCAAGCCCGGCAACAATTGCCATTACGATAGAACAAAAGATTAAAACTTTAAACATATTGATGTAAAACTTTAATATTATCAAAATCTCACAAAAAGCTAATTTTTTTTTCGAAGGTTGCGAGGTATTTATATACTCATAACTTTTTATGCATATAAAAAATTAACATAATCTTGTTTTTGGATGCTACAAAAAAACAATGCGCTTAAAACTAAAACCTTTTGTTTTGTTTTGTTTGTTCGATAAAAGGTTATAAAAATAATCAAAATATATTATTGTTGTACAATACATAAAATGATGATCAAACAACTCTAAATCAGAAAAAGATGCACTTTTATTAATAGCTTGCTTGTTCAAAAAGGATTATAGTCAGACAAAATAACAAAGAAGGCTTCAAAAATCATTATTACTTTTATTAATTTACATATTTTGAAAAACAACTTTATCTAGTATATAAGTACCATCGATAACCTCTGTATTATCACAGTTTTAGTTGAGTATTCTGAACAATGAAATTTACTGTTGTTTTCGTTTTTATTGCTTTTATTTCTTATGTCAATGCAAGGTTGGTTAGATATCTCTAAAATAATGCTTTTATCCTTACACTTTGAATTTTATTTTAGTGCTGCCGCAATTGGACCCGCTGTAGATTTGTTGGTTGAAGCTATAGCAAATGGCTTTAAAGAACATGCAGGTGAAACCTATGTTCGAGTTGTTAACACTATGGGTCGGGATGTAGAAGTAACAGCCAATTGTGCATCAGGCGATGATAAAATTGATGAAACTAAACTTAAAAATGGTGAATCTATGGCATGGTCTTTCAATCCAAATGTTGTACAAACCACTCAATTTTGGTGTGATATTACTTCTTCTAATGGGTATATTTTACCATAAAACATTTTAAAATATTTTTAAACTTGAAAACTTTTAGAAAAAAGAAGTCTTTTGATGTTTATACTTCCACAATGGAAGATAGTCCAAATTGGTACCTTCGTGGCCAAGGAATCTATCTTGGTGAATATGATGGAAGTCAACTTCAAAAGAAAGAGGATTGGGAATAAATATTTTAAATAATATTCAAGAATGATTTTTGTTGTAAATATGTATGCTTTGCGCCTTCTTTTTTTTGTATAATTTCTTGTAACACATTTCGCCTGGTTCTCTTTGCAAAACTTTGTATATATATATAAAATAAAGAAACATACAACTTATTTAACATGTTGGTGATAACCAGTTTTACAGATCTCTTGCTTATTATTACAAAATTTTAAGTGTTTGGAAATGCATAAAAAGAATCAGAATCTAAAAAGAAAAAAAAATTGTCGCAACTTGGCGGTGCAACAATATTCGTTCGCATTAGAAAAAAAGCAGTGCTGAAAAGGGATATTTTCTTGAAGAAATATTTTTGAAATGATTGTTTTTGAAATTCTTAAAAATGCTTGTTTTTAATTTTATAAATTTTGTTTTATCGGATGTTGATTTCTAAAGATTCGGCACATCTTCATAAAGATTTAATTGGGCTTCGATTTCGAAAATTTACTTCGTGTCAAAAAAGTTAGAGGGAGTAAAAGAATTAAAAAATAAAGAGTTATTTAATTTTTAATTTTTGTTTTATCGGGTGTTGGATTTCTTTATAGCTCAAAAAACATATGGTTACAAATCTTAGAAACTTTGCACTAAGATTTTTCTTTAATACATTAAATAAAATTTTAATCGTTCACCAAAAATGAAAAAAATGAATTAATAAATTTTAATACTTTGATGTTTGATCATATTTATGTAATTTCAAGAAGGTTATAAATTTATTTTTATGTTTTTGTTATTAAATTAAAAAATGAACACTTACTTTGGTGCAAAATTTATAAGCTTTTGCTAATAATTATTTAATGTTGTTTATATTTTTTGTTGCTGGGTTTGCTCTTTTCTGAATACATTAATTCTTTAATTCTAAAGCATGTATATAAAAGCTTGAAATTAAATTTTTTTGCTGAAAAAGCTAAAAGTAAAAAAATTTCATCGAGAAGCTATAATTAAAAAAAGATGTCTTCAAATTCTACTGTATTGAATGAAGAGATACTTTCATATTATGCATATACGTTTTTTACTATTACATTAACTTTAACATCCATATTTTTACCATTTCTTTCATATATAGTATATAAAAATTCAACAAAAGAAATGTCAGCATTTCGAATATTTTTATTATCTGAAATTTTTTGGTCTTATTCTTTTGGCCTCATTCTTGGTTTACTTCATCCAATCATATATTTTCCATATATAATAATAAGAGTTACAGGTCCATTAAAAGTTTTATGCAATAAAAATGGATGTCAATTGGTTTTTGAACTTTTATTTTTTGCTGGAACCGGTTATGCTCAATCTTTATTTTGCATAGCTTTATTTCGACTTTGGCGTTGTTCTCCTTTAGCAATAAAATATACTTTTAATAATAAAAAACGATTTACTATTTTATTTTTTGCTTTATTTATTCCATCTATCATTTATGTGACTCCCGTTGTTTTGGCAAGAGTCGACGTCAATGAAGCTTTGATTTGGATGAGTTCAAAAGATCCAAAATTAATTTCATCTTTAATCGAACATCGAGATGATTTAGTAATCTATCATAATCCACAAAACAATGATTTTTGGCCATATTTTATTATTTATCAATTAGTGATAACCATGATACTCGTAACCATTTTTGCTATAACTATTATGGGTTTAATTATTTATTTTACTTTTTCTCAAAAATTAACATGTCAATGGAAAGATATAAAATGTCAATAATGCTTTTAAAAGTTTTAATTTTTCAAATGGTAAGTCGCTGTTGTTTTTCTTTTGAATTTCAGGTTTTAAAAAACATTTGATTGAAAAATTTATTTTAAGTTTTTTGCAATTTTATTACTTTTCCTTCCACTTTGTATCGCTCTCACATTTCTTATAAATGAATCAAAAAATGCTAATTCGGTGGTATTTATTGCGGGAATGGTGGCTTCAACTCATTCTTTAATCGAATTTACATGCGTCGTTTACACAGTAAAACCTTACCGCCTTGTACTTTATTCATTTTTTCAAAACCTTTTTCATCTCTTACATCGTCATCGTCAACCCACAGAAGCAACACAAGCAACGCCACCTATTTCATATTCAAATAACAGTTTAAAATTATTTTTTTTAAACCTTTAAAAATTAAAATTTTGAGATGATTAATTTAAGATTTGATAATTTGTAAATAAAATAAAATATGTTTCTTTCTTATTTTTGGAGAATATATTCTCGCTTTTTTCCATCTAACCTTTTTATTTGTTTTTTTAAAATCAACATTCGATTTTTTAAACTTTTGCTTCAGATAAAAAGCGTAAACCCAGTTTTTTTACATTTTTAAGCTTTCTGACTTTATTTAATTTCTTTTGAACACATTTAATTTTTTTATGACAGACAACAGAAGCAACAAAAATCGGAATGTAATTTTTATTTGTAATAATTCAAAACAATAGTAAAAATAAATAATAATTAAGATTTTTACTTAAATGTGTTTTAAAAAAGCGTAGCTTTAATTATAATATAGGCCTGCTGCTTGTTTCATGCATCGCCAAAGCCATGTCTGATTTCGAAGTTATTAGGAATTCCACAATTTTCTTTCAAATATTTTAATGAAACTCCAAATTTTTCGTCGCTGTTTGATTTCTTTGAGTCTTCAGCTTCTTTGTTTGATTTGAAATAATTTTTAAATGTTTCGACCCATGAAGATTTTCTTGATGAAGCTTTTTTATTTGAAAATTTAATCTTTTGAAGAGCCAAATATGCAACTTCCGAAAGGGTAAACATTCGATTCATAACAATACAAATATCTCCATTTTTAGTACAAAATACAATTATATTGGGAGTGGTAAAGACAAAACATTGGCCATCGATATCAGGAAAATCTTTATCAACGTTGAATCTTGTTTTGAGTTCAAAGCTATAAAAAAAAAAAATATTTTAATGAGTATTTTTTAATAAAATCAAGACGAGCATTTAGTTACGAAAAGCTAGCAAAAAATAGTAAAAAAATCGAATGAAAATAAGTTTTTTGTTAGCTTTCTTTTTTAATTCGAAAAAATCTAACAATTTACAAAAAATTTCAAAAAAATTATATTTTAAAACCTTTTTAAATAAATCCAACCAATAAAGTTTTTAACTCTTTTTTTTTTTGCTATAAAATTCGCAATTTTATAAAATATAATACCTGACAATTTCTTCTGTATCATTGATATTAAATTTATAGATTTTAAGTATGAATGAACCTTCTTCATCATCTTTTTTTTCTTTGATCAAACAACAAAAATCATTTTGTTCATCCCGAAAAAAACGAGCATAAACTAAATCTTCACTTTCACTGAAATTTATTAAAGGATAAGCATGATAATCACCATGTAATTGGCTTTGTTCCATTCGATTATTATCATAAATAAACATTTGAATACCATATCGAAAAACATTTTTTACTATTCCAGCTTGAAAGATGCAATTGGTGTTACTAAAGTCGTTGTCAAAATACCCAAATTCACAAAGCTTATTGGTATCATCGATGGTAAAATAAAATTGCTTAAAAATTGGAAACCATAAAAGTGGTGAAGGCTTGGATGAATTAAAAAAAAATGCAGGGTTTTTTAAAATCAAAAATATTTAAGTTCCCATAAAATAAGAACTTTCCAAAAATTGCGATGGATTTATTTTTGTTTCCATAAATGGAGATGACTCACCTTCTTTTTGGTGATGCAATAACATTATTTATAATAGCAAATTTAAAAAGAAAAATGGAATAGTTATGAATTTTCTTAACAAACATGTTAGCTTTATTTTAAATACAGATTTAAAGATAGTTAGTTTTTTCTTTTATTTTTTAGAATTTGAATCCATTTAAAATTACAAATAACCCTGGATACTGAAAAGCCATCCAGTTCATCTCCATCCCAAAAACCTGTACGTTTTTAAAACTAATAAATTATCTAAGATTTTTTATAAAATATCCAAATAAAAAAAAACATTTTTTTTAGCTTTATTTTCCTTTTCCATCATTCTGGAGCCAAGAACTGTCCGATTTTATCAAGAGGCATATGATGAACTTAAAAAATCAACAGATCATCGTGTAAATAGAGTTTATTGGGGAGGTAATCGTGATTTGTATGGTTTATATAATTTAATTGGGATGAACATTTGGAGGAGAAGCCCTCAGACTTCAAGTTTTGATTTTAATCCCCATTTAATTGAATATGAAGAAGGCATCCTTCCAAGAGCCATTACGAATGTTCCAAATTTATTTATTGATTTCGTTAACGTCGACCATTTCGAACCAATCTTTTCTTTTGCTTAAAACATTAATCTTATCGGCAGATAAAGTCTCTTAAAATTTAGTATTAATTGTTTATTAATTATCTTAACACGTGTTAAAAATAGGTACAAATGTAAATAATATTTTTGCGAATAAATTAGTGAGAATTTTATTTATTTGGTTTACATGCATCAGAATATATTTAGTTTATTGAAATTTCAAAATGAAAATATCGTAAAACTATCGGTGAATAAACTGATAATTATTATTAATAAAAACTGTTAAAATATGTAAAGATTATAATCTAAAAAGAGAAAAAAATTAATGATAACCACCAATAGGCATTAGACCAAATCAGGTAAAAACTGAAGAAGAAGAAAAAATTGCTTTTTCGCAGCCGTGTATGAGCTATCAACATTCGAGTGATAAATAAAAATAAAATAAATATTACAATTTATTAGTCAAAAAATAATAAAATTTGTAGTTAAATTTTGTCCAGAATTTAAAAACCTTTTGAAAGGAGTTATTAATATAAAAAGCAATTATTTGCCCATTAATATTTTTGGAGCCGTGTATGAGCTATCAACATTCGAGTGATAAAGAAAAATAAAATAAATATTACAATTTATTAGTCAAAAAATAATAAAATTTGTAGTTAAATTTTGTCCAGAATTTAAAAACCTTTTGAAAGGAGTTATTAATATAAAAAGCAATTATTTGCCCATTAATATTTTTGGAGCCGTGTATGAGCTATCAACATTCGAGTGATAAATAAAAATAAAATAAATATTACAATTTATTAGTCAAAAAATAATAAAATTTGTAGTTAAATTTTGTCCAGAATTTAAAAACCTTTTGAAAGGAGTTATTAATATAAAAAGCAATTATTTGCCCATTAATATTTTTTGAGCCGTGTATGAGCTATCAACATTCGAGGGATAAAGAAAAATAAAATAAATATTCATTCTTTTTCATCAAAAAATAATAAAATTTGTAGTTAAATTTTGTAAAGAATTTAAAAACCTTTTGAAAGGAGTTATTAATATAAAAAGCAATTATTTGCCCATTAATATTTTTGGAGCCGTGTATGAGCTATCAACATTCGAGTGATAAAGAAAAATAAAATAAATATTACAATTTATTAGTCAAAAAATAATAAAATTTGTAGTTAAATTTTGTCCAGAATTTTAAAACCTTTTGAAAGGAGTTATTAATATAAAAAGCATTTATATGCTCATTAATATTTTTTGAGCCTTGTATGAGCTATCAACATTCGAGGGATAAAGAAAAATAAAATAAATATTCATTCTTTTTCATCAAAAAATAATAAAATTTGTAGTTAAATTTTGTCCAGAATTTAAAAACCTTTTGAAAGGAGTTATTAATATAAAAAGCAATTATTTGCCCATTAATATTTTTTGAGCCGTGTATGAGCTATCAACATTCGAGTGATAAAGAAAAATAAAATAAATATTACAATTTATTAGTCAAAAAATAATAAAATTTGTAGTTAAATTTTGTCCAGAATTTAAAAACCTTTTGAAAGGAGTTATTAATATAAAAAGCAATTATTTGCCCATTAATATTTTTTGAGCCGTGTATGAGCTATCAACATTCGAGTGATAAAGAAAAATAAAATAAATATTACAATTTATTAGTCAAAAAATAATAAAATTTGTAGTTAAATTTTGTCCAGAATTTAAAAACCTTTTGAAAGGAGTTATTAATATAAAAAGCAATTATTTGCCCATTAATATTTTTTGAGCCGTGTATGAGCTATCAACATTCGAGTGATAAAGAAAAATAAAATAAATATTACAATTTATTAGTCAAAAAATAATAAAATTTGTAGTTAAATTTTGTCCAGAATTTTAAAACCTTTTGAAAGGAGTTATTAATATAAAAAGCAATTATTTGCCCATTAATATTTTTGGAGCCGTGTATGAGCTATCAACATTCGAGTGATAAAGAAAAATAAAATAAATATTACAATTTATTAGTCAAAAAATAATAAAATTTGTAGTTAAATTTTGTCCAGAATTTTAAAACCTTTTGAAAGGAGTTATTAATATAAAAAGCAATTATTTGCCCATTAATATTTTTTGAGCCGTGTATGAGCTATCAACATTCGAGTGATAAAGAAAAATAAAATAAATATTACAATTTATTAGTCAAAAAATAATAAAATTTGTAGTTAAATTTTGTCCAGAATTTAAAAACCTTTTGAAAGGAGTTATTAATATAAAAAGCAATTATTTGCCCATTAATATTTTTGGAGCCGTGTATGAGCTATCAACATTCGAGTGATAAAGAAAAATAAAATAAATATTACAATTTATTAGTCAAAAAATAATAAAATTTGTAGTTAAATTTTGTCCAGAATTTAAAAACCTTTTGAAAGGAGTTATTAATATAAAAAGCAATTATTTGCCCATTAATATTTTTGGAGCCGTGTATGAGCTATTAACATTCGAGTGATAAAGAAAAATAAAATAAATATTACAATTTATTAGTCAAAAAATAATAAAATTTGTAGTTAAATTTTGTCCAGAATTTAAAAACCTTTTGAAAGGAGTTATTAATATAAAAAGCAATTATTTGCCCATTAATATTTTTGGAGCCGTGTATGAGCTATCAACATTCGAGTGATAAAGAAAAATAAAATAAATATTACAATTTATTAGTCAAAAAATAATAAAATTTGTAGTTAAATTTTGTCCAGAATTTTAAAACCTTTTGAAAGGAGTTATTAATATAAAAAGCAATTATTTGCTCATTAATATTTTTTGAGCCGTGTATGAGCTATCAACATTCGAGTGATAAAGAAAAATAAAATAAATATTACAATTTATTAGTCAAAAAATAATAAAATTTGTAGTTAAATTTTGTCCAGAATTTTAAAACCTTTTGAAAGGAGTTATTAATATAAAAAGCAATTATTTGCCCATTAATATTTTTGGAGCCGTGTATAAGCTATCAACATTCGAGTGATAAAGAAAAATAAAATAAATATTACAATTTATTAGTCAAAAAATAATAAAATTTGTAGTTAAATTTTGTCCAGAATTTTAAAACCTTTTGAAAGGAGTTATTAATATAAAAAGCAATTATTTGCTCATTAATATTTTTGGAGCCGTGTATGAGCTATCAACATTCGAGTGATAAAGAAAAATAAAATAAATATTACAATTTATTAGTCAAAAAATAATAAAATTTGTAGTTAAATTTTGTCCAGAATTTAAAAACCTTTTGAAAGGAGTTATTAATATAAAAAGCAATTATTTGCCCATTAATATTTTTGGAGCCGTGTATGAGCTATCAACATTCGAGTGATAAAGAAAAATAAAATAAATATTACAATTTATTAGTCAAAAAATAATAAAATTTGTAGTTAAATTTTGTCCAGAATTTAAAAACCTTTTGAAAGGAGTTATTAATATAAAAAGCAATTATTTGCCCATTAATATTTTTGGAGCCGTGTATGAGCTATCAACATTCGAGTGATAAAGAAAAATAAAATAAATATTACAATTTATTAGTCAAAAAATAATAAAATTTGTAGTTAAATTTTGTCCAGAATTTAAAAACCTTTTGAAAGGAGTTATTAATATAAAAAGCAATTATTTGCCCATTAATATTTTTTGAGCCGTGTATGAGCTATCAACATTCGAGGGATAAAGAAAAATAAAATAAATATTCATTCTTTTTCATCAAAAAATAATAAAATTTGTAGTTAAATTTTGTCCAGAATTTAAAAACCTTTTGAAAGGAGTTATTAATATAAAAAGCAATTATTTGCCCATTAATATTTTTTGAGCCGTGTATGAGCTATCAACATTCGAGGGATAAAGAAAAATAAAATAAATATTCATTCTTTTTCATCAAAAAATAATAAAATTTGTAGTTAAATTTTGTCCAGAATTTAAAAACCTTTTGAAAGGAGTTATTAATATAAAAAGCAATTATTTGCCCATTAATATTTTTTGAGCCGTGTATGAGCTATCAACATTCGATTGATAAAGAAAAATAAAATAAATATTACAATTTATTAGTCAAAAAATAATAAAATTTGTAGTTAAATTTTGTCCAGAATTTAAAAACCTTTTGAAAGGAGTTATTAATATAAAAAGCAATTATTTGCCCATTAATATTTTTTGAGCCGTGTATGAGCTATCAACATTCGAGTGATAAAGAAAAATAAAATAAATATTACAATTTATTAGTCAAAAAATAATAAAATTTGTAGTTAAATTTTGTCCAGAATTTTAAAACCTTTTGAAAGGAGTTATTAATATAAAAAGCAATTATTTGCCCATTAATATTTTTTGAGCCGTGTATGAGCTATCAACATTCGAGGGATAAAGAAAAATAAAATAAATATTCATTCTTTTTCATCAAAAAATAATAAAATTTGTAGTTAAATTTTGTCCAGAATTTAAAAACCTTTTGAAAGGAGTTATTAATATAAAAAGCAATTATTTGCCCATTAATATTTTTTGAGCCGTGTATGAGCTATCAACATTCGAGTGATAAAGAAAAATAAAATAAATATTACAATTTATTAGTCAAAAAATAATAAAATTTGTAGTTAAATTTTGTCCAGAATTTAAAAACCTTTTGAAAGGAGTTATTAATATAAAAAGCAATTATTTGCCCATTAATATTTTTTGAGCCGTGTATGAGCTATCAACATTCGAGTGATAAAGAAAAATAAAATAAATATTACAATTTATTAGTCAAAAAATAATAAAATTTGTAGTTAAATTTTGTCCAGAATTTTAAAACCTTTTGAAAGGAGTTATTAATATAAAAAGCAATTATTTGCCCATTAATATTTTTTGAGCCGTGTATGAGCTATCAACATTCGAGGGATAAAGAAAAATAAAATAAATATTCATTCTTTTTCATCAAAAAATAATAAAATTTGTAGTTAAATTTTGTCCAGAATTTAAAAACCTTTTGAAAGGAGTTATTAATATAAAAAGCAATTATTTGCCCATTAATATTTTTTGAGCCGTGTATGAGCTATCAACATTCGAGTGATAAAGAAAAATAAAATAAATATTACAATTTATTAGTCAAAAAATAATAAAATTTGTAGTTAAATTTTGTCCAGAATTTAAAAACCTTTTGAAAGGAGTTATTAATATAAAAAGCAATTATTTGCCCATTAATATTTTTTGAGCCGTGTATGAGCTATCAACATTCGAGTGATAAAGAAAAATAAAATAAATATTACAATTTATTAGTCAAAAAATAATAAAATTTGTAGTTAAATTTTGTCCAGAATTTTAAAACCTTTTGAAAGGAGTTATTAATATAAAAAGCAATTATTTGCCCATTAATATTTTTTGAGCCGTGTATGAGCTATCAACATTCGAGGGATAAAGAAAAATAAAATAAATATTCATTCTTTTTCTTCAAAAAAAAAAATTTGTACTTAAATTTTGTCCAGAATTTAAAAACCTTTTGAAAGGAGTTATTAATATAAAAAGCAATTATTTGCCCATTAATATTTTTTGAGCCGTGTATGAGCTATCAACATTCGAGTGATAAAGAAAAATAAAATAAATATTACAATTTATTAGTCAAAAAATAATAAAATTTGTAGTTAAATTTTGTCCAGAATTTTAAAACCTTTTGAAAGGAGTTATTAATATAAAAAGCAATTATTTGCCCATTAATATTTTTTGAGCCGTGTATGAGCTATCAACATTCGAGTGATAAAGAAAAATAAAATAAATATTCATTCTTTTTCTTCAAAAAAAAAAATTTGTACTTAAATTTTGTCCAGAATTTAAAAACCTTTTGAAAGGAGTTATTAATATAAAAAGCAATTATTTGCCCATTAATATTTTTTGAGCCGTGTATGAGCTATCAACATTCGAGGGATAAAGAAAAATAAAATAAATATTCATTCTTTTTCATCAAAAAATAATAAAATTTGTAGTTAAATTTTGTCCAGAATTTAAAAACCTTTTGAAAGGAGTTATTAATATAAAAAGCAATTATTTGCCCATTAATATTTTTTGAGCCGTGTATGAGCTATCAACATTCGAGGGATAAAGAATAATAAAATAAATATTCATTCTTTTTCTTCAAAAAAAAAAATTTGTACTTAAATTTTGTCCAGAATTAAAAAACCTTTTGAAAGGAGTTATTATTATAAAAAGCAATTATTTGCCCATTAATATTTTTTGAGCCGTGTATGAGCTATAGGGGTAAAATTTCATGGAGAATACGAATATGTAAGCCATATCTTCTCGTGGGATGTAAAGTGTGCCTCAAAAACGAAGATTTATGTAAATTTTTACATATTTTTAAATTTAATGTATCGATATAGAGGGATTTATATGGACATCAATTTTTGTTGTCAATACGAAAAAGACTCTATTTTATGTGGAAAAAACGATAATAGAACAAATTTTTTTATATATAAGTCTTAAAAAATAACGCCGAGTCCCAACGCGAAAGTGACCATATCTCCATATAGAACTTATCAACCGATGAAATGGAGTCAAAATTCGTGATTTTTGGCCCAAATTGACCCTAGGGGTGAAGTTTCGTAAGCAAAAGAAGAAATCTTTTGCGCCTGTGCCAGACCAAGTTTCACTTTTTCAAAAAACGTGTTTTAAATGATATTCTGCAGATCTTCACAATGTTTTATAATTATCTTGGCTTCGATTTCATCGATCGGCTTGGCAAATAACCAACTCGTGAACGGTCGACTCGTGAGGTGACAAAAAATAGACATACTCGTGACAAAAAATAGACCCACTCGTGAATTTTTTTTTTTCATGAGACCAACTCGTGACTTTAGTACCAACTCGTGAACCCAACTCGTGACACAAAATAGACCCACTCGTGACACAAAATAGACCCACTCGTGACATAAATTAGACATACTCGTGACATAAATTAGACATACTCGTGACATAAATTAGACATTTTTTTTGTTTTTCTTCAAAATAAGTAAAGATTTAATTAAATCAAATAACTGGGCATATATGGCATTTTATTATAAACTTTTACAAGAAAACAACACAAATTCAATTTTGCTTAACAAAACAAAAATAACAAGTTCAAAATTAAAATTCAATTAAAAAATACATTGTAATAACATAATGTACAAAAATGGAATTCTTTGAACATCAGAAGCTCCAAGGACATCGTATAAAAAATAAGTACATAAAGTTTGATTTGAAACATTTCTTTCTCGTGGCACGACAAGATGTATCCGAGTGCATTTGAGGGCATATTTTCACACATCCCTTTCGGCTAGGGTAAAAAATCCCGCCCGTTTTTTTTAAAATGCGGGGACGGGAATTCCCGTTTTGCTGCGGGATTTTTTCCGCGGGGAAAAGCGGGGAAATTTTTTGACGGGACGGGAAAACGGGGAATTTCTGCTTATTTAAAGGATTTTACACGAAAATGGTTAGAAATTTTTATATAACAAATTTTTTCTTCTTCTTGAGTTTGTTTTTTCCAAATACTTTAATAAAATCATCATCTTGTTTTCCTGACAAATTTCCTTAAGACCGTTTTTACTAAAGAAGAGAATTCTAACAAGCTTAAACGAAAATATTAAAAAGAGAATGGAAGATAACAGTGTGAATTAAAATAAAAAATAAAAAATCCAATAATTCTAGGCTGCTTTCTTCTCCCGAAATGCGTGGTAAGAAATTTTGTTAGAAAGAACTTTGTCCTTTTGCTTACGTTTATACATAAACTCAGAATTCTTAATTTACATGTATGTAAGGAAATACAAATAAAATATTTTTTTCATGAGGAAAAGCAAGATAATGGATTCCCGCCAAGGCGGGATTTTCCCCGCGGGAAAAAGCGGGGAGAAACATTTGGCGGGACGGGATGACGGGGAATTTCCCGCGGGATTTTCCCGCGGGAATCCCGCGGGAACGGGAGGGATTTTTTACCCTACTTTCGGCGCTGCAAATTTAGTTCCCGCTTATTTTTCGCGCCCATTTTTAGCGAGTTGATTCAAGACTTGAACATAGTTATGAAAATAACATTAGAAATTATAATAATATAAAAATGATATAAGATGACAGAACTTGATGATTTATCTCATAGTTTGGATTTGGGTTGGGAAATCGGAATTATTGCTAATCTTAGAAAAATCCAATGGTTTCTTAATTAATCGCACAAAATTTGAATTTTGCGATGGATTTTAAAAGATTAACTAAACATAGAAAAATCAGAAATTTGTATAATTATGCAAATTTTTGGGAGAATATATGTTGTTTTGTTATTTCATTAGTTTAACATTGGTTGATCAATTAGAAAAATAAGTGAGTTTAATTAGAGTCATAAATAAAACCCAGAAGAGTGAAAGAGTTCTTAGCCTATGTTAAAGCTATCATGCACTGTCATCTTTTGTGGTGATACGATGATAGATGACGATAACAACAAACAGTGAAATCATCATGTTTAATATATGGTGATTGAAGAATAACTAAAAGGCTATAAAGATCTTACTGTCGTTCTACGAGTTAATAGTGTTCATTACTATTCTCAATATACTCAATCCATAAAAAATAACATTAGTAATTTAAAATGAGTGAAACTTGTAACATAGCTTACTGATTCAAAAGTATTTTTGATTTAAGGTTTCTATGTTAGTATATTTACATGTCCAAAAAATTAGAATATTAGTTTATATTTCTAAGCCTCTACGTTTTTTGGGTTCCTCAGGGCTTTCTTTATTGAAAATCCCTTTGATTTTTGCGCGCCAAAGCTAAAGTGTGAAAATATGCTCAGAGAGAATCGGATACATCTTGCCATGCAATCTTCTTTCTGGAATCAATCATTCTTCCTCATTTTTGCAGCAACAATAGCAAAAAAAAACAAATAAAAACTGCATATAAATTAATTGATACATTTTCTTCGCCATTTTTCTTCGCCATCGTTGTTATTTTTCTTTGGGTATTCTCAAAATTACGTTATTTACGGTGAGAAGAAAAAAAATTCAAGTCAAAAAAAAGGTTAAAATGCATGAAATCAACCGCAGCGGGCTTATTTGGAGGTCATTTATTTATTTTTATTTTTAACGACGTTTGAACTAGGGTTCACGTCTCCGTGGATAGACCAAAAAATGCGGAGACGGAGACACTCCGTGTTTGCTTGGCGGAGAGACGGAGATTCTCCGCGGAGACAGAAATATGGCGGACGGAGACACGGATATACGGATATTCGCCGTCTCCGCCAAAAATTTTGGAATTATAAAGGGGTTTAAAAAGAAAAAATTTTATATTTAAAAATAGTTATATATTTCTAAAGATTCTGTTTTATTAATCTCATCAATCTACAATCTAAATTTTTTAATTCTTGATAATAAAAGAATTGGCGGAGACAAAAGGCCGCGGAGACGGAGACGCGAACATTTGACGGAGACCAAAATCTCGCGGACGGAGACACGGAGACGGAGACGGAGAGGCGGAGACGCGGATACGGAGACGGATATCCACGGAGATGTGAACCCTAGTTTGAACAAAAAAGACCTCACGCTGTGTGCGGGCTATTGAAGAAAAAAAAGAAACAAGTTTCTTTTATTTTGCCGAATAAAAACATTTTTCAAAAAAATGCCATTTTTTGTCACGAGTGTGTCTATTTTGTGTCACGAGTTGGGTTCACGAGTTGGTACTAAAGTCACGAGTTGGTCTCATGAAAAAAAAAAAATTCACGAGTGGGTCTATTTTTTGTCACGAGTATGTCTATTTTTTGTCACGAGTCGGCCTCACAAGTCGACCGTTCACGAGTAGGTATACAGCCGATCGGCTTGATGTCAAAAAAGTTAGAAGGAGCACAAAACTCAAAAATAAATAGTTTATATATTTTTTAATTTTGTTATATCGGATGTGGAATTAAATGATATTCTGCAGATCTTCACAATGTTTTATAATTATCTTGGCTTCGATTTCATCGATCGGCTTGATGTCAAAAAAGTTAGAAGGAGCATTTTGTGCCCACATATTTGGATGTGTCTGACTCCTGATACGAATATATGTGAAAGACAGTGACACGCTCATTCTCTCTCGCTTTTATGTCTTTGTTGTAATTGTCTTTAGTTTTGTTGAACTCTGTATTGTAAGCTGTTGTTTGTGCTTTATTAGTTTGTGCAATAAAACTTCTATTTATTCATTGTTGTGTCTCCTGAATCCGTGCACAACAAATTGGTGGAGATATATTGAATTGTCCTCAAAGCTGCTCAACTTTTCCAGGTTTTTGATTCAAAACCTGCTGCTTCCTCTGCCGCTGCTGCTGCTATCAATCAATTTGTTCCTGCACAACAAATTGGTGGAGATATAAGAATCGTCCTCGTCCTCAAAGCCTCAAACTGCTTCTGCTACTGCTGCTTGCTCCTGCTGGATCAATCGTCGCTGCTTGTTCTGCTCGTGCAACTTTCAGTCGTCTTCAACTTGCTGGTTATTGGTTTGTTTTTCAACTGCTTGATCAACAACTATAACAACCGACGATATCGCTTCATGTAACTCTGAAACTTCTGCTTCTTTCTCTTGATTTTGTTCAATCATCGCTGGATGCTCTTGTTATGGCTCACATTCGTCAAATGATCATACTCTCAAAGTCGCAAAGAGTTTATGCTTTCAGCTCAAAAAGCACTCGTCGTATTGCTGCTATAGCTTGTGGAAAAGCTAATGGAAAAATTCTGCTTGCTGTTTTTATACCTTTTTGTTCAAAAAGCACTCATGAAGTTATTCGAAAGGAGGGAAGGGTGATGTCCACCATGCTGTTCTGTTCGTCAATCGGCACTTCCTTAGTTCAACGTATGCACTATGCTCCTATTCGTCGTCTGCAACTATGTCAAGTCAAGGTTATTGGTCAAGCTCCCTCATCAACCGCCGATGGAAAACCAAGCTCGTCAACTCAAGAAGAAGGAAGAATGATGGTCGTCGCCTTGATGAAATGCTGCCTATCATCAACCGTCAACTTCCCATGGTCATGCTCACAACTTGTTCTATGTTCTTCTTCAGCAAACGTCTTCTACGTTTTTGGTAAATGCTCGTCATCACTCGTCGATCAAAAACCATGTTGCTCGTCATGTTCTCCTGCGTGCTATGGAAACACTGCTGCCTGTTTGATGATCACTGAAAAAAAATAGCCCCTTTTTCGGGTAAAATTAGCGACAAATTTTTTTTTTCAGTGATGTCGCACATTCATCCGTTGTTGGTTATCGTCGCAAACCATCCGCCGTCTGCTTGCTCTTTTCTTCTTGGGAAAAATGCGTGCTGTATGCTGGTCTTTGTTCCTACTGCATGGTTCAACAGTATCGCTGCTAACACTCGTCATCTTACTTTTGAAGTAATATGTTCTCATGCTCGTGCTGCCGTCAAAGAAAGAAAGCTGGTTATATTATTGCTGCTGCTCGTTATGCTCATACCGCCTGCTGAATACTATGCTCAAGCAAATGCTCATGTCAACGTCTTTAGCTGCTTAAAGATAAACAATGCTCGTGCTCAACCGCCGAAAAATGCTAAGAAGAAAGTCAAATGGTCAAACGTCGTACATGCTAAAGATATCGCTGAAAAAGCAACCGTCAATGATATCTCGTCAAGAAGTCAAGCTGCATGTACCATGCCCTGTACCATGCCCGATGTCATGTCAATCGAAGATTATCAATCGACGACAACTGAAGCTATGGAAATCTTCGAAGATGCTGTGGATTGGATGGATCCAATGATCGTGAAACTCTCTGCTGCTGAACAAGGAAAACTTCTCCAACTGGTCCAGAAAGTATTCTTCAAAGTCAACCGCCGCAAAGCAAACTTGCTGAGCCTGGAAGTCTCATATAAGTGGGAAGGGATGTTGTGCCCACATATTTGGATGTGTCTGACTCCTGATACGAATATATGTGAAAGACAGTGACACGCTCATTCTCTCTCGCTTTTATGTCTTTGTTGTAATTGTCTTTAGTTTTATTGAACTCTGTATTGTAAGCTGTTGTTTGTGCTTTATTAGTTTGTGCAATAAAACTTCTATTTATTCATTGTTGTGTCTCCTGAATCCGTGCACAACAGAGCACAAAAAACAAAAATAAATAGTTTATATATTTTTAAATTTTGTTTTATGGGTTGTTGGATTAATAAATATTCTGCACATATTCATAAAGTTTAATAATTAAAAGGGCTTCGATTTCTGCGATCGACTTTATCTCAGTTTAATTACAGCTAGCAAAAAAATTCAAAAAATTATGTTTTTAAATTTTTAAATTTTGTTTTTTCGAGTTTTGGATTTCTCCTAATGAGATGTTTTTAATCTTCGTTTTATTTCTTAATAAATTTGTATTATTGCGAAGGTTAATTTTCATCCAAACATAAATGAGTTATTCTAATTTCATAGCTACTCTACTTCGAATCCCGGAAAAATGAAAGTTTCAAAATCTTAAAAAATGTTCGATTTTCTCAAATAATGGCTTTCATGCAAAAGAAACTAAATAGAGAAGGAAGTAATTTTTGTCTTTCCATTGGACGAATGTAATGAAAATCTCACCAAAAAAAAAATATCCGACACTGTAAGTATTTCTTTTGCGGGGAAAAATCTCAACAAACGGTAAAGACTCCTCGACGATGTGGAAGAATATTCAAGCATGGAACGGAGCTGGTTCCAATAAAAATTTTTGCATGGAGCTCGGAGCTCAAGTTATATGAAAGTAACAACACTGAATGTAACATAAAAAAAACATTTATATTTAACTTTATTAATTCTAAATAGCTATAATCAGAAATCATAGTCAAATTAAAAGCCCAATTATATGTTAGATATATTTAATTAATACAGGGCTCTTTATAACATAGCTGTTTTTAGCTGCTACTTTTCATGCATAGTCGACGCCATGCTTTATTTCAAGATTTTTAGGAATTCCACAACAATCTTTCAAGTATTTTAATGAAATTCCAAATTTGTTTTTTTGTTTCTTGAAATCTTCTGATCCTTGAACTTCTTGAAAGAAAGGTTTTAATGAATCGACCCATGAAGATTTGTTGAATGAATATGAAATTTTTTGCAAGGTAAAAAAGGCCGCTTCAGAAAGGGTCAAAATTCGATTCATTATAATAACAATAATAAAAGTATGTGTATTATGCGAAATGAAGAAAAAAAAATATTGCAATAGTTCTTTTTTGTTTTGGCACAACTCTAATTCACGGACATCGTTTGTCAAGTCGCATAAAGCCAAATGCAATAAAAGATCATTTTCAAAAAAAATAAAATGTTTAAAGATTTGAAGTTTCGTAAAAAAGGCAGAAAAAATGCGAATGAAAAAAATTAAGTAATGAAAGTTTTTGTAAAATCGCGTTTATCGACTAAAATGAAAAAGTTAAACACTTTTTGAGCGAATATTGATTTATTTTTTGCAAAAAAAAAAAGGAGTGAGAAGTACGCAGACAAGCTGAATCATTGGTAGAAAGAAAATAAACAACATCGAATTTTTACAATGATTTAAAGATTATGGACTACACCCTTTTACTTAATAAAATTTTATTATCTCTCGCCCACATTTAATTCTCAATAAAACTTCTTTATTAAATCATTTATGTATAGTATTGACAAAAAAAAGGCCATAATTTTTTTTATTTTGAAAAATGAATTAAGAGAAAATAAAAAATAATTCTTTAATGGTTTTTCTAACCAAAGTGAAAACATTTTTTTCTTTTTTCTATTGATATATAATGTTTAATTTTATGGAAAAGGTTATGGCGTATTTGAAAACTAAATAATAATATTAAATTTGCCCATAAAAATAATTGGAATCAATTTTTATGTGAAAAAAGGGGATTAAATTTTATTCAAAAAGCTTTATTTTTTTAAGTTTTTCTTTATTTTCAATTATTTTTGTTAACAAATTTTTATTACTATCAAATTTTCTTTTGGGTATTATACTGTATCATGGAGAATAAATTCCTAATTAAAACCCAAAAGTCTTTTGTTTGCCATATTTTAAGAAAAAAATTAGCCCCTTTTGATGTGCTTGATAAAACTCGATGTACTTTTTCTAACATCGCTTTGGTTTTGAATAATATCCATTTGGGTCATATTTGTGCTGGATTATTAATTCTAATAATTTTGATTTCAATTTTTGGTAAAATTAAAGAAAATTATAAATGGTTTATTCTTAATCAAGCTTTTTGGGATTTAATTATGACTTATGATTATATGTTTAATAATTATATGGGTAAACTTTTCATTGATCCTCCAATTTTCCAACTTGAAGGCTTTTATAAATGGCTTCCTCAAAAATATTGGATAAGTATGCAAGAAATTTTGGCCACTCAGCCATATTCATCCTTGCTTTTGCTATGTTTAACTCGATTTTTATGTTTATATTTTATGAATTTTTATGAAAAACTTACTCGAAAGCGACGAATTCTTTATTTTATAATTATTTTTAATTTCATTTTTTTATTTGTTCATATTAATCAATGGCTTAATGAATTATTAGTTGAAAAAGAAAGCGAACTTGGTTTAATTTGTTATAATCAGGCTAAAACTTTTAAACAAAAAAATAAATGTCAAGATATTTATTATTTAGAAAAAAATGTATATCCCAAAGATTTTTTACGTAATTTATGGAAAATTTTATCAAATATTTTTACAATTATTATATATCTAAAACCTTTAATATTTTTATTATTTTCAATTATTGCGACAAGTTTAATTATTTTTAAAATTGGAAAACAAGCCAAATTTCAAATTAAACATAATAAACGAGATTTTTTAAATTCTCTTCGAGTTTCCTTGGTTATGCTTCTTCAAACTATTTTATATTTTTTGGTATTTTGTATTGAATTAGTTAATTTTTTTCCTAAATTACATATATTAAATATTATCGTCATTTACAAAAATACACATGATTTTAGTGTTGAAGTACCGTATTATTGTGACATTGATTCTCTTTTGTGCATTTATTTAACTTTACCTAAATGGATTAATAGTATAAGTAATTTCGGGTTAGATGATTATAGAATTTTACAAGCAATTGTTCAAATAAGAATTTTTCTTGAATGCATAATTGTTTTATCTATTATGACTGGATATCGTGAAGCTATATTTAAGTTCCTGAGATTTATTTTTAAATTTGCTTATAATCCTATGGCAAAACATTTAAATATTAAATCTATTGGTACTAGTACTACAACAACAGTTAAAGCCTTTTCTGAGTGATGTCAGCGATATTAATTTTAAATTTTTTGAATTTTTAAATTTATGTTTTTATTTTATTTTAAATTTAAATAAATCAATTTTTAAATCTGCTTTAACATACAGACGTTTAAATTAAAAAAGTAAAAAATTAAATAAAATCATTGATGCTCCAGTTTTCTATGGCTATTGGACTTCAATAGACAGGTGAGAAGGTTAAGAAAAATACATTTAGAAAACTACAAAACAATTTAAGATTTACAAGAACTTTTCAAATGTTAAAATTAAAAGTGGTACTTAAAGTTTTTTTGATTGGTTGGCTTTTTCTACTGTTCAAAACTCACTTTTAATTTTCACCTGGAATGGTGTACTTAAAATAAAGTTCTCTGAAATTTGGGAAGTAGAATCTACCCACACACACACAAAAAGTTTAATAGAAAGGTATAAAATAGCAACAAAAAAAGTAAAAAGAAAGCCATTTTACGAGTTTTAAAAAAAAAATGTCTGAAAAATAAAATGAAAAAAATTTAATTTCCAAGAAAAATGTCATTTTTCTTTGCTGTGGATTTTAAAACTTTTAATTTAACAATAGAAAATTTTGAACATCCAACTTTGGAAAAAATTCAACGAATTTTGTTTCCATTAATATTTTCTTTAACAACTTTTGGATTTATTTTGATGCTTTACACAATTTTTACACAAACTCCTAAACCAATGAAAAAATATTCATATTTAATTGTCTTTCAACTTTGCGGAACATATTTATTTAATATTTTAGAATTTATTTCTCAACCTGTCATGCTTTTTACGTACACTGCCGCATATTCAAATGGTTATATTCTAATGGGAGATACAGCAAATTCTTTATTATTTTTATTTTTTGTTAGTAATGCAATTATTACAACCAGCGCGTTTGTGGCTCAAACTATTTTTCGATTATCTGCATTGTATTCATCAAGTAATTGGTTTTTTCAATTTTCTCGGTTAAAGCCTTTATTTTTCCTGCTTGGCCCAATTTTATTTATATTTTTGACGCCTGCCTTTGGTAAGTTGGATGTTTATTTAATTAGTTTTATAAGTTATTATCCGCGCACGGAAATTCATTAATTAATATTTCAATCCAAAACCCTCCAAAGGCTGCCATTTGAAACTATTTTATAAATCGCACTTTTTTATACCCAATTTTTCTTTTAAAAAAAATATACCCAATTTAGGCTTTTATATATTTTAATTATTTTATTTATTTCAGTAGGATTTTTAATTGATCCACCTCAAGGTAACGCATTTCGACAGATACTAATAAAAGACTATCCATTTTTTAAAACTTTATTACAACATCATCCACATGTAATGGGATATCATCCAGCTATATCAAATAACATTAAATTGTTATGGTATTTTTTAGTGCTTATGGGTGTCGTAATTATTCCAAGTTTATTTTCTGTAATTTATTTTTTTCATAACGTTTAATTTATATAAAAGAAACCATTAATCCTCAAAAAAGATATTTACATACCATGTTAATCAGGTAAATTTCCAGATAAATATTTAAATTTGAAAACCAAAATCCTCAAAAGTTTAAAAAAAATTCCAATTTTTCAAAATAAAAAAATTTTATCCTAAAAAACTGTAAAATTTTTTTAATTAACTTCAAACCTATTTTTTAGAGCTCTAATAGCCCAAGCCATTGCACTTTTATTTTTTTTTATGATTCCATTACAAAGTTTAATATTTTCTATTTTACTTCCATATAATTTTGGAAGCTTTTTTGTTTCATGTGAATTCACGATTGCTACGTTGCATACACTTATTGATATTTCAACTCAATTTTATTATATCAAACCTTATAATCAATTTATTAAAAGAAAGTTGAAAATTATTTTTGGTGAAATTAAACTTTTAACTGCGAATAATTCTGTTCATTCATGGGCGAATAATTCACAGACATAATTTTTGGTTTTTCTGGGAAATACTTTGAGAAAAAAATTTAAGCATTTTATTTTTTTCGATTATTGTTTTTCATTTTTGTTACTTTTTTTTATCTGAAGGAATGTTTCTTTTTGGGAAAGCAATTTTTTAATTAATATTTATTTTTAAATTAAACATTAAAAAATGAAAATTAATCCACAAATTTTGGTTGTTATTATTTTTTTCCTGGATCACTGATGCATCTCAAAGTTTTATTTCCTGCTGGTTCTTGGACAACTCCGCAATATCGACCAATCATTGGACAGCAAGGTTTCCATTCACACACTTCATTGAAAACCTTTAAAATAAAAATAAAAATTAAGCTCTTGCTTAAAGAAAAAGAAAGAATAAAATATACCGCACAATTTCTTCGTGATTCGACATTTGAATCTTTTATGATCTAAAAAAATGAACTTTAGTATTTCCACCATTTATAAATTAGAAACATACCCTTAAATCAGAAAAAGCGTCAGCAATGATAGCTGCTGCTAAAACGATAACAAGAAAAGGAACAAAATCAACAAAGAATTTCATTTTTGTCGTCAAATAAAATGATGATTTTTTTATAAAGTTTCGAGCTTATTAAATACTAAAAATAAAATGATACGTGGAAAATTGAATTAATTAAATAACAAAAATAAAAGAAAAGAGTTGTTTTTATTTATTTATTTTTTCAATAAATAAATGTGTTAAAAGCTTTAAAAATTGTATAAATTGAAACTGATTTTTGTTTTCTATTTCTATAGATATTATTGTTGTTTTTGAAAATAGAGTGCACTTAAACGAATTTTTAATTTTATTTATGAATACGTACCGGCGGGTTTAACTTTCTTCTCTTTCAAAAAATAAAAAAATGAAAGATCTTGTTTTATCAGATCTGTCGCAAAGTCGGCCACTCCAAGCCCCGTAGTTGCGAATAAAAACATTTCCGGTACGTGGTATTTTAATAATATTTTTTAAATTTTTTATAAGGTAATTTTCCGGGCTATTCACATTATTCGAAAAATAGCAAAGCTAGTTTATCCAAAGTGGTCTTAACCCGAAGTCTCCTTTCTATATTTGTAAAGCCAAAACTTGGCTATTTTGGTTTTTTGCCAATTTTATGCCACATGAAATTAAAGAAAGGTATGAAAATTAAAATATTCAAAATAAGACAATCCATTTTGGAAAACTCGTGCAAAAAAAATATAGCAAAAAAGAAGAAGAAATGGGATTTAGAGGAGGTGAATGTAAATAATCAATAAACTGAAAAGGCACGCCTAAGAAGAAAAAAAGAGGAGGTCAATGGATTTTTTCGGCTGCGCAATTTTAAGAGTAATGCGCCCGCCATTTTTCGGCATTATTGATTTCCTTTGAATGTAGTGTCTCACCAAGATTCAATAATAAGAGCAAACCATAGAGATTAGGTAAAAAATAAAATAATGAATACTAATAAAATAAAGCAGCAAATCCATACCCATTGATACCAGGCTGTAAAGAAATAAGTAATTGTAGCTAAAGGTTCTTCAATAAGTCCTTTAAAGCTCGTTAGATAATCATGGGTTTTATTAACAAATACTTTAGCAAACAATGCGAAAGTTTCAAACATTCCAACATCGATTCCAAGAGTATCAATTTTAATAATTGGCTCAATTTGGTAGTCTAATATTCTATTCAGATATCTTTTCATTAATGAAGTTGAAGCAGCCATATTATTTATATCTACTTAGAACATATTTGAAGCCACGAGTTCAATTTGTTATTAACAGTTTGTGAATCACATATTTTTTGGCCATTTAAATTCAAAGAAAAGTATGAAAATTAAAATATTCAAAAAAAAGACAATTCATTTTGCAAAAACTCAAATCAATTAGAAATCGCCAAACAGAAGAAGAAAAAATAGGAGAGAATGGTGAGTGTAAAAAAACAAAAAAGTAAATTTCCCGCTCTAGAAAAATAGGTCAGTCAATGGACATTTTTTTGGTTGCACAATTTTAAAATAAACGTGCGCTTTTATTTGTTGCATTATTGATTTTTCGCTGAATGTGGAGTTCGTTTGTTTTTAGTGTTTGCCTTCTTTTTTTTTTTTTTGTTACTAGTGATAAGTTTGGTGAATAAAAATGTTTTGTTTGAATATTTAAATTTCTATTTTTCATTTTTTTCTAATTAATAAAAACTAAAAATAAATACATTTATTAAATTTTCATTAATAAAAAATATTGATTTATTTCAAACTGAAGAAAAGCAGATGGTTTATCAAGAGCCATCAATGCGAGTTAAAGCTCACCGGCTCATCAGAATCAAATTTTTAAATCACAATGCACTCTGATAATTAATATTACAAAACTCGGGATATTCAGCATAAAATTCTTCTTGATCCATTTCCCCATCCAAATTATCCTGGAAAAAAAGATTTACACTTTTTTACAAGTCCAAACATTAAAATATTAAATAGCACTCTCTAAAATAAAAAAAAATAATTTATTTCTAGAAAATCGAAAGTTTCATTGTTCAGACACAATCCATTTGGTGCAACGTAATGCTTTAACAAAAAACAAATGATAATATATTTATTTATCTCGCATTGATATTTCCAATGGAAACAAAATTGTCTTCTGAATTGAATAGTTAAATAGCTACTTTACCATTACAATTTCTAAAATAGTGGGCTGAAGAAAACGCTATTTCTTTGATGTCATCTGTGATAGGTGAATTCGACAGAATATAACCATAAAATTCATTGTTTTTGAATCGATGAACAAGCATTCGTTGTTCTTTAGAGCTTTCAAAAACCAAACTTTCCCTTTCTTTAATAACTGGGAGAAGATCATTGAAAGTTGGTTTAAAAATCCATGAATGAGGTAAAACATCCGAAAAGGGTTTAATCATATCTGTCCACCATGAAGAGTTTCATTAATAATTTACTGTGGAAATTTCAAAAAAAAAAATTAAGAAAACAAAAAAAATCTTAAAATATTCAAAACAAGACAATTCGTTTGAGCAAACTTTTGCTAAACTGAGTTTGAATAGAAGAAAAAAAATGAATAGATCTGCGATGATTGGGAAATAAACAACAACAAAAAAATAGAAAGGTCGCGAAAAAAAAGGACGCTGATGGATTTTTTTTCAATTGCACAGTTTTTAGTGACACGCTCGTTCATTTTTTTTGTTGCATTATTGATTTTTGCTCTTTGTTGTTTTTTTAGCCTTGTGTGTTAGCGAACCGAGATTTTAACCTTTTTAAGCTAGCTGCTGATAAACGTTCAAATAATTTTAAACATCTTTTGATAAATCGATTTCGTTATCTCTCATTTCTTTTTCTTAAGCTTCTTTACTCTTAGTTTTGTTGGATCTCAGGATTTCCAATTTATGATGAATTGATATGATTCTTTATTTAATTTTACAAATACAAAATAGTTTTAACTTAGATAATAAATACGAGCGACTGGAATGAGAGAGAGCTGAGAAGGAGAAGATGATCATGAAAAATGATTCAACCCCTTTTATACTTCCTCGATTTGATCGAAGAGTATTTTGACCAGACGATGATTTATAAATTAATCATAAGCTTTGCATAAATAAAAAGACAAAATTGAAAAAAGTGTGATTAATAAAAAGAGAAATATTTTGCAAGGAAATTGATGAATAATAATATAATTTTAAATTTAAAAAACAAAAAAGAGCGATCTAACAATCCTCCCCCTTTTTGGAGCAAAGCTTCTTGATGATAAATTTAAAGCATCAAAAGTATTTGTTTCAAGTTGCCATTCAAAGGTTGAGAGCATCAACATTAACAACTGAGTTATCAATTGTTTGTTTACCTCTCATCGAACTTCTTCTTGTTCGAAGATCATCCATGTGCATTCGATGTTGTTTTCCATCTGCTATATCATGGACAAGGTAAATGCAATTTCCAATGGATTCTGCAATTATTGCTGGTACCCATTTAGTTTTAGTATTGAAGGATCTTCTCCAAACTTCACTATTCTTTTCATATTCTTTAAATTTCGATGGTGAAATAAGTTTTTCATGTTTGAATTCAATTGGAATATAAGTAGAAAGAAAGTGGCGTTGGGGTTTAACAAACATTAAAGCGGCTGGTGGAATTTTGGTTGTTTTGTGTGGACAGCTTCGGTAATCTTCTAGAAATAATTGAACAGCTTTTTCTGCAGATAAATTTGGATTTTCATCAATCATCTTTTCAACAGCGCTTTTCAAGGTGCCAACAAATCTTTCAGCAATGCCATTAGATTGAGGGTGGTATGGCGGACTGCATTTGTGGTTTATTTGTTTTGCAGCTAAATAAGCTTCAAGTTCTTGTGATACTAGTTGAGGACCATTATCGCTTACTAAGGTTTCAGGATATCCTAAGAGATTGAAAGTTGTTTGCAAGGCTGCTATAGTTTTTGAAGATGTAGTATTTGTCATTTTAACTACTACTGGATATTTGGAGTATGAATCGACAATTACTAACCAGGAGTTATTCCAAATTGGACCAGCGAAATCGATATGGATTCGTGTCCAAGGTCCATTAGCTTCAGGCCACGGTTGAATGGGACTTTTTGGATTTTTCTTTTGGAATTTATTGCAATAAATGCAAATTTTGCAAATATCTTCAATTTGTTTATTCATGTATGGCCACCAGAAGAATTGTCTTGCAAAGGCTTTCATTTTTCCAATACCAAGATGTGAGCGATGAAGAAGTTTTAAGATTTCTGGTTGCATTGTTTTTGGTATAATGGTTCTCTTCCCTTTTTGGAGGACTTTGTTTGCAAAACAAAGATTTTCTCGTTCATGATAGAAAGGTTTAAGTTCAGGATTAATGAATTTATCAAAGTTTTTCCAATGATTTGCAATTTGTTTTATAACTTGTTGAAGGATGGAATCTTTTTCTGTGGCTTGTTGCAATCGAAGTGAATTTGTTTGACTTTTTTCAGTAATGTTAAAATGAATATCAGCTGTGATTGGTGGTCTAGACAGGGCATCAGCTAAGGTATTTAGTACCCCTGGAATATGTTCAACATGAATATCAAATTCGGTTAATTCCATGAGCCAGCGATTCAAGCGCGTTGAAGTTGATGGCTTTGTGATAAGAGGAATAAGTGGTTTATGATCAGTTTTTAGAAAGATTGGGCATCCGTATATGATATGTTTATGATATTTTAAAGTAAAAACTATTGCATAAAGTTCTTGTTCAATTGCAGCATAATTTTGTTCACTTGAAGATAGAGTTTTTGAACAATAAGAAATTGGATGAAGTTCTCCATCAAAATCTTGTAAGACTGCGCCTCCAATTGCTGTTATTGAAGCATCAGTTACTACATGAAATGGTTTTGAATAATCTGGGGCTTTTAATATGGGATCGCTTGTAAGAGCTTTTACAAGTTCATCGAAGGCTGATTGTTGAATATCAGTCCAAACAAAATCGCTTCGTTTCTTTAACAGTTCAGTTATTGGTTGTGCAATTTTAGCATAGTTTGGAATGAAACGATGAAAATAGTTTGTAAGGCCTAAGAAGCTTTGAATTTCTTTCTTGTTTGTTGGTGGTTTTCTTTCTTTGATGGCTTTGACATGCTTTTCACTAGGGTGAATACCATGACCATCGAGATAATGACCTAAGAAAGTTGCTGACGTTTTTGCAAATTCGCATTTTTGTGGTCGAATTTTGAGTTTGAATTTTTGAAGCCTTTTCAAAACTTTTCGAATTGCTGTTAGGTGATCTTCAAATATCATTGATCGAGTAAATATGATAAGATCATCCATAAATGCTATTACAAAATCTTCCATGCCTTCAAGTACTTCTGCCATCATTCTACAGAAATTTGCAGGGACATTTTTAAGGCCCATCGGCATCATTTTGAATTGGTAGATTCCTGACTCAGTTATGACTCCACAAAGAAAGGAAGAAGCTGCATCTAAGGGTTGTTGCCAAAATCCGGAGCTCAGATCAATAACAGTGAAATAATAGCATCCAGCGATTCTTCGCAGTAATGTTTCAACTCTTGGTAAAGGAAAATGATCTGGGATTGTGACAGCATTCAATTTTCGAAAATCAACAACGGGGCGTAGACTTCCATTTGCTTTTTTAACCAATATGATGTTTGCAAGCCAAGGTGTTGTGGATTTGACAAGAACACCAATTGCAAGTAAAGTCATTATGAATTTATCAATAATGCTTTTTGTTTTTCTGGCACTTTGTAAGGTGTTGCTGCAATTGGTTCGTTTGTTGTAACACGGATTGGAGCTGCGGGAATTGGACAATGACCAATATCAAATTCATTTATACTCATAACTGAACTATATTCTTCCAAAACAGTTCGAAGTTGTTCAGTTTCATGTGGTGTTAAATCGGGTTTAGGAAAAACAATTTTGTCGATTTCAGCTTCTGTTAGTTTCGAGATTTCTTTTGGGATTGAAGTTTGTTCAGCATTGGCGTCGAATGTAAAAATATCTATGCTTTCTGGATTTGGACCATTTAAATCGGAGATGGCTTTTCTAGCTTGATAATTATAGGTAATTGGAGGGATTTTAAACATGAGATTATTTCCGACCAGAAAATCATAAGATAAATTTTTTCCAATTGCATTAATTACTACTGCTTCTGTTTCGCAAGTGTAGTTGAAAAGTTTAATTTTTAACTTCATTAAACCTTCGGTTGGTGCTGAGGTGTTGCTAATTCCGGTAAGATTGATCGAAATATCATTTTTGATTTTTATTTCAATGTTGTTTTTGATTAAATATGTATTCGTTATGACGGACATGGCTCCACCAGTATCAAGTAAAAATGTTGCTGTTTTATTTTCAACTTTTCCAAAGGCATGTGATCCTGATCGAAAATGAGTGAATGAATTCGTGAAAGTATCTACTCTCATGTTTTCTCGAGAAGGCCATAAATTTCGCAAGGCAATGAGTCCACGATTTTCATTTGGAATTGGTATGTGGTCAAATTCTTGGTGTTGTGGTTGTCGTCTAAATCGACGTCTACCATTGTTGAGTAACCGGTTGAATAAAAGTGGAAGGTTAATTTGTGCCAAAATATGTTGAATAATTGCTGGTAGTAATATTTGATTTATGAATATAATTGTGCTGTAAAGACAGGATAAAAATATCCATAGTTGCCAATAACTGATGGTTGCGCCATATAAAAATCCAAAAATTCCATTATTTACGACTGATTGTGCTAATTTTTTGAGTTGCATCTGATTTTCTTCAGGGTTTTCTTGAATTGATGTAAAATCATTGATAAATGATTGCACTACTTTGGTTTTCATTGAAGCTTGATGAATTGCATGTTCATTATAAATTTCGGTTAAATTTGTTAAGATTAAATTTTTAAATGCATGTTGTGCTTGAAGATATTCTGCTGGTGGGAAATCAATAACTTGAAATTTACTGCTTTGTTTCGCGGAAGAAATGAATTCAATATGACCCGTTTTTTGATTGTATTTCTTTAGTTTACCATCTGATAATTCAATATAAATATCAGCACCGGTATTACAATCAGTAGGAGTTGCACTGGGATAGATTATTCCAGAAATTGGGTTTAGGAATCCTTGCATTTTTTGTCGATGATATATAAATTCCACGGGTAAATAATTAAAGCATTCATTTTGAAAGTATGCTTCGACTGAGTTCAAATCAATAGCTTCACACGGTTTGACTTCCATTGATGATGCTGTAATAAGCCTGGCTTGTATCAGTGTTATGTTTAGAAGTTGCCTTGATAATAGTGTAGGATTGGCACTAGCTAAAGCAATGGTAGCTTTTGCGAGAGCTTCTAAACCGGAACACAGATGTTTTAGGCTTGAAGAGAAGGCTTGTTTTGTCATTGTTATTGCATTTTGTTGTAGAGCTTGTAGTTGAGCAGATAGTTGAGTGCTTAAAACAATTCCAGCATCTCGAGGTTTTCTGGCTTGTTGACCTTGATGAACATTTTTGACTTCAATAAACAACTTTTCTGAGATTGAATAACCTTGATCAGTAATTATGATTGATTGATTACAATCTTTAGTAATTGTTGCTTTATGAAATGTCAGTGCAAAATCACGATTGTCGGATATCCAAACATTTGAAGAAAAGGATCCATTAAATGTGGACATATCAATAAATCGACATTGTTGGTTTATTTCTGGAATCCAAATTAATACGCCTATTTGATTCATTTGGCAAGTACCGCTTTGGTATTGGCATTCAACTGTTGATGGATAGGCTTTTTGGATGTTTGTTGCATTATATCTTGTGAAGATAGTTGAATTGCTGATAAAACAATTTGTTTGCTGGATTTCATCAGTTTGCAGCCAAGAAGGAAAGTATCTATCTGGGAAAACGATAGAATTATTTGTTGCCCAATAATCATCGAATTCAAGGATTTGTCCATATTGGCTTTGCTTGGTAGAACGCATTCTCCAACATTCAGATGCTTTGACTTCCAATTTTTCTTTATTTTCAGTATATGTGTGGCTGCCAAAGAGGCTTCGAGTATGAGTTCCGCTTGTTTTAATACAAGTGCAATGAGTTGCATCTGTTGTGTATTGAATTGTGTTTAGACGTTTAATTATTAATTGCATATCAATGGGAGTTTCTTCAACTGTCCAAGAACTGGTTTGACAAATCTTTGGTGAAGGAAGATCAACAATGGTGGAAGGAGAATCATTATGGCATAGCATTGGTTGTATTGCAGCATCAGTGGAGTAAAGCATGGACATAGTTATTAAAGTAACTATCATAATATGGGTCCAGTTATTTAAACATTTGATTGTTGAGTTTCGTTGAGGTGGTAAAAGTTCAACTTTGATTCGTGGTAATTCTGAATATTGGGTATCATCTTCTTCATCATGTTTTTGAAGAATTCTTTGCTTTTGTTCTTCACCATAAGCTTTATTTGCCTTTTGTCGTCGTCGTCGTTCACGATGTTTTAATAATTTTCTGATCCCTGGAGTAACACCTTGATGTTTTTCAGGTTTTGAATGCGAAGTTGGTTTAAACTTTTTTGATTCCTTTCGAGAACAACTATTTATCTTTATCTTTTGATTAAGTTTAACAGAAGTTTTCTTTAGCATAAATGATTCTTTTTGAGAACTGATTTTTACTTTTTTATAAAGCTTAATAGCAGTATCTTTATGTTTCGGTTTCAAGTCTCGATTTGTCTTCCGAGAAGGAGGTTCAATCGTATCTCTTTTTACTTTAGCATTACTCGAATCATTTTCAGGTGGCATTATTCTGGGGTGTTGAACTTCTTGAAAAAGATTTTTGGTTTTGTTTTCGTGATTTGAAGTGCAGTAAAAGCTAAAAATTCAACGTCATATGATTTTTTGAATTCATTCGTATTGGTGTCAGCAAAATGGACTTTGGTTTGTTTTTCAAACGAGGAAATATGAGGGCTTTTTGATCTTTCATTTGAGTTTGATCTTTGATATTCACGGGAAGATGAGCGATTTCGTTGGTTTCTATCACGTGAAGAAGATCTTTGCTGATAATCTCGGGAATTTGAACGATGTTCACGGGAAGTGGATCGTTGATTGTATTCTCGTGATGGGGAACGATATTCATAGTCATGTCGAGAATAATTGTAATCAGAATTTCGAGGTGGGGATCGGTCATAGTTGTTTCTTTGATTATTATTGTTTGTATTAGGATGTGGCGAATAGCTTCGATGATATGGTGATTGTTGTCGATATCGATAAGGAGATTGGTGTCGATTATGATGTGGAGATTGATGTCGGTCGCGGTTTTGATTTCTATCTTGATTTTGATTTCGATAGATTTGATGATTTGATGGGCTTCTTCTGTATTCACTATGGTATCGATCACGTTGATCGCGTCTATAGGATCTACATTGTCGAGCAATATGACCAGGACGTCCACAATTATAACAATCTTTTTGGACTCTTGGATTTGGAGCTTGTGGCTGAGGTTGTGCTGTTTGGAAGTTAAGAGCTTGGAAGCTGGTACACAAGTCTCTTTTTCGTTTTAATTCTTTTTCTTTTTCTGTTGCTCTTTTTATGACGTCTTCGTAACTTTTTGTATTACTTGCAGTGACGTAAACTTTTAATTCTGGGTTAATTTTATCGAGTAGGGTAAAATATAAAATTTTATTGATTTCTGCTGTACTACTTCCATCCATTGCTGTGGTTACAATTTCCATTAAGCGCGTTGAAAAATCTTCAACTGATTCATCTGGATTTTGTCGGCATGTAAGCATGGATTCTTGGGCATTTTGCACGGCTTCATCTCCAGTGAATCTGGCTCGAAGGGCTGCAGTAAGAGCTTTATAATCATTCTTTGTAGCATCATCTAATGATTTATAAAACAATTTTGCTGCTCCTTCAAGATGACCAATTAATCTTATAAGACGTTGTTCATCTGTTGGAGGTAGAAAAAGAAATCCTAAGCTTAAGATGAAATCTTCTTCCCATGTTTTGAAAGAAATATTTGATTTTCCAGAGAATTTTTCCAGTGAGAATGAGTTGACGTTGGTATCAAAATTTACAATGGGTTGTTCCTCGACTTTTCGAGCATCAGAATCAACAATTTTGATTGTTGGGATTGTAATGGGTTCTTCAGTTTTGATTTCTTCTTTTTGTGGTTCAGCAATTTGATGTTCTTGAAATTTCAAATTTGGATATAAAGGGTTTTTATCAGTATTGGTTTGAGCGAAGAGTAAATCAAGTTTAGTGGCCATTGGCAGATGCCTTGATGATGTTTCAAGCTTAGTGCGTAGGCTATGCATTTGGCGTTCATATCCTTTTTGAGTGGTGAATGCTTCTCGAATTGTGGAAGGAATTGAGGAATTTTGTTTAATATCACCAGGATCAAAACTTGCTTTTGATTGGATTTTGAGATGTTGATAAATATCTGCTCGAAATTCTTTAATTTCTTTTCTTGAAGTATTTGATACCTGACTAATTTCAGCTTTCAAGTGATCCATAGTTAAATTGTGAAGTTTTGTTCCTTCGACAATCAATTCATGAATTTCGGAAAGGGTTAAAGTGATATCTTCTTGAAGTTGTTTCATTTCAATTTTCATTGCTTTGATTTCCGCTTCATGAGCAATTAAAACAGATTCAAATTTTTCTTTGAAAGAATCAATTTCTTTCTTAAGAACTTCCATAGAAAATTTTTCAGATTTTTCAATTTCTTTTTTAACCTTTTCGGCAAGAGATAGTACCACTTGGTTAGCTTCATCAAGTGATGTATCTAACTTTTCTGACATTTTCTCTTGATCTCGATTAAGTTTACGAATATCTCTAGCGAAAGTATCTTCAACTTTTGCAATTTTTGCAATTGCGGGACATTCAGGAACTTTTTGGGTTTTAGCATTCATTTTTGGCTATTTCGGCTTTCCTAGTTGCTTATGTCGGCGCAGACAATAAGCTATCACCTCCGGCGTTGCGCTCCACCGGGCTTTCCTTTTAAAATTAACCAACCTTTTAGCCTTTCGGCTCTTCGAACACTAGCTGCTATGTTTGCTTTAACTGATGAAATGTCCCCGATGGTTCTTTGCCTCACTCGTGGCACCACTGTTGGATCTCAGGATTTCCAATTTATGATGAATTGATATGATTCTTTATTTAATTTTACAAATACAAAATAGTTTTAACTTAGATAATAAATACGAGCGACTGGAATGAGAGAGAGCTGAGAAGGAGAAGATGATCATGAAAAATGATTCAACCCCTTTTATACTTCCTCGATTTGATCGAAGAGTATTTTGACCAGACGATGATTTATAAATTAATCATAAGCTTTGCATAAATAAAAAGACAAAATTGAAAAAAGTGTGATTAATAAAAAGAGAAATATTTTGCAAGGAAATTGATGAATAATAATATAATTTTAAATTTAAAAAACAAAAAAGAGCGATCTAACAAGTTTCTTTAATTAAAATTTTTAACGGTGTTATTTTGGCTTGAACTGAAGTTAAGAGGTCGTTAACAAGAAAATCCTAAAATTTGGCATATCGAGTCAGACCACTTTTTCTCTGAGGTCTTTTTACTCATCCCCCGTGTTTTATTTACGCAGTGACATTTTGAAAAAAATATTGTTTTAAAAAAAATCAAATAAACCTAAATTAAAATATTCTAAATATTGACAAAAAATATGAGAAAAATCATGCCAAAAAAAGGAATGTCAAAAAAGGGAATTAATAAAATACATAGACTTCGTTCGCAAAAAAAAAGAAAAAAAAAGAAGGTCATTGGGTTTTTTTTCCAGCAGAGCAATTCTAAATGAAACGTGCGCTTTTTTTTGTTTGTCATTATTGATAGCCTTTAAACGCGGTCACTGTGGCTCTTTTTTTTTTTTATCTTTTTCAGTCACGAGTTTAATGGAAAAAAATTTTCTTTTTGAATATTTAAAATTTTATTTCGTTTTTTATTTATTTATAATTTTTTTTTAAATTAAAAAGAAAAAATTGTTTGCTTTCATAATATTTCTCTTGTTGGTACAGATAATTGATGGGTGAAGTAAAAAAAAATGAAGAAATCGGAATGTCGGACTCGACTATGCGAAAAATTTTGAATTATTACCCTGCAATAAAAAAGAAAGAAAATGTATTTTAAGAAATACGCTCTATGAAATAATAATAATAAAAGTTATTTAAACTATTTTACTTACAAAAAAAATTCACTGAAGTTTGTTTTTGTTCAAGAAATCAAGAAAAAAAAATCAAAACACTTTTTTTTTCCAACTGAAAGCATAATAATGGAGTAGTAAAATTTTTTAAAAGTGCATTTTTTGGTTTTAAATTTTATTGTTCCAACCTAAAAATTGTTATAATAAAGTAAGATTTAAAAAAAAAAGCCATATGAACAAAGCGAATAAATATTACATATTTTTTTCGCTTTTTCATTTTATGTACGGTTTATATTCGTTAAATCTAAAATTTTGGCATTTCAATGTCCACATTTTTGAACTGAAGACTTTGTGTCAACCATCGTATAATTTATTATTCTTTTTATTTTCAAACCAACTTTTTTACATAAAAAACTTTCTGGAAAAAATTACTTTTCTCAACAACATATTTAATTTAAACATCGGGCATAATTAATCATTTTTATTACCATGATTTGATAATATAAAATAATTTTTTTTTATTAATTTGTAGTATTAAAAGAACTTTTTTTCTTTTAGCTTAATACATTTGAACAGAACGTAAAAAAAGTTTTTCATTAACTTTAATGATGTCTGATGCAAGGATGTAGGGAAAGGGTAAGTACAAAATTCGTACCAACAAATCGTTCCTTCATTATTTTCTAAATTGCTTTATTAATTAAAAATAAATATTCTTTAAAAAATACATAATTAAGAAAAGCTTACGTAAAACAAAAAATGGAAACAAACTTTTCACGCGTAAAATTTTGAAGTAAAATTATTTGTCGCATTTTTCTTAATTTAAATTTATTAAACAACATCTTTTTGGGAAGTAATCATTTACAAAGCATAAATAAGTTTTTGTTCTTTTAGTATTTGAATATTCAAGTAAAAATTTATATTTAAATTACTGAATAATGGCTTATTTAAATTATATAATGTTATTTCATCAAATCGTCTGCTTTTTGACTTCATCGTTGTTATTTTATTTTTCAGTGAATATATTATTTATTAAAAAATTATATAAAAAACTTTCTCCAACTATGACATTTTATTTTGTTTATTTGTTACTTTACAGTGTAACTTCATTTGCATATTACCCTTATTGCCTGATATTTTGGCGACCTGATGTTGTTTTATATGATGGACAATTATTTTATCTTTTGGGTATTCCTTCATATATTTTGATTACCATGAATACAATGATGGAATTTTTTTTATGCCTTGATCGATGTTTTTCAGTTCTAACTCCATTTCTTTATGGGAAAAATTATCAAAGATGTTTTATGATATTTTCTGTTTTGGGAGCTTGTGTTTTGGGATTTCTGTGTTATTTGGATTTTAGTTTTTATTTTCCATCAAACCTAATTGCAAAAAATAGTTGTCAATATTTTTCCTGTTTTATTAAAGACACTTCATTTGCATTTTTGGTTAAAGGTTCGACAGTTGGCGCAAGTTTTTCTGCTTCTGTGCTTTTAGCAGTGTTAATTAAAATAAAGATGAATTCCACGATGCAACATGCAAAACAAATTAATAAAAGAGTGGTTATAATTATTTTGCTGACAACTCTTGGGGAAGTAATTCCATTTGCTGTTTCACAAATATATTTAAGCGTAAGTTTAAATTTTCTTTAATTAGGCCTATGAAAGTTTTTCTCTGTTCGTAAAAAATTTTCTTTAAAAAACTTCGATGTTTATTTTTTACAAAAAATAAGTTGTTTAGATTATGTCAAGTTCGATAGCACTTGTCGCGGGTCCTTATTTTGCCACATGTTCTTTGATAACTCTTTCCATAACAACGTCAATTTATTACAAAACTTTTAAGAAAGTTTTTGGTAACGGAATTTCATCAAATAATAATTTTAGTCCTGTTACAACTTATTTTGGAAACAAGATTGTAACGCCCTTGAATTAATTAGAACTTTTCGTCGTATATTTATTTGATTTATATCGCTTAATAATTTGTAAAGTTTGGCAAAAAGCTAGTAAAGAATTATCATCATTTTTATTATTCCGTTTTCTCTTTATCGAATCCTTTCTAGTGTTAAATTACCGACCGACCGACAAAAAAGTCGGTAAATTCAAAAAATTGTCGGTATGGAAATTGCTCCCGGTCGGTAAAGTCGGTAAAAAGTCGTTATAAAAATATGGTCGGTCGGTAAATCGGTCGGTAATTAGTCGATATAAAATCTTTTTTCGAGTCAGAAAATCAACAAAACTTTCAGTTCTTAGTCAAAAATACATTTTTTTAATATTAAAGTGATGAATAACATCAAAAAAATTAGTATTTCTATTTACTTTTTAAGAAAAACAAATCCTGATAAGAATTTTAGAAAAAAATGTCGGTATAAAATTTTGTCGGTCGGTAAAGTCGGTAAAATGTCGGTATAAAAAAACGGTCGGTCGGTAAATCGGTCGGTAAAAAGTCGGTCGGTAAGTCGGTAATTACCGACTTTTCGGTCGGTAATTTAACACTACTCCCAACTCGTGAAAAAAAAACACCCAACTCGTGAAAAAAATGATCAATTTGGCTATTATCAATAGATTTTTATGGAAATTAAAAACAAAATTAATAAGTCTTTTGAAAACTGTAAGAAAAAAACAAGGAGATAAGTTATTATATTTTATTTAGCAATAAAGGATAAATGTTAAATCAATAAAGGATAAATGCAAATGTTGGATGAGTGGGAAAAAAAATCATTTTTGTTAATAAATAATTGTTAAAAAAAAGCTTTGTTTTTAATTTCCATAAAAATCTATTGATAATAGCCAAATTGATCATTTATTTCACGAGTTGGGTGCATTTTTATCACGAGTTGGGTTCATTTTTTTTTCACGAGTTGGGTAGCGGCCATTTCATTTATGTTCATAAAGAACAAAAAAATTGATCCGTTGCTACTCTTGTAAATAAGACTTTAGTTGAAACTTCACAACTATGATATTCAGTACAATCTACTTCACTAACTTTTTGCAAGTTTGAGCCATGCAGAAGCACTTTAACTTTTTTTGGAAGCAATGTTATCCAAAAAAAAATTTTCTTCAGCAAATTCTACTTCATTATTATAAATTTTTGACTATTCCATTTCATTTTCAAGTTTATTATAAATGTAAAATAACTAATTAAAATATTCAAAATCAAGACAATTTAAAAAAGCAAACTTTTGCCTAACAGAGATTGCAAAATGAAAAAAATATTGGCCGCAGAGGAAAGTGAAAAATAAACAACAAAAACTCAAAGGCTGCGGCAACAAAAAAAGGAGGTTGTTTTTTTTTTGTTGCACAATTTTAAGAGAAACGGGTGCTTTTTTTGTTGCATTATTGATTTTCGTTTAATGGGGAGTTGAGTTCGCTTGTTTTTTTTTCTCATTTTTTTTAGCAATGAGTGTGCTGAAAAAAAATTTTTTTTTCATCTTTCACATAATTTTTTAAGTTAAAAATAATAATAAATAAAAAAGCCCACTTTTTACAATAAAAATTAGAAAATTTATATTGGTTAAATGGCGATGATAACTTTTTTTATTGACAGAAACTAATGTCAAAACACTTTTTGCTTCAACTTTAAAAAATTTCTAAAGAATTTAAAGATTTAAAACCTAAAAAATATTGTTTTAGATATATTATTTGTGATAAATACAATTAAATAATAGTTTATGGTCAAAACTAAATTTCAAATAAAAAAAACACAGAGTTATTCAAATTCTTTACAACAAAATTGAGTATTGCTCATTTTATTAGTAATATTGGTTAAAGGATTTGAAAAATATTTACAATCATTTTTGTGTGTAAATGGAATTCCTTCATACATTAAAGTTTGATTACCTTGGATAATAAATGAACCAACTGTTGGAACAAAAATATTATTAGTGTATTTACTCCAAAAAGTCAGCGAAATAAACGTTTTACTATTTCCAGGAGGAATCGTAATATTACAAGCCAAGTTGGAATTATTTTTTCTGCTATAAAAAATTTAAATTTTTTTTCAGTTTTTTATTATTATTTTCTTCTTCTTTTTTTACAAACCTGTCACAATAACTTGTTTGATCAAAACGGTACTCTGGATAAAAATCATCGGTTACAGAATAATCGCCATGCGTAATAATTTGATTTCCTTGAAGGGTGTAATTCATTGAAGTTGTGGCATAAATCGTGTAATCATCGTTTAATAAATTTACGCGACTATAAAATCGCTTGCAACGAGCGGCATTTGATGGAGCAACAACAATAGGAGTTGGAATAAATTTGGTACAACAAAAAGTTGAATTTTCTATTACGGCCTGTGCGTCATAATAATCGTAGTAACAAGGTTTATCTTGAGTTAAAATAGACCCATCATAATTGCTTATACTTCCATTATTAACATATCCTCCAAAAAGAGTAACAGAATTAATGCCATAATTTGCTCGAATTATAACATAAGGATAATTTTCATTTAACTTAAAATCATACGAATTTGATATATTTAAATTACAAATATGAAAATATTCATAGCAAATACTATCTATCGAAATATTATTAGTTAAATCCATACCATTAACATCGCTAACACGAAAGTAATTATCATTATTAGTTGAATTTTTTTGAAGAACTTGAATTTTAGCAGATGCTTGTAATATTTGGGAAAGGACCCGGAAATTGTAATACGGTATTAGTGGCTGTAACTTCTGTACATAGCATAGGATTTCCATAAGTCGGCCGTAAAGAAAAATAAAAAACAAATAAATACAATGCAAACATTATTGTTATTGTTTGTAGTTAATGGAAATAAGAAAATTTAAACTTTTTACTCGCCTTTTTATATATCAATTTTGATGAACAAATACGGATGTTGAAAAAAAAGTGATGACGTAAATTATTTTTTTGATCTCAATGATTTTTATATTGAAAAATATGATAAGAAGCAAGTGAAAAAATCAATTATTGTTTTTATTCATTTTCGTTCAATGTGGAGTTCGTCCGTTTGTTTTTTTGTTTTGTTTTAGTTTCTCATCTTTTTTGGCGATAAGTGTGCTGAAGAAAATTGTTTTGAATATTTTAATAAAAATTTTAACCAAGCAATTTATTTCAACAAATTTTTTGCCAAATAAAGAATAAAGATGAAAGGTGGAAGAAAGCAAAGAAATGGATTGAGTGATGAGTGTGAAACAAACAAACAAAAAATTGAAAAGAGAAGAAGCGCAAGTAAAAAAAAAAGATGGCATATGGATTTTTTTTCGATTGCATAGTTTAAAAAAAAATAGCGCGGCTCCTTTTTTATGGGCATTATTGATTTTCAACGAATTGTGTTTGTTTTCTTTTTATTTTTTATTTTCACATCTTTTATTAACCATGAACGTGCTGAAAAAAAAACAAGGTTTATCTTTGAATATTTAGTTTTGTTTTCTTCATTTCGCTACAATTAATAAAAATCTTTTTTGTAATTGAATTCTTCAATAATATGTGTGTGGATTTTTTTTAAATAATCCAATAATCATCAGCGGACCAGGTATTGAAATCCAAATAGACGAAACAGTTATAACAAACAGAAAATATAACCATGGTCGCTTAACCCTTATTCCTTTAATTCCAAAGCATATTCCAAAACAAAAAATATTCCATCCTTAATTAAAAAATAGTCAAACTTTAATTTTGAAAATTTCACTTCCAAAACCATTGCCAAAGAAAAGTGGGAAAAGAGCAACTAAATAACCGTCGTGAACAAGTAAAAATGTTTAGCAAAAATTTTTTAAAACTGATTCTTTAAAGTTTTTTGTTGGTTTAATAATTAAATTACTTTTTTCATAAAACAATATACTTTTATTAAGCCGTTCCATCTATGCATGCTGTTAAATAAAAATAATGCAACCATTTTCCGGAAACATTAAAAAAAATTCACGATTCACTGAATTATAAAATTATGACTTAAAAGTGTAAAAAAATTACGTTTTTATCTGTGTGTTTTTTTAAAATTTTTACTTTTAAGAAATTAATTAATTCAAAGTACATATGCGAAAACAAATTAAAACTATTTACTATCAGACCTATTAAATCTATGTATTATAACTCCAGCAAAAAATATCTAAATTACGATGATTTTAGAAAACATTTTTTTTGTTAATGACTTTGAAACACATTTACATGAGGATCCGATAATGTTAATAACATTTTTTCATTAGCATTCTGTTTTTCAAAATAAATGAGGATATATGTATTTTAATTTCAATGTATGTATTATGAACTTTAAATGCTTAATTCTATTATTTGTTATTTAATTTCTTTCAAAATACACTAATTAAAAATAAAGTTAAAAACAATTTAAGTTTTTTTCAAGCGAAAATTTTAAGGTATGATGATGCTGAGTCACAGAGTTTTTTTTAATTATTGTACTTTATCAAAATCTAAAACAACTGCCCCTTTGATGTTGTCACTATAAAAACTAAAAGTGCATCATTTTATAATTTCATTGTAATATTCTTGAGAGAAAAACCTTTACCGAAATGGCTTATTTTGCTTATGTAGTATTATTCCATCAAATCGTCTGCCTTTTAACTTCCTCGCTTCTGTTTTATTTTTCAGTGAATATTTTATTTATTAAGAAATTATACAAAAAACTATCGCCGACGATGACTTTTTATTTTGTATATTTATTTATTTACAGTTTAACCGCATTTGTATATTATCCATATATTATGATATTTTGGCAAACTGATGACACAATTAGTTTATATAATCAACAAACCTTATATCTTTTGGGAATACCAGCCTATGTTTTGATAGGTTTAAATTCGGCAATCGAAATTTTTTTATGTTTGGATCGATGTTTCTCAGTTTTGGCTCCAATGATTTATGCGAAAGATTATCAAAAAAGTTTTATGCTTTTTTCGGTCTTTGGCTCAAGCCTTCTTGCATTTTCATGTTTTTTCAATTATCGGCAATGGTATCCATCAGATTCAGCGACTCCAACCAAATACATATTTTTTTCGGTATTTTTAAAAGACAGTTCTTTCGCATTTGTGATTAAAGGAGTCACGGTTATTACAAGTCTTGTGGCATCAGTGTTCTTGGCAATTTTATTGAGAATGAAATTAAATTCCACTTCGCAAAGTACCAAGGAAATAAATAAAGCGGTTGTTAGAATTATTATATTAACGACTTTGGGTGAAGTTATTCCATATGCAATTTCACAATCATTTTTTCTTGTAAGTTAAAAAATATTTTTTTAGTTTAATTTTTTTATAAAATTTAAATTTTTCCAGATCACATCCACATCTATTTCGTTTATAACTGGTCCCTTCTTTGCTACGTGTACCTTGATAGTTCTTTCAATAACAACTTCAATTTATTATAAAACTTTTAAAAAGGTTTTTGGTAATGGAAATTCCTCAAATAACAATGTTCAGGTTATTCTTCATGGAGGAATCAAGACCATAACAGCAATTACTTGATGAGTGTTGTTAAGATAAAAAAACAACAATTAAAGATAGCTGCTTAGAAAAAAATTTAATTAGTAGTTTATGAATTTAGATACAATTCATTATTTATATCGTAAATTTAATAAAAAAATTTAGTATTTCAAATTATCATAATCTTAAATTAAAAATGAAGCAAAAAGACAAAACAAACAAATTACGCTTTTATTATTTTTTAATTGTCTTTTTCTCAAAAATGAATTAATTAAAAGTAGGCTACAAGAAATTAAAATATTAACAAAATAAACAAAATTTTTCTAGCGTAAATTTCTTTTTTGTTATGATGCTGAGTCACATTTCTTAATTAACAACTTTAAAACAAATTAATTTCCTCTTTGATGCTGTCAAATCATAAAAAAATAGTGCAACATAAATTATTTGATTGTAATTTTATAAGAAATAAAAAAAAACTTTGACGAAATGGCTTATTTTGCTTATGTTATGCTTTTCCATCAAATCGTCTGTTTTTTGACTTCAACTTTGCTATTTTATTTTTCATTAAATATTTTATTTATTAAAAAATTATATAAAAAACTTTCACCAACTATGACTTTATATTTTGTATATTTATTTATTTACAGTTTAACCTCTTTTGCATATTACCAGTATTGCCTGATATTTTGGCAACCTGAAGCTAACTTATATAATGGACAAACTCTTTATTTATTGGGAATTCCATGCTATATTTTAATTGGGTTAAATTCTTTAATCGAATTTTTTCTATGCCTTGATCGTTCTTTTTCTGTCATATCACCAACAATTTATGCAAAAAATTATCAAAAAAGTTTTATGATATTTTCCATTGTTGGCGTTATAATTGTAATAATTTTATGTTATTTCAAGTACAGAATTTGGTTTCCATCTGATTACATGGCTGCAAATAATTGCATATTTTTTTCATGCTTCTTAAAAGACACATCCTTCGCGCTTTTGGTCAAAGGTATTTCAGTTGCAATAAGCTTGGTTGCTTCAGTACTTTTGGGACTTTTGCTAAAAGTGAAATTAAACTCCACCACTCAAAGTGCGAAAGAAATTAATAAAACCGTAGTTAGAATTATTTTATTAACGACTTTGGGTGAAGTTATTCCATATGCAACTTCTCAAACTTATTTACTCGTAAGTTGAGAAATCACGATACTTAAAATAAAAAGTATTAAATTTTTAATATTTTTTTTTATAAAGATTATGTCTTCTTCGATTGCACTTGTTGCTGGCCCCTTTTTTGCTACATGTTCTTTAATTACTCTTTCAATAACAACGTCGATTTATTATAAAACTTTTAAAAAAGTTTTTGGCAATGGAAGTTCTACAAATAATAATCAAATTGTAACAACTCATGGTGGAATAAAAACTATGACGACGATTACTTAAAGCGTGGTTTTTCATCGTAAAATTTATAAAAGCACAAATGATTTTAATAAATTCTAATTTTAACTTTATGAAACCCGATTTATTTAATAAAAGTTTAATGAAATCATAATATAAACATAAATTTCGAAGTAAAGTTTTTAAAACGATTTTCTTAGAATTGCATGAAGAAATACAAATCACAGAAAAGTTATTCAAATTCTTTACAACAAAATTCACTATTTTTGTTTTTATCATCTGCATATGCTTTTTTATCAGAAAAATACATGCAATCATTGGTGGGTGTAAAAGGAACGCCTTCATACATTAAAGTTTGATTATTTCGAATTATAAATGAACCAACTCTCGGGACAAAACTTCTTTGCTTATTACTCACAAAATACACAGAAATAAATGTTTTGCTATCACCATAAGGAAGATTAATATTGCATTTCAGCCCGGAATTGCTGCTTTAAAAGAATAGATTCTTAATTAATTTTTTTACTAGCGTAAAACTTTTACAAACCTGTCACAATAACCTGCATGATCAAAAAGGTACTCTAGTTTAGAGTACTCACTTACAGAATAATCACCTTGAGCGATTATTTGATTTCCTTGAAGGGTGTAATTCATTGAAGTTGTGGCATAAATTGTGTAATCATCATTTAATAAATTTACTCGACTTCTAAATTTTTTGCACCGAGCTGCATTGGATGGAGCAATTGGAGCTGGAATAAATTTTGTGCAACAAGAAGTTGAAGTATAGTTAACGTCAGGCTTATCAGAATAATAATTGAAGCAAGGTTTTTCTTGAGTCAAAAAAGTTCCATCGGAATTACTAATACTTCCATTATTAATATATCCTCCAAAAATGGTGACTTCGTTATTGCGAAAAATCCCTAGAATTCGAACATCAGGATCAGATAATAAAAAATCATTCGAATTTGATATATTATGAGTACATTGGTAACTATTAAAATATGCATAGCAAATAGTATCAATCAAAACATTGTTAGTGAAATCTTTGCCCATAACATTACTGACACGAATGTAATGATTTTGCGAGGAATGAGTTGAAAGTATTTCAATTTTAGCGGACGCGGTAACATTGATAAATGTATCCGAAAATTCTGTTATGCTATTAGTTGCTGTAATTTCAGTACATAGCATAGGATTTCCATATGTCGTCCGTAAAGAAAAATAAATCAAAAATAAATACAAAACAAACATCGTTTTTGTTTACTGAAAATAAGTAAAACTTTTACTGGTCTTTTTATATTAAAATTTTAAAAAATATGTTAAAAAGGGCGTTGACGTTAAAAAGTTGATATCTATGCTTTTAAAATTTTAATATTGAAAAATTTGATAAGCGACAAAAAAAAATCATTAGGATACTTATCTTTTCAAAGCAAATAAAGTCTAAAAGCCATGACGATAGTCGTTCTTATCAAGTTTACCAAGCACATATGGGCACAAAATGCGATAGGACGCGATTATCGTTACCAATTTTAAACTCCGTGCTTTTAATTTTTGAATTTAGTGACTCAAAATTTTAAAAATCTAGTTGAAAAAAATATTCGGGAAAATCCACAAGGACGAAAGAGCATAAGGATATTTTTGCTTCAAGCCACCTTTTATAAAATATGTCTCGACCTCCTGCCACTGCCCACTTGTGATACGAATCATCGAACGAATTAAAGTATATAATATTTTCCCATGCTTTTAAAAAAAGATAATGGAATAGCTTTGTAAACATTTATTTAAGCAAATGTTTATTGACGTCATATAAAAATTAACGCTGTCACAATGGCGAAAAATTAAGTATGATCACAACATAAACTTTTAATTAAAAAAAAATAAATTTAATTAATGAAATAATAAATAGATTTTATTATTTTTATTATTTCAAAGTAAAATTTATATAAAAAACATTTATTAATTTTAATCTATAAAACCATAGAAAAGTTATTCAAATTCTTTACAACAAAATTCGCTATTGCTATTTTTATCATTTGAATCTTCTTTTTTATGAGTAAAATACATACAATCATTGGTGGATGTAAAAGGAATTCCTTCATACATTAAAGTTTGATTGTTTCGAATAATAAAAAATCCAACTTGTGGAACACTAATTCCAGTTGTAATTTCAGTGTTTCCTGCCCGAAAATCAATAATTATCGATGTTTTACTGTCACCAGGTGGAAGGCTAATGTTGCATGACAAATTCGTATTATTTATACTAAAAATCAATAAAAGTTTCGGTTTATTTAAAAAATATTTTTGTTTTAACTAACCTTGAACAACTTTTACCTTCAAGATGAAAAAAATATTCAGGATATGGATAATCGCCGCTTAAAGAGTAATCACCTTGTGTAATAATTTGATTTTCTTGAAGGGTGTAATTCATTGAAGTTGTTCCATTAATCGTATAATCATCATTTAATAAATTTGTTCGACTTCGAAAACGCTTGCATTTTGTGGCATTTGATGGAACAACAATAGGGGCTGGAATGAAATTTGTGCAACATGTCGTTTGATTGGTTGACGCGTAGCTGTTTTCAGAATTATCCACAAAACATGGTTTATCTGGAGTTAAAAATGATCCATCAGGATTGCTAATACTTCCATTATTTATGTATCCATAAAAGATTGAAACAAAGTAATTATTATAATAAGCAACAAGGTCGACATAAAAAATACTTTCATCTAACATAAAGTCATATGAATTCATTAAATTATCATTACATTTATACAAAGCTTCACTATCATAGCATAAGCTATTCATAGGAATATTTTGGGTCAAATCTCTACCAGTAACGTTGCTGACACGAAAGTAACGAATATTGGTGGAATTTGGTTGCAATAAAGTTATTATGGCTGAAGCGGTAACATTTGGAAAATTATTGTTATAAATGGTTAGACTATAGCTTGTTGAAACTTCAGTACATAACATGGGATCACCATATGTTACAAAAGGAAAATAAAACAAAAATAAATATAAAATTAACATTTTTTTTTTGTTTCAATAAGAATTAAATTTTGATTACACTTTTTATTCTTTTAAAATATTGAATAAAGTTTTTTAAGTGTTTTTATATCAACGATACTAACAAAGAAAACGGACGTTGCTTAGCTCAAAAAAAAAATTAATTGACTAAGATGAGTCAGTCAATATTGATTATTTTGATAAGCTATCATAAAAACGTCATAAACACTATATTATTTTCTTTACATACACTTTTGACTTTGTGCTTTCATTCGATAATTTTTTTTTCTGTTAATGTGATAATAATAATTAGCGTTAGCGCTGTCGATTTACATTTTTCGAATTTTTTTTCCGTCCATTTTCAGTTCGGTTCAACAAAATCGAACCCAACCGAACCGAAAATGGACAACCGGACATCTCTATTTTGAAAACAAGTATGGAAGTTGGTTTGTCGATAGTGAAACTTTCTGGTTTGTCACAAGAGTTAATAATAAAAAAAATAGGATTGATCGGAGTTTATATAATTTTATGGATGTTTGGATTTACTTTTATTCTGCATATCCATTGGCAATGCTATCTCGCGGGATGAATCATCGATCACATTTGATTGCGAGAAAGTTGGAAATGTTGGGATGTAGACGCCGTGAAATGACGTATGATATGTTATCATTCCAAAGTGATAAAGTGATGAATCATCAGGGTTTGTATGTAACAACTCATGTCGGTGGAATAAAAACTATTAAGACGATTACTTGATGCGTGGTTTTTCATCGTAAAATTTTATAAGCAAGTTACGGTACATAAAATTTCGCTAAAAAAAATTCTTTTCTAATTTTTTAAAACAAGAAAATATTATTTTTTTTTCTATTTTTTTTTATCTTATTAAAACAATCTATTTTATAGCATATTTAAAAAAGCCTACATAATAACTGCAAAAATGCGAGCATTACAGTTTTTTACAAAACTTTTTTTATATTGACAAAATAGGCGTTATCTTCTTATTAATCCTCCTCTAAAAATGAACGCTATCTTAACAATTTAAGAATAAAATCTTTATCGATAAAGCTGCAACTGATTTTACAAAGGACGCTAGTTTTATTTAAAAAAATGAATCTTGAAAATAAATGACCAAATTTAAATAAATATTGGAAATAAAATAAAAATAAAATATAAATAATTACACAACCTTCCCACTTATTTTTTCTATGAATATTTAAGCTTTTGCGTTCTTAAGCTTGATGTTCAAAGTTCTTAACTTTGTCGAAGGTTTCATTTCCTAAAAATAGATCATCAAAGACCAGGTTTCGTCTATATATTTGCTAAAGAAATTTTTAGTTTAAATTTTATTTCTTTAAAAATGGCTTACATAGTTTTTGTTATTTTATTCCATCAAATTGTTTGCTTTCTTGCATCATTTGCTTTGCTTTATTTTTCTATCAATATTTTATTTAGACAAAAATTATATAAAAAATTTTCCCCAACCATGACTTTTTATTTTATTTATATTTTTGTTGTCGGAATAACAGCTTTTATTTATTATTTTTATTCCCTCATTTTTTGGAGGCCTGATAGTAACATTTACAATGGAAAATTGTTATATATTTTAGGAATGCCAATATTTATATTGATTAGTTTGAATTCTTTAATCGAAGTTTATCTTTGCATTGACCGTTGTATTTCTATTTTGGCTCCAACATATTATACCAAAAAATATCAACGTTGTGTAACATTTTTCTCAATTTTTGGTGCCTCTTCTTTAGCCTCTTTTATGTGTATTAAATTTTTTGAAGACTTTCCATCTAATACTGTAACAAACTGTCAAATTTTTTCTTGTTTTCTCACAGACACATCCATAGTACTTTTAGCTAAAGGAATTACTGTAGGTTCAAGCTTTATTGCATCATTAATTTTAGCGGTTTTATTAAAATACAAGCTAAATGCTACAACGCCACATGTTAAAAGAATTAATAAAACGGTAGTGTTAATTATTTTATTAACAACCATAAATGAAGTTATTCCATATGTTAATTCACAAGTTTATTTAAGTGTAAGTGTTCGAAAAAAAACAAAAGTGTCTTGAAATTAAGGTTGTTAAATAATAAGTAGTAGAAGGTAATGGCAAAAATACGTAGTTCGACAACAGATTAAGAATAAAACATTCTTTACTTTTTGAACGCTTGTTCCGGAAATAACAAAAGATTGGAGGAAACAAAAAAGTTATTTTTCTACCTCAAAAAACCAAACAAAAAAATCAAAAACAAAGAAAGCTTTTTTGAAAATCATCGATCGATCCATGCAAATAGGCTAAAAATGAAAAAACAGTCAGCAACAGATGAGTTTCTGATAAATAAGTTCCCTGAATTAAAAAAATGTACTTATGCATCCATTATTTTTTTCTCAACAAAAGTTGCTATGAATAATTTCTATTTTATTTTAGGTAACACTTCTTTCTGTGACAGCTATAACAGGTCCATATATTTCAACGCTGTCATTGGTCACCATTTCAATTACCACAACAATATACTATAAAACCTTCAAAAAAGTCACTGGGTTTATAAGTTCAACACACAACAACAATAATATTGTTCATACTATTACAATTAAATGAATCATTGTTTGTTTTTTATTGGTTAAAAAAATAAAAAATGGAAAATTAAAAAATCACACTTTTGTATTTATTAAAAATTAAGCATTTTAATATTTATTTCTCGCCATCAAAACTTCATTGTAATGAACAAATGTTAATTAAAAATATTCATAAACAAGGAAATAATAAACAGGAACTAAAATTTTACGAAAACAGCAAACTTTTTAAGATTCGTTCGATGACTTCTCAGACATTGTGTTACGAATTTTTTTGAATTCAAAAACTTTTTTTTTGAATATTTGTACTTTTAAATAAAAAATTAATTGACCATTAATGCCACTACAAAATATTTTTATCTTCTTATAAAGTCTTGGGTATTTTCTATTTTTCTTCTTCGAGTAATTAAAAAAAGATGAGTACACACGTAATATTTAAAAAAATTTGATTTCACTTTATAAATTTTTTTTAAACAATTTTTAATTGTTTTTGAACAAAGAAAGTTTTTTAATTTCATCACCACTACATTATATGTAATTATTAATTTTTAAATATTATGCCATCAAGCTAATTATTTTTTTTGTTTATATATAAAACTTTAAAGGTCATTCTTTTTAAATTCAGAAGGTAAAAGTTTTTCTCGATGGCATATATTTCATATGTAAATTTATTCCATCAAATTGTTTGTCTTCTTGCTTCATGTTTGCTATTTTATTATGTAACATATATTTTATTTCGAAGAAAATTATTTAAAAAACTTTCACCAACTATGACTATTTATTTTGTATATATTTTTCTTCATAATCTCGGCTCATTTGCATATTATCCATATACCATAATTTTTTGGCGACCTGACAGTAATATTTATGATGGAAAATTACTATATATTCTTGGAATTCCATCATTTATTTTGATTAGTTTAAATTCGTTAATTGAATTTTTTGTTTGTTTTGATCGATGTATTTCTGTGATATTTCCAATTAAGTATACTAGAAATAATCAAATTTCATTTATGATTTTCGCCATTTTTGTAAATTTTGGTTGGATTCTTGCAATGTATTTATTTATGCATAATTATTTCCCATCCTCTTCAATTACGCCATGCCAAGTATTTGTGTGTTTTGTAAAAGACACGTCATTCGTTATTTATACCAAAGGTATTACGGTGGCTATAAGTTTTGCTGTATCTTTGTTATTGGCGGTTTTATTAAGAACTAAATTGGATTCAACAAATTTTCGCGCTAAACAAATTAATAATACAGTTGTAAAAATTATTATTGTAACAACTTTTAATGAAGTTATTCCATATGTTTTTGCACAACTTTATTTATCCGTAAGTTAAAAGAGATTGAAGGCTCAAAATCACAAAGCGAAAATACAGTTTTATCCTGGAATATTCTTTTAGCTATTTTTTCTTTAAAAAATCAAATTAAAAAATGCATCGTAAAAATTAAAAAAAATAGAGGTAATTTAAAAAAAACTTAAAAATCCAAAGTGTGAAACTATTTTCGCTCCGAGATACCACCAAATATATTCTTTGAATATTTTTTGTCCTTTTTTGTATATTAGCAACCTTTAAAGCTAAAACTCCATTTTATATATTGATTTTAATTGCAAGCTTTTTTAGATAACTGGAGTATCCATTACAACAATAGCTGGAGCTTTTCTTGCTACATTTTCATTGGTCACCCTTGCAATCACAACATCAATTTATTATCGAAAATTTAAAAAAGTTTTTGGAAATATGAATTCAACGCAAAATAATATTGTTTTTATAACACAAATTAAAAGTCATTAAAAATTTATTAGATTAAAAAAGCTATAAAAGTAATTATTACAAAAGTCATATCTGTAGACCTTTTTTAAATAAAAAACCAAACTCAAATGTTGTTAATTAATCATTTAAATATTCTTTTATTTTTCGTGGTTGTTATTGATGATGTCGTGGTGGTTAACAAACAAGCTTACGACGAATGTTCACACTTAAATTTTTTTTATAAGTGTTTGAGTTATTGCTTTCCATCATTTTTTTTAACTTTCAATAACAAATTTTAGCTACACATTTCTGAATTTTTAATACACTTTAAATAAATAATCCATTATTTGGGCTATTTTATCTTCCAAAAATATGTTTTTTTAAATAATGAAAAAATCAAAAAAAATTATTATCAAATATTAGAAAAAGAAAATCAAGAAAAGCATTGCAGCGTAAAAAAGGTGGAAATAAAAAGAAAAAGAAAACAAGAAAAATATAATCTTTTATTGATTGCGAAAAAAGCTAAGCCAAAACATTTTCTTTTTTTTTAAATTACACAAATAATATTTTTCAGCATCATCGAAATAGAAAATCACTTTTTTTGTTTTCAAAACATGCAATACAGTTTTTTTTTTTGAAAGATTAAACAAGAAAATTCAGAGTTTTTTTAAACAACTTTTTATCCAATAAATTTTTTTCGATATACGTAATTCTTCTATACTATATTTGTCTCATGACAAAAGGAATTGATCCATACGAAAAAGTATGAAACAGTGGAAATGATTTTTTGTTTCTTTCATTTTGTCATTTTTATACAATAATAATATTACAACTTTAATACTGCGATTCCTGAAATAAAATGTATCCCATTTGGTTGCTTAATTTAAGATACTTTATTTATAATTTTGGTTGAAGGAATTACTTCAATCAGAAATTCGAATTTTATTATCTTCTTTTTTAAGATTCTGAATACAACGCAACATCGCCTAGTTTATATTGATTAACGATGTTCCGTAGACTTTATCAAATTCATTTATAAAAATTAAAATCGGAGATAGAAACTTTTACAGCAAGATTTTTTTGAGGAGAGAAAAGATAATAAAACAATTAAACCAGAATCAAAGGTATGGAGAAGAACTTTAGAGAAAGATCCATTTAAATTTTAAAATTACTAAAAACCAAAATAGGAGTTTGGAACTTTTATAGCACGATTTTTATTTTCGTTCTATGTCTTCTCAGTCTTTGTGTAAAGTTTTTTTAAAATATTTATTTTTTTCCTTTATCAAATAAGCTATAAAAAATGTTTCATCTTTTTTTATAGAAATTTAACCATGATGCCATTTTTTAAATCTATTGTTATTTTTATTTTTGCTAACCTTTTTTTCGATTGCCTTCTTACTCGATCTTATATTACCACACTTTCATTAATCAAATTTTCAAACAAATCAGCAATCCATCCAAAAACATTCATTAAAACATTCGGAAATTAAACTTTTACAACTAATTTTGTTATTATCAAAAAATGAAACCCATATATTTTATATATTCATTTTTATTTGATTTTAAATATACTTATTATAGATAATAAATTGTCACATGAACTTTTTTAACATTTAACTATAAAGGTTTCACATATAATAATAACAAAAGCTTTGGTTTTCCGGAAATGTCAAAAGTAACAAAATTTAGGTTTTCTAAGGTTTCATTTCGTTTTTTGACACTATTTTTTGTTATTTATCTCCATTGTTTTACCTAAGTTTCTTGCTTTACTTTTTTTCTTTCCCATAACCGGAGTATAAAATAAAATGAACAAATAAATATCAAATTCTCAGGCATCAACAACAATCTTTACTAAGAATACATCACATTCATAACAAAAGCATTGTTTAGTTTAATAAACCAAAATCCCATATTTATTTATTTTTTTCTTTAAAAAAATAATATAAACCTAAAAAGTTTAAATAAGTTTTTTAAACTTTATAACTTGACGTTTTTATAATTCAAAAATGTTTTGTGAATTAACTCGATCAACATTTTATTATTTTTCTGCTCTCGCTGATTATTTGGGAGCTTGTTTGCAATTGATTTTTGTAATATTTTTTATTTCTCAACAATTCAAGCGAAATTCCGAGTATACCACACCATATTATTCCATGTTAACTATAGGGTATACGGTAGCATTTATTTATGCTTTTGCAGCCTTTTCTTTTGATACTTTTGGTTGTAATTCTCCAAATTATTTATATGTGGTTTCTGTGATTGAATGGTATTTTTTATTTTTGCTTGCATTTTTGAATTTTGCAATTGGAATTTATCGTTGCACTGCATTTGCTATTCCTTTCAAACATAAATCGGTAAAAGTTTTTTGAAAGTTTGATTTGCAAGGGTCTAAACTATAAATAGTTTTAGTTTTTTTAAATGAAATCCTAGCGTAAAATCCTAAAAAAGAATTAGTTTGACCAAGCGAAGAAAAAAGTAGAGTTTCATAAACGATGAACACGAAGCTTACGAAATAAAAAATTAATATTGTTTTTTACAGATTTGGTTAAAAATCAAATATTACATGATGGCTCTCATTTTGGTTTTCCCTTTCATTGTAAATGGCCATACTTTTACAAATTTTCATTGCAAAACTCATACATATCTCGAAGGATGTGAAACTGAACATATATCATATATGCTTGAAGTCGTGATTCTAAACTCATTCCTTAGCATTTTAACTTTGATATTAGTAATTTTTTCTATTTTTAAATCTCGAACTCATTCTTCTCATTTATCGATGAACGCAAAAATAGAGCGTCGTTTAATTTTGCAAACTATTTTTTCTTCCGTTTTTCAAATATTTTATTATTTCTTTTTTACTTTTCCACCTGTTTTTTGTCCTAACACGTGTAATTTGGATGATTTGGATACTTTTATGGGAATTTCATTCATTTTTTATGTTTGCCAACATTATTCAAGTATGATAATTTTGCTTATAGTTTCTAGAAAGATTCGAAATGATTTTCTTGAATTTTATAAAATTAAATGGATTTTTGACAAAGCTGCTGAAAACTCTAAAGCTTTCTTTATTAAATCAGTTTCAAGTGTCTCAACTTTTTAATTTTGTTCCTTTTTCGATTAAGTTTTTTTTGAAAATGTAATTGTTTTTAAAACATTATTTTTAAATGCCATTTTATTATGTTTTCATAAAACTGCAAAAATGTGAGTGATGGAAAGGCATATGTTGAGATAAGATTAAAATAATGATGTTTCAGATATTTTTTTCTTTCTAAAATACGACAAAACCATTTCATAAGCTTTTCGCTGATTTAGAATAAAAGAATAAATAAATTTTACGAATGCAATTATTGCTTCTCGATACCCAGTCATTATTAACAAAACTAAAACAGATTCAATGAATACACGAATTTGTGTAACCATTTGTCGAGCTTCTGAAGAAGTTAAACCATAAATTCCATCAAGCCAAAGAGGGAGTCGAAAGTCAACAGAATTGCCGCTATTAGTAAAATAATTAGAAGTTGACGCCGTTAAAAGATTTAATCCAAATATATATGCCACATTTGCTTCAAATTTTCTTATAGACTCAAGAATCAACACAAATAAATTAATTAAAGTTTGTAAAAAAATGACAATTGAAATTCGAAGAGAGTTGTAAAAATCTTTAGGTTTATGCTTTCGTTGAAATTTGGCTTGTTTTAAAACTTTCAAAATTATCATTATCGCTGCGAATATTGAAGATAATAAAAATAAAACAGGCTTTAAAAAAGTTAAAGATGTAAAAATACGTTCAAAAATTCCAAAAAAATTATACCAATAATCATTATCAATTTCATTCTCACACAAAGCATTAGTAAGATTTAGTTTGGTTTTACATTCAGCTTGGACATCAAAAACTCTTTGAAGTTTAAAAAATGAAAAGAAAAGATAAGTATCAAGGAAAATAACGAAAGCTGTAAAAATTATAATAGTAAACAAAAATTTTCGCTTCGCAGTAAGTTTATTATAAATAAATGGATAATATAAAGCTAAAAACCGTGACATTGAAAGTAAGAATAAAGCTGAATAAGAATTATTGAATATTGATGCGGTTATGAATAAACTTAAATACAAGCCAAATATATTGGAAGGGGATATTCCTAAGTTTATGGAATAATAAAAACATGTTTGTGATTTATTTAAATGATACAATTGAGAATAATTGTCACATGAAAATTGATAGCTTCCAATTAAATCCCATAAAACTTGATAAAGAATAAACCACCGATAGCTTTCTTTAATTTTTCCAAAGATTGATATAAAAATTATTAACCAAATAAGGCCCATGCAAATATATCCAAAACCAATTTGGTACAAATTTGCAGCTAAATTTTGTAAAAAACATCTGAATTCATCGATACCGGAAATATTTTTAATAGAAGAAACTTGACAAATAAATGTTTCATTCATTCTTAATAAAAAAATTCTTAAAGTAAAATAAAATAAAGTTTTATTATAAAATAGTTTACCTTTCTTTGCTTTTTTTGTGTTTTACGGCAAATTATTGGTATAAATGCATTTGGATTTTTTTCGATACTGCTTATTATAATTTAATTTCAATGTTATACTCCCATGTAAACCAATTTAAAAGGTGTATATGGTTATTAAATTTTCCAATTTGTTAGTCACAAATTTTGACAGTAATATTTACTTGTCGCATGCGTTGTTTGAAATTTTATTATTAAGAAGCAATGACTCGGACTTTTGTTTTTCTACCTCGTATTCGGATAATTCATTTCTTCCCGACGAACGTCAAAATCATAGCTTGTAAAACTGTGATTAGATTTTAAAAAAAATTTAAAACTTATTTTTATAAAATTACAATAAAAATGTTTCTTAGAAATTCAAAAAAACAAAAAGTTTATATTATTAAATTTTCTTGTAATCGACTCTGGTTCAAGAAGTTTTTTTCAGGCATGCCTTCAATAAATATCCTTGGATTTTTGTCATAATATATGAGCAATTTAAAATTATTCTTTGTTCAAAAAAAAATCCATATACATCAGACGTTTCAAAAAAAAGTAAAAAAACAACCCCCGCTTTTTTTGTTTTCAAAACAAATAAGTACACCAAGATTTCTTTTGAAATTGTTTTGCCACTGTATGTACTTTACATAACCGCCAATTTTTCAAAGAGGTTTTTAGTTTCTAAAATATCTTAGTTGTTTATTGAGATATAAGTTTAATGCTAAAATTAAAAAACGCCTTAATAACCGCCTCCAATGTTGAATTTTTAAACTTTTTATTGTTATATTGTATTTGTTTTCGTGGGCATTGATATTCTTTTCACTAAGAATTCGAAAGGGGCATTTTGGAATCGTACACATAAAATTAAATGTTAATAAGTAGCTTCCATCCATAAAAAATTATAAATACACTTATGATAAAAATAGGGAATTATGAAAAAATGTAATAATATAAAAGTGAGTAAGAAAATCTAAAAATTTCTTTCTTTATAAAGAATTATAATTTCTTTTTGTAATTTAACAAAAAGGGTTTTTACGTTTTAGAAATGAATGAAACATTTATTTGTCGAATTTCTTCTGAAAATAAAACAATTGTTGACATCGATGAATTTCGATGTTTTTTAGAAAAGCTTGCGGCGTTATTATTTAATTATAATTTTGGATATATTTGCATGGGTATAGTTTTGTTGATTATTTTTATATCAATTTTCGGTGGAATTAAAGAAAGGTATAAATGGTTTATTCTTTATCAAGCTATATGGGATTTATTTGTCAGTTATCAATATTCATGTGAAAATTACGCTCATACATATGATATTCTTACACCATCCTCCTGTTTTTATTATGCTTATAATTTAGGTGTACCTCGCTCTAACCCGTATGGATTATTCTTTAATTTTTTTATTTCTGGATGTCTTATAAATAATTTTTTTTCTGCTCTATTTTTACTTTCACTGTCGCGATTTTTGGCTATATATTATCCATTATTGTATGATAAATTTACTGCTAAATGGAAACTACTTAAAAATATTTTAGTTTTTACTATCATAATTATTTTCTTTGATACATATCTTTATTTTACACTTTTTAAAGCTCAAAGAAATAGTTTTGTTTTACGGGAATGTAAAACTCAACAATATATAACGAATTTAACGGATGTGTTATGTCAAGAACAAGCAAATAATGAATTTTTGTTTAAATTTCTTAATATTTTACAATCTATTTTTACATTAATGATGTTTTTAAAACCCATTTTATGTTTGTTATTTTCATTATTCGCAGCAATTATGATTATTATAAAAATTTTGAAGCAAGCCAAATTTCAGCGAAAGCATAATCCCAATGATTTTAAAAATTCTGTTCGAATTGCTTTGGTAATTTTTTTACAAACTTTATTGAATTTATTTGTTTTAATTCTTGAATCTATATACAAATTTGAACTTAATTTGGCACCTTTTTTTGGAATTAAAATTTTAATTTCCATAAATACCTTTGTTGAAGGCCAAGATTATACTGGATATTTTGATTTTCGACTTCCACTTTGGCTTGATGGTAATTCTGGGTTAACATATAAAACTTCTAGACAAATGGTGACACAAATTCGAGTCTTGGTTGAATCCATTTTGGTTTTATTAATTATGACTGGATATAGAGAGGCTATCGTAGCATTTGTTAAATTTATTTACACACTTTCTCAAAATCCGAGGAAAGCTTATCAAATATTTTTGTCACACTTTACAAAGAAAAAATCATCACAAATTTCATTATTTTAAAAATCTATAAAAAAAATTTTTTTATTGTATATTTATTTTAGAAATAAATTTTATCATACATAAATGAATAAAACAAAGCCAAAAACCGTGATAACGTAAGCAGAAATAAAGATGAATAAAAATTATCTATGATACATACATGTAAAAATTCCCGCAACAATATGATCCATCTCTCAGCGGTTTTAAAATCTTTTGGTGTATAAAAACATGATTCAAGTGTTTGAGAAAAATTTGCACAAGTATATCGATAGGTAACTATTACATTCCAAATAGCTTGATTTAAAATAAACCGTTTATAACTTTTTTAATTTTCCCAAAAATAGATAAAGCTTGGATATCAAGCCTACAAAAAAAAGGAATAAAATTAATAGACTTTTGTCAATGTATACTGGGAATAATTTTTTTTCCAAAATATTTTTTCTTTACTTTTTTTATTATTTAAAATATGTGTCTAAGAGGCGGTTTTGAAAAATGTTAATATAAAAAGGGAAATCGCGAAAAAATGCTTTCTCTTTATAAAAATAAAGACATAAATAACTATATTAAAAAGTGCCAAAGTATCAATAAACACAAAAAGAATAAACTAAAAATAATATACTAATTAATATGCATTATTTTCTAAAGTACAAATATTGAAATTTTTACATCATGGCTCTTCTTTTTTTGGTTTATAATATGTTAATTCTTTATTATGAGTTGGACAAATTTTAATTTCATATTCTGTTTTCATTTTTGCTGTGCATTCCATAATTTCCTGTAACGAAAGTCGATTTTTTAAATATGGTTGTAATTGTGGAATTGCAAGGACTCGTTGTTTGATGCGACTAATATTTTGGAATTGTGTCATCATTTCTGGCTGAACACTATGCAATAATTCATACATATTAGTTACAGCAAAGTCAGCGTATGTAACTCCACTGGAAAAAAAGAAACCATTTTCATGGGATCGTGAAGCATAGGTTTCTAATATACCCAGAAATTTGTTTACAGCTGGCTCAAATTCTTCGGCATAGGTTTTTTTCTGTAAAAAATATATTATAAATTTCACAAAAAATTTTTAAGCCCTTTCGAAAAAAAGTTTTGAAAAATGCAAAATTAATTTATAAACTAACTAAATTAATATCTTTAAATCCATAAAATGCTTTAATATAATTAATTACTCCATTAGCTAATTCACGTTCTAAGCCAATAATAGTATCAACTTGGGCTTCTTCAAAAATTCCATGTCCAGCAAGACCATACATTTTTGCAAGCATCCTTGCGATAGCATCATTTCCATATATATTCTTTCCATTCCAATCAAGTATTGGAAAACCATGGGAGTGAACGTCTGAAAATGTGTTAAAAATTAAAGGTTTTGGTTCTTAAAAAAAAGTTTTTGGGTTTCTGAACCGAAAATTCGAAAAGATCCTTTGGTATCAAAGAAAAAGGGTAAATTTTTGCTTAATTATTTTTTTGGTCTCTAAGCGAAAATTTAATTTTTTCAATATTTTTGATGATAAAAAAAAGAAAGTAAAAATTAAACTAACCATATTGCATTGAAACAGTTTCTTTATAATCATGCATAGTAAAATTTTCAAATTCTATCCCAGCATAAGCAAATATAAGACGAGACATTTCAGCTAAATCTCGATTACAAAATGAAATCAAACGAAATTGAGGTTTAGCTTTTTCCATTGCTGACGACAATTTTGGTTTCTTGATTAATGGAATTTCTTCCGACGGAAAATTAGCGGAATTTTGTTGACGTTTTCGAGTAAGCATCCATGGAATTAACATTGGTTCCATATTTTTTTATGATACAACTTTCTGTAAACATTTGTTTATAAAAAATACAATATTTAAAATTTAAAAAATAAGCGTACGAAAAAAATTTTATTGCATCAGCTGAAGAAAGAAAAAAAAGGTGACAAAGAAGAAGTAAAAAAAAGAGGGAAGAAAAAAAGCAAAGGAAAAATAGCAAGCTCACGTTTGTTTGCTTATTGATTTTTCTTTCATTTTCTTCTTACTTTCCACAGTTCATTGCAACCATACTACAAAAAAAAATGCAATGCAACGTAGTCATAGCTACGACATAAACTTTTTATGTTATCAAAGGAAAGAGCGCCCATTAAAATACTAAAACTCCACTTAGAAAAGTGGATTAAAAAAATAAGGTTCTACTATATTTTTCGTTTTATGAGGAAATAAAATTGAAAAAATAAGACGTAATGGAAATTTCGAGACGATTGATTATAAAAATTTCAGCTAAATATCAAAGAGATTTAAAAAATATTCATAATATGCAAAAAGAAAGCAAGAAAAGCATGCCTATGAATTTTTCTTTATTGGAGATAATCACAATTATCAATAAAAAAAACAGCGATAAAACTAACTAATTAAAATTCTCTTTAACACTCTTTGGTTTTTTACTAGTTGATATTAAAAAAAAGAAAGTGTAAAAGTCATTTGATTTAAAAGCTGCGAAAATGATGTTTGCTTTCTATTTATTTTTTCTTTACTTTTTTCCTATAATGACAAATGGAAATTCTATGTTATGTACTGAAGTTTCAGTTACATATAATTCAACCTTTTATTCCGATAGTTATCTCCAGGGTTTGGCGGAATTCCGCTTCCGCATTCCGCTTTTGCGGAATTCCGCGTGTTTTTGGACTTCCGCAAATTCCGCGGAATTCCGCAAAATTTTGCGGAATTCGAAAGCGGAATTAAACAAATTTTAAAAAATATTTAACAAAAACTTTTACATTTTTTTGCGGGAGTTTGATAATAAAAAAATTCTGTGATCAAATGCCCAAAGAAGCCTTTAAAAATAATAAAAGTGTAAACACTTTTACACTGGGAAATCAAATTTTATTTCAGTACATTGTAACGAATGAAATCAGTAGGGTAAGACAAACTTAAATTAAAAATATGTTCTTCTTTATTTTTGCGTACATGGAGAATATTTTACTTTTCTTTCATTTTTGATTTTTTTATTGCGCATTAGAAATAAGTTAGTTTCTTACAAAATGTTTTTTGGTTCTTTTTGAAACTAATTTTGCAATCAAAAATAGCTGAAATAAATCGTTTGGCATTCTTTAAAATTTCAAAAGTGGGATATTTATGTTAAAATTGGTATAAATAATGATGATATCTATAGATGGTTAAAAGATTTAGGAATTCTTAATATCGTAAAAATATAAATAATTTTGATTGTGAAAGCGCGACATGCTTTTAGATGTAAAAACAAACCTTTTTGGTGCTATAAGAAAAAATATTGTGGCTAAACTTATCCTTAGTTCATTAATACATTATCTTTGCATGCTACCAGTGTTGTCGAATATTCGAAAACCTTCGAATATCGAATTCGAATATTCGATTCGATTCGAAAATTTTCGAATAATCGAATCGAATCGAATATTCGAAATTCGAAACCTTCGAATTTCGGGTTCGAATATTCGAAATATTCGGTTTTCGAATCGAATATTCGTTCGATATTCGATTCGATTATTCGATATTCGACAACACTGCATGCTACCCATATTAAAGAAATTTTTTAATCAAAATTGATCTTTTTCCCGGCAACATTAAAGTAAAGAAGCTCTTTATCGCACTTTTTTACTCTAAAGTCCCCATTTTTCAAGGTCAAAATTTGCATTAATAAAGCATGCAACAGTCTCAAAGAATCTTTTAGCTTTTGATTATCGTCATATAGAAAAAATAAAATTTATCCACTTTGGATACAAAGGATTTGATACAGACACATACAATATTAAAATCGTTACCGTGGACTATAATGGAAAAAAAATGTATGTATAATAACAAAAAAATTTTTTTGGTAATTCCGCTTCCGCATTCCGCTTTTGCGGAATTCCGCCTTTTTTTTACTTCCGCTTCCGCTTCCGCTTTTGCGGAAGTGAATTTTATAATTCCGCCTTCCGCGGAAGCGGAATTTTTTTCAATTCCGCCAAACCCTGGTTATCTCATGGTATCTGCCACGATAATGCTATATCAATCAAACACTAACTTACAATACTTTAGTGTTAGTAATGTCACAGGCATGGATATGTATGACAAAACTCCTATTGAAAGTATTTGTTATCCGAGTGGGGACTTAGTTGATTGTAATCAAAATTTAACAAAATCATATAATTTTACGTTAGATGGTAACAATCCTTTTGTTGGGATTCAAGCTAATTTCCCCGCTGATTCCACTTATTTTTATTATGGATATATAGATAATGGAAGTATAAGCAATTCTGATGGAACTCTTTTTACTAAAGAAATTTCTTGCAATGTTAATTATTTTGAAGACATATATAGCACAAAAAATCAAACAACATGTTGCACAAAATTCATTCCAGCTCCCATTGTTGCTCCATCTAATGCAACTACTCGATGCAAGCGATTTCATAGTCGAGTAAATTTATTTAATGATGATTACACAATTTATGCCACAACTTCAATGAATTACACCCTTCAAGGAAATCAAATAATCGCTCAAGGTGATTACACTATAAACAAATCACTTTATCCAGAATATTTCTTTAATGAAAATGGTGAAACTTGTTTCAGGTTTAGATAACTTCAAAAAAAAAAAATAGTGAGAAAAGTAAATAATTCCAATTTATTTTATAGCCATACTTATCTTCAATTGACATGTGACATAATTCTTCCAAATGGAGACAGTAAAAATTTTATTCGGCTTTATTTTTTCGGTAACGACACCACAGAATTCCAAGTTCCTCAAGTTGGATCTTTTATTATTCGAAATAATCAAACTTTAATGTATGAAGGAATTCCATTTACATCAAAAAATGATTGCCAATTTTATTCTAATCCTATTTCATGGGATTCAGAGAAAATGAGTCATAGCGAATTTTGTTGTAAAGAATTTGAATAAAGCTTATTTCTTTAAAAAAAACTAATATTTTGAAAATGATTTTACACGAATACAAGAAGCTTAGGAGATGCTAGCGTTTAAAAATATATCTCTTTATTATATTGTAATCATGGCAAACCCATCAAATCACTTATTTACTTTATCTTTTTTGTAGTGTATGTTTTTGTAAGGATATGATTTTTTGATTATTTTTAAGTGAGTGTTAATTAAAAAAATCGAAATAAAAAAAAGCTTTGATTTTCCGACAAATTTAACAAAACATCAAGCATATTATTTTCTAGCCAATAGTATATTTCTAATCAAATTTTAAGTCAAAATAAAAAGCAGCATATTCGATTGCCATTGAACAGTCCTCATCATCAAAAAAAGCCAACAAAAAAACGCTTTTTACATAAATCTTTATTTTGTCTCAATATACGCCGCTTTGTGTTGAAATACCATGCTTTACGGAAATGCTTGCTCTTTGAATTGCTTTGCTTTAAATAACTTAAGCCCATAAAAATTTAACGACATTTATTTAGAATTGGGAGGAAAGTACATCCAAAAACTTGCCACAAATAACAACAAGCTTCTTTAAAACTAAAAAAGCCTATCCCATGAATGAAATTGGCAATTCATTCTTTGTTAAAGGACTGTAGTGAAAAAAGGAGAAATAAAAGCCCGAGCCTGGGATATCCTTATAATATGATCAATTTTTTTTGGGTTTGCCTTGTCTTATCTGAAAAAAAATTATTATTGAATCTTTGTTCTTTTGTTCTTTTTTTTTTGTTATTTATCATCAATAAAATTTAGGAGTATAAAAGGCAGACAATAAACAGAGAAAATAAACACAAAAAAGGTTGGAAAAAATGTTAAGTTTTTTATTTTTTTTCGGATACCTTCTTCTTGCTACTTGCAAGCCGGCAACTACTCTTGCTTCTTCAAAATGTCTTCCTGGATGGGTTGAATTCCAAAATTCTTGTTACCTTTTTAAAGCAAATGAAACTGAATTTTCCACTGCTGAAAGCTCATGTAATTCCTTGGGTGGACATTTAGCTTCAGTTCATAACGGCTTTGTTAATGCATGGATTACAAGTTTGTTTTTAATTAATAAAAAAATTTACATAAAAAATATTTTTTAGGTGAAGCTGGCCAGTATATTCATACGGCTACAGTACCCGAAATGTGGATAGGTTTAAATAATTTAATGATTCCTGGAAATTGGTCTTGGACTGATGAATCCAATTATGATTTCACTGAATGGTATTCATCATACCCACAAAATTCTCAAATGAGCTGTGTGGGAATGAGCCTTCGCTCGGGTGAAGCTGGAGGATGGAAGGATGGAGATTGTTTTGATACTAAACCTTATGTATGTGAAATTATGCTTCCTACACCTTCTCCACCTCCCACAACTACTACCAAGCCACCACCTCAAAAAAATTGCACCGATGGATGGTATTATTTTGAACCAACTAATACATGTTATGGAATCAATAGATATAATGGGGCTGATATATGGCAATGGGCAGAATATTCCTGTCAATCTCAAAATGCTCATTTGGTTTCAATTCATAGCAATGAAGAAGCTAAATTTATTTCAGGTTCGTTTTATGTTGGATTTAAGAAATTTAGTTTATTTATTTTCATCAAATGTAAATATAAAATCTTCGTTTTTTCCTATTGAAAACTACAAACTTTGAAAGATTTTTTTCAAAACTGTTTCCTTTGTTATTGAAAAAAAAAACTCTGCGATTTTATCCAAAATAAGTTATTTAGCGCGAAGCTTTCAACTTTCATGATTCTAGAATTTTTTTAAATTTAGTTTTGAGACTTCCAGCTTTAAGTTGGATTAAAAGAATAAAAATTTTTAATCATCGATATCATGGCTTTCTAATATCTCAAAGATTTAAACAAAGTTCTATAATATTATTTTTATAGGTTTCGGTTCAGTTCTTGGCGCCAAACTTTGGACTGGTCTTTATTCCCCCGATAATGAATTTTCATGGCGTTGGAACGATGGAAGCAATATTAATTGGTTGCAATGGGCCCCAGGATATCCAAACTTGCAAGTTTCCAGTTGTGCTTATCTTTGGTTATCTAAATTGTATGACCTACCCTGTAATTCCACGATTAATTATGTTTGTAAGAAAAATTGGTAAAAGTCTAGTTAATTTGTTTAGAATATTTTCAAATAAAATAATTTTGTATCTTAAATTTCATAATTGATTTAATCAAACTTTTTAATCATCATTATTGATATTTTTTGAGATTTCAATTAATAAAAATATTACAAAATTAGTTGTACCATATTCTAAATTTTTTTTCACACTCAGTTTTTAGCAAATTTTTATTTCATTTTCACCTTCTTTTTTCTTTTTTTGAGGTTCAAAGAAGGGAACACAGGAAAAAGGTTTTCTTTTTTTTAAAGTGCGATTGTTGTTGTTGCTTCAATAAGTATTCATAGCTTTGCATTTCAAAAAATCAAATGTTTGCGAAATTTAAAATGCAAAGTTTAGTTCCAATAATGTTTTGTTTTATGTCTGCTTTATTTCCTAATGTTTAACAGATTTAAAAAAAATTTCTAGTCATTTATGAACTCTTAAATTATAAAATAGATATTTTTTTTATACGCTGCTCCCTTTTCACGCTTTCATCAAAAACAACTAGGAAAAGAAAGAAAACAACAAACAATAAATCATATTAGTTTAAACCGATTAAAATTTTTAGATAATCGATAATATTATTACAGAGAAGCTAGATACACACAAAAAATTAGTTTTTTTTAAAAAAAAATATTTACCAAACACCATTTCCAGACGACAATAACAAAAATATGAAAGTGTCAATAAAATAATCCATAAAAAAATAGTATAAAAGGAAAATTTATTTTATATAAATTCATCACATTTATAAAAAGTGAAACTGTGAATTTAGTTTAAAAGCCTTATATTTTTTTTCTCTATTATTCGATTAATAAACAAATGAAAATGTTCAAATCGATCATTTTCCTCGAAGTTGTTATAGCTGCTACTATTTTAACTTATTCTTTTGGTCAAGCTGATAAAGTCTCGCCATTTGCGGGAAATGTTAAGCAGGTGTTTGATATCATCAGTAAACTAACCGAAGAAAATAAAGTTGTGGTAGAGAATAGAGCTGGAGCACAAATTTTTCTTAAATGCGCTTCAGCTGACGATGATATTGGATGGCATACCCTCGAAGTAGACCAAGTAATATCCTTTTTTAATTTTTTCAGCTGAAATAAATAAAAATATAAAACAAAAAACTTTTTTTAGGCTATTGGATGGGGTTTCCGAAGTCATGCAGGTGGACGAACATGTTTCTGGTGTTATGCCAATCACAATGGCAAAGAACAACGCGATTCCGGCAATTGGTATATGCACTTCAATGTTTGGGGATTGTAAGAATAATAAAAATAAATCTTAATTTCTTATTTGTATAAAAAAAATATTTTTTTAGTAATGACTGTCCCAATGCTCCTCGAGACCAACCCGATGTTACCATTGTTGCTGTGAAAGATGATAGAGCTGATTATGATGGACAAGAATTAGGCACATGGGGACCTCCACCAAGTAAATAAAAGTTTTGCACCAATTAAAATAAATATTGTATTTTGTAACTATTGATAATGTATATTTTATCTTAATTAATAAACTTATATACTTTGCACATTATTAATTATGTTAATTTTGAACAATTAAATAAGAAATCTCAGTCAAAAAAATCAGGAAAAAAATTAACTAAAAAAAATTTAAATTTAGGAACAATAAAAAGTTTACTCTAGCACGACAACAGGTTTTATAAAAAAGATTTCCTGCTTAATTCTATTTTTCAAGCAATCAGAATAGAATAAATATTTTAAAAAAATTATGTCTATCCTCTCTTCTTTGGAAGTCAAAACATTTTTATAAAGCTCTGTTTAAAGTTAAAAATAGAAAAATAAGGAATGAAGCTTCAAAGTCGCGTCTCTTTCGTCAGCTTTATCCTAAAAACTTTTTTGATACACTATTATCTTAATGATATTTTAAGCTTAATTTTTGCAGAAATATGTTTGGTTTCGAATTTCTTAGCTTTTTCAAAAAAATTTTAATTGAAATTTATTTTTCATGTTTCCACATTATTTTCATATGTTTCTTTTTGATTAACAACGGGAGGTGGTGGTTTATTTCGTTCCATGCAAGCTTTAACAAATGCACATGCAACTGCATCTCCGCAAATGTTTACACAAGCTCTTAGACGGCCACTGAAATAAAATAAAATTAAATTTATAAAAAAAACATTTTTTAAAAACTTACATTAACCAATCCACAGCAAAAACAATGCTAATATCATCAATGGGTAAACCAACAGCGGATAAAACTATTACCATTGTTACAAGGCCTCCGGATGGAATGGAAGCTGTTCCAATGGAAGCCAAAATGGCTGTTATACTTACAGTTATCACTTGACCAAATGATAATGTAATACCATTAATTTGTGCAATAAAAATTGGTGCTACAGCTTCATAAAGAGCTGTACCATCCATATTTATCATGGCACCCACGGGAAGAACAAATTTAGTGTAAGCTGCTTCAATGCCAATGGTTTCGAGACATTGAAAAGTTATGGGAAGTGTCGCGGCACTTGATGAAGTTCCCAAAGCCGTTATAGCTGCAGGAAGGAGACTACGAAGAAATTTATATGGATTTTTTTTTGATGCAATAAAATATATTAATGAAATGGTTCCAAATAAATGTAATAATAATCCCAAGATTACGGTAGCCATATAAAGACTTAAACTTTGAAGAGTTTTAGAAAGATTTTGAATTCCCAAAATTTTTGCTGCAATTAATGATGCAATTCCTATTGGAGCATACCACATAATTAATTTCACAAGAATAATTACAACATGATCTAAGGCAATGAAGATATCAGTTAGGGGTTTGCCTCTTTCACCCAGATGGGACAAAGATACTCCGACAGCAACGCAAAATACAATCAAACCAAGAATATTTGTTCCATCAGTTTTATATATTTTTAAAACTAACATAGATTGAGGATCTGATTCATTTTGACGGATATATTTCGTTGAAGTTTGACGAAATGTACTTTCAATAATATTTTCAGGGAAAAGGTTTCTGAAAAAAAAATTTTTATTTTTGTCAAAGTAGGAAGGAAACAATGAAGCTATAATAAATAAAAAATTAAGTTTTCTTTAAATTTATTTTAAATAATGCCAGTATTTTGTATGCAGAAAAGAAAGTTTTACCTAATAACATCCAAAAACTTATCCACTCCACTAACATCAGCTTTTTCATCATTTTCATCAACCATACTTTTTCCTTTAATTGATGGATTTCCAGGATGAATAATTAAAACCAAAATAATTCCTAAAACCACAGCTAAAGTGGTGGTCATTCCATAATACAAAAATGCCCATTTACTTATTTTACCCGATTGTTTGGCATCAACTTGGGATAAACCTAAAATAAATTTTAAAAAAAAGAGCATCGGAAGATGCAGCTTGCCTTCAAAAACAACAAAAGAAAAACTAACCCGAAATCAAACTTGCAACTATTAATGGTAAAGTAATTAATTTCAAACAATTCATTAATATTTCACCCGGAAAATTTATATATGATATTATTTTAGGTTCAGGATTAAAAATTCTTAAAATAAAACCCATTACAATTCCAAAAATTACACCGCAAAGTGTAAGCATAAGTACAGCATTACTTTTCCAAGCTATCTTGACTTTATTTAAATTCATTGTAACCAAAAACAAAAAATTGGTTAACAATAAAAAATATGTACTTTTAAAATGAATCAAAAAATTGTTATTGATTTTATTAACTTCGACAAAAATAATGCAGTCACATTAAAATTCTTTTTTTTTTTTTGCGAAACAATTTATAATTAGTGAAAAAAAAATCAATGAAAGCAATTTTTAAATTATTATTTTTTGTGAAATTTATAATTCAAAGTTAATCCGCTTAGTTTATTTTTACAACGGAATTCGGGGTTGAATCATTTGCATAATTCCCCCTTTTTTTAACGACGATTGGAAAATTGATTTGAAGTTAGTTTTTTTGGTTTGTTTTTTAGTTTGATTTCACTGTGCCCCAATGCAATTCTTTTTTCTTTTTTATTGTATGTTTTTTGGTTGTTTGTTTGATAAAGTTTTCATTACAAAGACAAATCTTTTTGTTTGTTTCTAATTTAACAATTGTAAAATATTATTAAAAGCTTTATAAAACACAGTTATTTATTCAGTAAACTGTTATTAAATTTTTCAATACGCAAACGTGGCGTAGAGATTGGCGAGATCAAAAGGCAAAATGCGAACACTGCTTTAGAACGTGCTGTTGTCAAAAATGTTTTGAATTTAAGCCCATTGTTTTTGTAAACCATTGAAATATAAATTTCTTTGTAATTCCGTATCTTTTAACTCTTCTTTAAAATGAGGTGTAACCCGAGCAGAATAACAAACGCTAAAAAGTTGAGATTTGGATAATAAATTTTTTGAATAAAATAAAAAAATATTACCAAAAAAATTTGCATAATTTCTTGTTGCTTAAAATAAAAATTAATGGGACAATAAAGCAATAAAATGCAGCTAAAATATTAAAAACACAACTTCCAACAATCACTGGAATTAATTGTTGGCTAAAAAATGATACAAAATTGTTATTTGAGGTTTAATAAATTTCTAACTTTTTATGAAAAACATTAAAAATTAAATATATAAGTGCCATAATCGCTAATAAATAAATAGAATAAATTAAAGATAAATAAGATAAAAATTTCATTGTCGCAATATTTTCTTGTATTTGAAATCGATATGAAAGAGTTGTGTGAATATCGTATTTTTGACCTTGCTTTTTATTGAAATATTGAAGAACAATGAAACACTAAAAGTTATAGTTTAAAAATATCTTTTAACCTTTAAAATTAAACTAACCAAAAGGAATAAAGCATTCATAGACAAAGTAATTCCAAGCATCGGACTCATATCGATTAGATTATATTGAGAAACTAATGTAATTCCGGATGAAACAAGCCACTAGAAAAAAATATTCACTTTTATTTTACAATAATTTTTATAAAATTTTATGGAAAACAAAATTTTTTTATCTTGAAACTTACTGGAAATCCCATCAATAAAATTAATTTATAAAAAGTAAAATAATTTTCATAACTTGCAGCTTTTACCGTACTTTGAAGTCGTTCAATAAAAATAGACAAAAGGTTGATAGAAAAAAATTCTACTAAACCATGATGAATATTTTCTAACCAATTTATTGTGGTTAAAGTATACATTGATTCGGGTGTGAGAATATTGATAATAATTGCAAGTCTAAGAAAAAAGGGAATTATTTTTTTTTGTAAAATTAAAAATGGTGGCTTCGCAAAAAAGAAAAGAGGCAATTTTTATTAAATTTCAAAAGTGTTATTTAATTACCGTATCAAAATGAAGAAAATGTTTGCGATAAATTGATTACAAAATAAAATCCTCAGATTTAAATGGAAAACTTTGAATTTTAAAGTCAATGCAATCACCAAAATTGAAAGCATCAACGCTTTCCCCAGGAATAAAATTTCAATAAAATCCAAAGCCAATATATATCCAGATGGTTTAAAACTAAATATTTCAGCAGAAAATTTTGAAAGATTTGATGCCATTTCCGCTGCAAGTGAATTATTTTCCATTAAAAAAAATAAAAGAAATAATATAAAAATTTTGTTTTCAACAACTAAAAATTAAAAAACGAAAAACGTGAGAAAGAATAAATTAAAATTTTTAAACAATAAAAGAAAAAATGAATGGAGTTTTATTTTGAGAAAATAAAATATGGGTGGTTTTCACTTTTTTTTAAAAAAATTTTTATTGTCTTGAAAAATAAAAAAAGGAAGTTCGTGAGAAACTAAAATTTTTTTTATTGTTTTCTAGAAAAAAGAGGTGTTTTTTTATGGGTTTTGATAATATTTTTAATTGGAATATGGAAATTTAAATTGTATTTTGTTGAGGGAAAGAAGCCATAAAAAAAAGAAATGCTGCTGTAAATCTTAAACAAAAAACGGCTATTTTTTTTTTAATTTATAAACTCCAAAAGAAAAATGAATTATGGAAATTTAAATATAAGCACACTATAGTTTTTTTGTGAGAAGAGCAAACTTTAAAGATATATTTGAGGCAAAAACTTCCTTAAAAAAATTAATATTACTATTAAGCTATGCCTATGTCAAAATTATATAAACGTCAGTTTTGCATTCATAAATTTATTTTAAATTAATTAACCTTTAGTTTACTGTCACGAACGGCTCTACATAAAAATCGTAATAAGACCACCCATAAATAAAACTACAAATCTGCCAAAAAAGAAAAGAAAATTAAAAATTGTATTGCGCTCACGCAAGTTGATTCAATCTTTTTTATGTGCGTAAGAACGAAAACAAAAGCCAAAAAAAGTAGGTAGGTATTTTTTGATGCAAATGAATGGATAATATCACGAAACAACCCATAAAAGAAGCATACAAAATTGATTTTAAATACAAAAAATATAAAAAAAGGTAAGTTTATATATTTTTATTTTTTGGAATATTTAATTTGGTCTCATGGACGTGAATAACTTCCTCTTCCATCATCATCACCGCGCAAACACGCGCAACAACAGATCAAAAGTATGATGATCGCAGCAATTCCCAAACATCCATATAAAATGTAAGGCGGAGATGGAAGAATATCTTCCGAAATTACATCGGTAAAGTTTGCATTAAATTCTTTGGCTTCAAAGGTTATATTCCATGGTGGGAATTCGGTTGTTTGTAAAACTGAAACATTGTGGTTTATGATTGTTTGACTTTTTTATTTTATTTTAAATGTTTTACCTTTTTTTAAAAATCCTGGACATTCAGTTCGATTAAAAGTATACAAAGAATCTGGTTGGGTTCGGAATAACTTTGAAAGTTCATCATATTGATAGAAATATAAATCAAATAAAAAGAATTTTGTTGTTTCATTTAAATGATAATCAATCAAGGCATCTTAAATATTTATATATTTTTTAAAAACTACAATTTATAAAATCCACTTTTAAATACGCTAAAATTTGAAAACATTTGCCCTGCATAAAAAGATAACTTACTTGACATACAACCAACATAATAATTTGAAATGGATTTTTCCTTCACAACTCGCCTATTTTTAGTGACAACACCCCCACCAAAAACATATTCTTTAATATCACCCAAATTCAATTTTAATTCCGGTAAAAAATGCCGATATTGATTGTCAATTCTCATTGCGATTGGGCCATATTTGTCGAAATCAAATTTACAAAAATGTCGATTTCCATCTCGAAAGTTATTGTAAAAACTAAGCTTTTTTGAATTATTATTTTTTGTTGTTGATTCAACAAGAATAAAGTTTGATTCAGTTAAAATTATTCGAATTTCTATATTATTTTTAAATACTAAAGTTGCTAGTCGTTGTTGGTCAGAATAAATTCCAGGTGTTGGAGAAAAAGCAAATTGAAAAGTTTGTATTAAAGATTGGTGTTCAAAGGATTTAAATATTTTGGTAACTTTTGTATTAAAACTTAATTTATTTAATCCATTAAATGTAATTCCAGTATCTAAAAATAAAGACTCTTATTATTTGAAACGCTATTTATTTGGATTGTGAAAAAAAATAAATGAAGCGATAAATAGCAAAAATAAGTCCCAATTTTTAAAGGGAAAAATAATGATTTTTTTAGCTCAAAATTAAAACATTTTTTAAAAAAATGCACAAAGAAAGTTTTTTTGGCGCAAAAAAAATTCGATCATTGTTTAAGGATAAAGTCGCATGGATCTTTTTTTCCAAGAGCAATAAGAAAACAAGATGACCTAGAACCTCTTACTTAAAACCCTTAAAACTTTTATTGAGGATGGCTGTGTTAATAAAAATTGATTTTTTGGATAAACCTTTCTGTTCTGTGTGGGTGACAAAAAATACACTTCTATTTTTCTTGAAGAAAAAAAATCTTATCTGTCATTATTATTTTTTATTTTCTTTTTTTTCTTTCATTCTCTATAAATTTTCATAACTTTATGATGAAGAAAACCCAATTAATAATTATTAAAGATGACTCAATCATGGAAAACAAAGGTTCGTGCGAAATTCAAATAAACACAATATCCAAATATTTTATGATTGATCCCATCGATGAAGATGTTAAACCTATTTCTATTAGCTTTGAAAGTCAACTGGTTCAAGAAGGAGTAAGTCACCCCTATTTTTTATTTCCATTAAATTTACTCTTTTTATTTATTTTTATAGAATATTTTATTGGTATTTTCTGCTGATAAATTTTATAAATTAGCATTAATTTTTAATAATGTTAGTGCTTGTTCAAAGGTTTATTCGTGGGTAAAAAAGGATGAAGTTGTTGGAATAGATTCACAAAATGCATTTATGGAATTTTTTCTTCTCCCTATTGTTAAAACTATTTTACAAACAGGAATAATGTTTTCTAAACAAATTATTTTTGATTTAGCTGGTTTATTGGATGATAAAAAGAGAAATGAACTTAAAACTCTTTTATCCAAAAACAAATTGCAATATTTACTTTCAGCAAATATTAAAGCAGAAGTGTTTGAAGATGAAGAAGAAAATGTGAGGTAAGAATTTTTTTTAAATGTTTGTTTCATGATTAAAATTAGGATTAAAGTCCACTTTTGTTTTTGCCGTTTTTAAGAAATTATTAATCTAATTTTTTAAATTTTTTTTTAGACCATGTGTCTCGACAAAAAGGCCTGCAAACAAAATTACAAATTATTTTAACGTTAAATCAGGCATAAAAAATGAAGGAAATGATGATAGTTATGAAGAAAATACAGAACAAGATAGTTGCGAAAATAATGAAAATGAGAAAAATGAAGGGTAAGTTTTTTTTATTAACTATCGTATATTTTTTTACTACATATATACAATGCTTGACATCCAACCGCAATCAAAATAGTCGTTTGAAACAGTTTGTAAAACAGTTTGTAATCGGTTGACACCGATCGATGATGTAAAACCCACGCACACAAGTTTTTCTTATTTTTGCTTTAAATAATAAAGCCTTAATTATATCAACAGCAACTAAACCATGGCAGATACAAAAAGCTTTTTTTAAAACATTTTTATTAAAATTAAAATAGTATTTAACACAAGGGAAATCGACTTCGTTTCAACATTATTATCACATGCTATAAATTGAAATTTTTAAAACCAAATTTTTTGCACTTTTCTGCCGTTGCAAAAAGAAATAAAAAAATAAATACAGTGGAATTAATTCCAATCAAAAGGTTGACGGCGATATTTTCTATTTTAGCATTACTACACGTTCAAAATAAAATTTGCAAAGAAAAGCATTGTCATTATCGCCATATTTTTATAAATAACTTTGCCTTAATTTCTCTTTGTCTTTGACCCATTTTTTGCAAGAAAAAAAAAATTCAAAAATCAACAGAAATCCTGGGAATGCATCGCTCCGTGCCAAACGCTTAGACTATTTTGACTTCGTGTGGGTGTCAAGTCATGCTTGGTATGGGATAATAATACTTTAGTGACCAAGTAATTAAGAAACGAAAATATTCACAAAGAGTTTCAAAAGTTTCCTTAACATTAATTCATCCATCATTATTTGAAATGATTACATGTAAAAAATATGGTGAAACCAAATTATTTTTATTAATTTTTACTTCCAAGAATAAAACACATTATTATGAATATATTTGGTGGAAATCAACTAAGAAATATCATTGTAATGGATGTTCTAATAAGCGATCATTAACAGCAATTGTATCAAAAAATTTTAAAAATGAAAATATTGTAAAAATAAATCAACTTGAACATTTTTGCAAGCCAAAAGAATTCAGTCGTAATTATTATGCTGATAGCCCAATAATCTTTAAACCTGGATATGAAATAGTTGAAAAAGTTGTTAATGGAATATCAAGGCAAACAATAATAGTATTTGCTTCAAATGATCGAGAATTTGCTTACACTTTTACATATCATATTAAAAAGCGATACTACTTTTGCTCAAAATGTGAAGGAAAAAAACATTATATTCTAGCCAAAATATGCTATGATGATGAAAAAAAACAAGAATATATAACCTTTAACAATACTCATCATGTATGTGAGCCAGCAAAATATATTCCAGAAAAATATGAACCTAAAAAAATTATTAAATCCTCTGAATATGAATTTACAAATCGAATAAGCAATCAAAAAATTGTTAAACGATTAATAATTTTTTGCAGCGATGATAGAAGTTTATGTTATGAATATTTTAAATATCAAGATAATGATTATATTTGTCATACATGTCATCACAAAATGAAAAAATATATAAATGCAAAGATTATTTGTGATGAAAAAACTGGAGAAGATTATATAGAGCTAAGTCATACAAAGCATTTATGCCAACCAATCAAGTATGTTCCGGATGATTTGGAAAGAAAAATAATTAAAAAACCCAATTTTCTTATTGAAGAATATAAAAAATATGATGGAAGTGAGCGAAAACGTTTAACTATTTTTATTGATGAAAATCAAACTTTATGTTATTTTTTTCATTATTCAAATCTCAACAAAAAATATGTTTGCAATGGATGTGACACAAAAGTATTACGAAAAAGCACATATGCAAATTTTTTTGTTAATGAAGTTGGTGAAGAATATATTCAAATGGGTGAAAGTGAACATAGCTGTGAACCACAAAAATACGTTCCAATAAAAGATGGAAATCAGATAATTAAAAAACCAAATTTTAAATTAGAAAATTTCACTCGCATCGATGGATTTGTTTGTAAATATTTGACAATTTATGATTCTAATAACTCAAATTTATGCTATAAATTTTATTTTTTACCATCAAAAAATTGGTTTATTTGTTATGGATGTGAAAAGTTACACAGATATTTTACAGCCAAATTACACCTTGAAGAAGAAAATGGAGAAGAATATATTGAAATTTATCAAGGTCATCATGTTTGTAAACCTGAATTGGAAGTTCGAACTTTGTTGAAAGAAGAATTTGAATTAACTTTTGAAAAAGGCTGCAGTGTTCCAAAAACTATAATTATTTACACCGATAATAAACAAAAGTATTATGAATTTTTTTATAACAATGGAAATTGTTACACTTGTCGTGGATGTAATCATTTAACTTTATCTGGAACAAAAGGAGGCAGTAAATCTTATATTCGGTTACTTGAAAATGAAATTAAAGATTATTATGTGAAAGCTGGCGAAATCAGCCATATTTATCAACCATTTATATTTTAAACAATCAAAAAAATTTTTTATTTATTCTTTTTTTGCTTAAATTTTATGTATGTATTTTACAACTTCAAGGTTGTTTTAATTATATAATAAAAAGTAAAATTTAATGGAAAAAAATTAATTTCAATAGGAATCACAAGTAAAAAAAGTTAATTGTAAGTAGATGAAACTTTACCCATTAAAACACCCAATTTCATTGTGATTTTGGAAAGAAATTTGGGGTTTAATAATCAAAAAATTGCCTAATTGTCCTGATGTGGATAGAGCTAACCGGTAGTCTTTTGTGTGCAACATATTCAAAATCATTTGGTATTTCATAAATCACTACTATCGCCATCAACGCTGTTATTTTCTTTTTCCTTTTCATTATTGAATTGGAGTTCATAAAAGAATTCCAATGAACTTTCTTCCATGGCTCTTCGTTCCTGGGCGTAATTGGAAATTACAGAATATTTTTTTGTTTTTAAAAATAGATTTAATTTAAGACCATTGCTTTCGTAAACCATCGAAATATAAATTTCGTTGCAATTCCATAATTTCTTCGGTGTTGTGTGGAGAAACTCGGGAGGAATAACAAAAACTAAAAAATAGCGTATAAAAATAGAATTTCTAGCATAAAAATTACCACAAAAATTTGCATAATTTTTTGTTGCTTAGAATAAAAATTAATGGAACAATAAAGCAATAAAATGCAGCAAATATATTAAAAACACAACTTCCAACAATCACTGGAATTAAATGTTGCCTAGAAAAAGCATAAATAAACATGTTTAAAAATTAGGTATTTAGCATTGCAAAAACTTACGCTTTATGAAAAACATTAAAAATTAAATATAGAAGTCCCATAGTTGCTAATAAATAAATAGAATAAATTAAAGATAAATAAGACAAAAATTTCATAGTCGCAATATTTTCTTGAATTTGAAATCGATATGATAGTGTTGTATTGAGATCAAATTTATGACCTCTCTTTTTATTGAAAAAATGGAGCGCTATGAAACACTAAAATTTATATGATTTAATAAAGCATAAAAAAGTTTTATATTTTAGATATTCTTTGAGTCACAAAAGAAGTTGATTTCACCATAAATTAGTTCCAAAAAAGCATGACAGAAAAAAATCTAGCCCCGACTTTTTATATTTTGACTTCTTTAAAATCGACTTACAAAAAGGAAAAAAGCATCCATGACTAAAATTATTTCCAAAATGGTTGTTATATCCATTAAATTATATTGAAAAATGAGGGAGATTCCTGATGCAACAAGCCACTTAAAAATAATACATTTTTATATGTTTGATTTTTTTATCATGAAACTTACCGGAAATCCCATCAACAAAATTAATTGATAAAAAGTAAAATAATTTTCATAACTTGCAGCTTTTACTGTACTTTGAAGGCGTTCAATTAAAATGGAAATTAAATTGATGGAAAAAAATTCCACTATACCATTATGGATATTTTGTAACCAATTAATCGTAGTTAAAGGATAAATTGATTCGGGTTGAAGAATATTTATTATTATTGCAAATCTGGAAAATTAGTAAACAAAACTTAAACTAAAAATGACAATAAAAAACTTTAATAATTTTAAAAGTACATATGTTTGTCATTTTTTTATTATAAGAAAAAATTTGTAAAATGCATTTAAAAAAACAATTGAACCATTTTAAATTTTTGTATTGTGAATAGTTGAACAATTTTATTTTGCCCACAAAACATCACCAAAAAACAGGATATTATTGTCTGGTCTAAAGATATAATTTTTTCTAATAATTGTTTTTTATACAAAAAAATAAAAATATAATTTTTTGTGGTTTTCATTGCAAAAAATGAAAAAAATTCAAGTAATTTTGTATTTGTTTGTTTTGAAAACAAAAATGAAAAAAGCAATTAAAAAACATTGAGATTCCGGCGAAAATTTTTTTTTATAAAATTCAAACTGTAGCTTTTTAATTAATAGAAAGATTTTAGAAAATTTATTGTATTTTCTCACCAAAATTAAATACCAAACCCCACATTTAGGGCAAAGTATGGTAGCCAAAATTTATAAAAATAATTCCTCCTAATTTAAAAATTAAGAAATTTTATAAAGAAAGTACAGATTTTACCTTTTTTTTATTATAAAGTTTTAAAGAATTTTTATTTCCTATAAAATAAATTTAGAAAGTTGTGTCTAGTTTGTTATTTTTTTAAGGCTAGGAATCAAATCTACTATTCAATGCAAATTTTATGATTCCATGTTTAAAGTAGGAGAGTTTTTTTTATGTCAGACACCTTATCAAAATGAAGAAAATGTTTGCGATAAATTGATTACAAAATAAAATTCTCAGATTTAAATGGAAGACTTTGAATTTCAAAGTCAATGCAATCACCAAAATGGATAGCATCAATGCTTTCACCAGGAATATAATTTCGATGTAATATAAAGCCAAAATATATCCAGAAGGCTTAAAATTAAATACTTCTATCGTGAATTTTGAAAGATTTGAAGCCATTTCTGCTGAAATTAAGTCGTCCATTTTGAAAAAACACCAAGCAAAAGAGAAAAATTTTTAAACTCCTATAAATATTTTTATTTTTCGCGGACAAAAATGAAAAAGTTAAAAACGGAAGAATGAAAAAAATATTTTTTTTTAAACAATAAAAAAAATGAATTCCTTTTGTTTTTGAGAATTAAAAAATGAGTGCTTTTCCGCTTTCTAATTTTTTATTGTTTTAAAAAAAATTTTATCGGAAGAAGTTCAAAAATTTTCATTATTTTTTTAAAGAAGTGGTTATTAAAGGTCTTTTTTTAAATAAGAATTTGTTATCGCTAGGGTAGAAGGGATATCCGTGAACATTTTTGAGTTTAAAAAATTTATAAAAATTACAAAAAGTGTAAATGTTTAAATTTTTTTAAACGTTTTATTTATTTTTCCAAGTTATGTATTTTTTTTAATAAGCTTTAAAAGTCTTACATAATCACAAGGGAATGACATCAAATAAGGTGGAACAATAAACCAAAAAACTTGAAAGAAAGACAAAAAAAATAAAATTTTTATAGCTATAAATACCATCTATAGACTATATCGGACGTGAATAATCGCTTAAAGTAACAGAAAACAAGTATCAAAACAAAAAAAGAAGAAAAAGAAAGTTGTTGAAAATTTTTATTTATCACTTCACAATAAAGAAACTCGCATCAAAAAATGGCAAAAAAAAGCAACGTTAACGGCAAAGGAGGTAACTATTTATTTAAAAGAACACGATTATATAATTGCGGGTTATGTAAGTAAGTATAAAACCAATAATTACCAACATATTGATTAATAAAAAAGCATTAGTATTTTGTGTTATGGAAAAGTTTTATTACAAACAGATTTTAAATTTCATGCAAGAAATATATTAGTAATTTTATAAAAAAAATCATAAAAAAATCAAAAAGGAAAAAAAGAGGTACACTTTTAGTACAAATTTATTTATCATGGACGTGAATATCTTCCTTTTTGATCGCCGACGACGCACCAACATACGCAACAATAAAACAAGAGTATGATGAATGTCGGAATTACCAAACCACCATATAAATAATAAGGTGGGGGAGGAATAATTTTATAAGAAATTACAGCAGAGAAGCTTGCATCAAAATTATAGGCTTCGAAGGTAAACTTCTATGGCGGAAATGCTGTCGGTAAAACTAAAAAAAAATTTAGTTTTTTATTTAAGTTTTATTCCAATTTATAAAATTTTTACCTTTTCTTGAAAATACAGTGAATTCAGTTCGATTAAAAGTAAATAAAGAATATGGGCGGGTTCGGAATAACTTTGAAAGTTCATCATATTGATCGAAATATAAATCAAATAAAAAGAATTTTGTTGTTTCATTTAAAAAATTATTAACGGGATGAAGCATGCCGCAGAAAACTTGTAGAATTTCGACACAAAAATTTAAGCCTTTTTGTTGAAATTAACATACACGACTAGAAAACTTATCAAGAAAAAAAATTGATTCATTTCGCCAACCGAAAACTTGCTTTTAAATTTTCAAATCGAATAACATTTTTTTATATTTAATTTTATTATTTAAACATAATAATTTAAACGATTAACGCCACAAACAAACTAATTGTGGCGTTAATCGTTTTTTCACAAAATTCATTCAAAATGGTTAATTTATTTTTTATATGGCATTTAAAAACTTTTAAACAACAAAAAAAAATTATTCATTTATATGAAAGTTTCAAAATTAATTTCGTGAAAACCAAGAATTTATCAAAGCTATCCTAGTTTTTGTAGTTTGTGTAAAAAATGATTTAACATAAATTCGATATGGTTTAACAAAATATAATAAACATATAACATCTGCAAGAATGTGTAAAGATCCAATAGGTATTCCAATATTAATAAGCCAACTTTGCAAAAACAAATTACATGCAAAACAAAAAACAATAACTGAAATTGGTAACACAATAAAGATAGCAGCGTTCGCTAACTGAATTATGAGAGTTCTGAAATAAAAGAGAGAAAAAATGTGCTTAAAAATAATTTTTTAAGCTATCAAACTTACTTATGAAGCATTTTTTGTAAAGCATAAGTTTCTTTAGAAAGAATTTTTTTAACTTTTTTCATTCGAACTATGAAAAGTGCATTCAAAATAATAACTATTATTGCTGCAAGACAAAGCCAAAATGAAACTATAGCTATCATTAATTTCACATAGAATGATGAGGAGTCATTTAAAACGATATAAATATTAATAGAAGAATATTTATTTATTTCAGCTATTCCAGGAACATTATATTTAAATATTTCCTCCCCTTCTTTTGGATCAGTATATGTAAATGCATATGGAACTTAAAAATTAAACATATTGTCTATTTTTTTAATTTTAAAATGTAATTTCAATATTTATAAATTTCTTACCTGCTACTGTAGTTGTAACAAAGATTGTAAAAGCTGCATAAAAAATATAAATAACTAATATCTCTTTTGAAGAAATAGAAAAATTCAAATTATAAACAATAAAAACTCTTAAACTCAATGCAAGAATGAAAGCAGCACAGGCTCCAATTACTGCGAACATGAATATTATGGATAATGGATATAACCATGTTGGTGGTATAGGAAAATGGGTAAATATTGTAGCCATTGGTAGAGGAAACATAAACACTGGATTTACTGTAAAAATGTATAATTCTCCTATCATGTTACAATTAAGTTGAAGAAGAACGAAATATTTAAACGTTGCCATAGCTTTCGTTGACTTTATAATAATTACATAAATGGTAAAAATATACATTATTAGGGATATTAAAAATATCATATCCATAGCCCATCTTGTGTAATATTGAAAATTTGGGTAAAAAAGTTCATCGATGGTTAAATTTTCCCATTGAGACAGTGACGGGATTTTAATTTTTTCCATTTAAGAAATTGTAAAAAACCCCAAACAAACTTATATGAATCAAAGCAAATTTTAATAACTAGCATTTTCTCTAAAATGTCACAAATTCAACTACTTGCTTATTTTCTTCTTAATTTTGAAATTTGAAACAGGTGAATTTTTTTATTATTTCATCTGCATTTTTTTTTGTCACTTTTCTATTAAAAAAAACTTTATGAATTTTTTATTTGTAGTTTCAATAAAACATTTTTTAATGTACATATAATACTTAAACATCAAAATATGATTGACATTTGACATAATATTCACAGACTCCATGAAAATCGATTTGTAGACGTATATGAGAAAAGAAAGTATGCCTGATGAGAAATGTAAGCAAATACTCCACTGTATCGTTGTGCTCGAAAAAACAATTTGTAGCTAAAAAAGCAGGTATTGCATTTAACAGATTTCGAGCTTTGAATAAAGATAAGAAAATTGACTTGTTAGTCACCGAATTTTGAATTGTTTGTTTTTTAATTTTTTAATTACAAAAATAAATTCCAATAGTCGCCGAATTTTTTATGTTTTCATGAACAATTAAAGACAATGATTAACCACAAAAAAAGTAAATAAAAAAAGGTTAAGTAATTATTTGTTTTGTTTTTTTCAATAAAATTATATTTACAAAAATTATTTATGCAACAAAAAAGTTTTTTATCAACAAATTTTTTAAGTTAATTTCGGGAAAACCATGAATTTACAAAAGTTATCCTTGAATGTGTATTTGTTTTTTTAAAAATTGATTTTACATAAATACGATATGGTTTGACAAAGTATAATAAGCTTATAACATCTGCTAGAATGTGTAAAGATCCAATAGGTAATACAAGATTAACAAACATGTTCAACAGGAATATATCAAAGCTTAAACAAATTACAATAAAACATAAAGGGATTGCAACAAATATAAGAACATTAATTAATTGGAAAATAAGTGTCCTAAAGAAGAAGAAAAAGTTTTACAAATAAAAAAAGATAATCATCAAATTTCAACTCACTTATAAAGCATTTTATGTAAAGCATAAGTCTCCTTAGACACAATTTTTTTAATTTTTTTCATTCGATAAAAGAATAAAATATTTAAAACAATAATTATTATTATTCCAAGGCTTAACCAGAATGCAAGAATATAAAATAATAATTTCATATAAAATACCTTGGATCCGGTTAAAAGTGTATAAAAGTTAAGAGATGAAATTTTGTTTATTTCAGAAACCATAGGAATGTTAAATTTAAATATTTCTTCACTTTCATTTTGGTCATTGTATGTAAGCGTGTATGGAACTAAAATCTTGTTAACTAAATCTTAAAGATACCAAATCAAAAAACCTATTATTTGCTTGTTATTGCTGAATTTGTTCAGCGGTTTTATTTTACAACGGCTAATTGGTTAAAGCTTTTTCTTATAAATAAAAAAAATTTCTGTCTAAAACTAAAAAACACTAATTATTACTAGTGTTTGGAGTCTTTTTAATTGTTTTGGTTTATAATAAAAAGCAATTAGCCGCCGCCAAAAAAACGGCTGGACGGCTATAAAATTTTTGTATATATGTCTTACTTGCTAAGCTAAAACCAACAAAAGTAGTAGCAATTCCATAGAAAATAAAAATACCATAAATTTGTTTTGTTGTAATTGAAAAATTAAGATTAAAAACGATATACACTCGAAGAGTTAAAGCTAGTACAAAAGCAGTCATTGCACCAATTATTGCAAGAATAAATCCTATGCTTAAAAATACTATCCATATTGGAGGTATAGGAAAATGTGAATAAATTATATTCATTGGAATAGGAATTAAAAATACTGGATTTACTACGAAAATATATGATTCACAAATCATTGAAAATGTTAATTGTAAAAATATTGTATATTTAAATAAATTCATAGATTTAGTGGATTTTTTAATTATAACATAAATAGTAAAAATATACATTGTTAAGCTAATGAGAAATTGAATATCCATAAACCATCTCGTGTAACATTGAATTGTTGGATAATAAATTTCAGCTAAAGTTAAATTTTCCCATTGAAATAATGATGGTATTTTTATTTTTTCCATTGATGCGATTGTAATTTATAAAATACTAAAAAATCTTAAATATTTCAAAGAATATTTATTATTATATTTCACTTTACTAAAAAAAAGCTGTTATTTCATAAACATTTTTTCACAAGATTTAGATTTTATAAATATTTTCCACCTGCTTTTTTTTGTTTACTGTCACTTTCTTCTTATTTAAAAAGCTATTTAAAATGCATATTCGTAGTCGCAATAAACCTTTTTTTTTCTTCTTATTATTAGTCTCTCAAACCACATCTCAGAATTTTCTTTAATTTTATTTTTGCAATTTTCTAAAGAACACCATTATCGACCAATAACTATAAAACAAAACTTTTAATTAGTAGTAATTTTCAAATTTCTGTTTCAACCACTTTATTTTGTTTGTTTTTGTTTTATGGTTGTCACTGGATGAATGTTTTTTTGGGGAAATTATGCGATTGATGTTATCATCGTAAGCAACTTTCTTTAAAACGTTTGGGTGTTCTAAAGTTTAGCGTGGAAGCATATTTGTTAAAATTTGCATGTTGTCAGAACTTCCTAAAATTCAAAAAAGTTTTTCAGATTCGGAAGAAATGTATAATATAATAAAAATTGAAAAATTTGCATTAAAAAATAAGCAAATTTTATATTCAAGCTTTAAATTTAATAGAAAAAGGCAACACAATTATGGAATTGAGCTTTCTGCGCATGTTTACAAGAAGGCTACAGAGTTGTTTATCGCCTTTTTATTGCTCTTTCAAACTGGGAAAAATTGAGAGCATAAAATGCAAGAACTCTAAAGTTTAAAATGATTATTGAAAGTACAAGAAAAGTACTTCACCGGAAATAATTAACTACAAACTTATGAGACGTAACATAATTATAATTAGTTATTTTGAAATTAAGCCTACCTTCTTGAGCAACAATTATTTATTCACTGAAAAACTATACTTTTTATTTTTTAAGCAAAGGATGTTTTTATAAATTTTTACTAAATAAATTGTTAATTTTTTAAATGGCTTACATTGTTTATGTAAATCTTGTCCATCAAATCATTTGTTTTTTAGCATCAATTTTATTATTTAATAATTCATTAAATATTATCTTTATTCGAAAATTATATAAAAAACTTTCTCCAACTATGACATTTTATTTTGCTTATTTATTTCTTTATAGTGTCACGGCATTAGTTTATTATCCTTATTGCCTCATAAATTGGAGACCCGATGTTACTTTACATGATCCCAAAACTCTTTTCATTTTGGGAATGCCTGTATTTATTTTAATTACTTTTAATTCATTGATTGAATTTTTTATTTGTCTTGATCGCTGCATTTCCATTATCGCTCCAGTAAATTATATAAAAAGTATCAAATAGCTTTTATGATTTTGCAGGTTTTGAGCGTCGCTGCTTTGATACCTATGATTTTTGTTAACTTTTTTAAATATTTTCCCGCCAATGATACAGCAGCAATAATAAATAATTGTCAAACTTTTAATTGTTTTCTTAAAGATCCAACTTTTATATTATTAATTAAAGGAATAACAGTTGGCGGAGGATTTGTAGCTTCTTTGCTTTTAGCAATTTTGTTAAAAATTAAATTAAATTCAACTTCTCTAAGAGCAAAACAAATAAATAAAACTGTGGTAATAATTATTTTTTTACAAACCATTATGGAAGTTATTCCATATGCAAGTTCACAACTTTATACTAACGTAAGTCAAAAAATATTGTAGCCTTTTTTTGCCTCTTTCGTAGGTTAAAGTATGCAATTACAATTTCGAGATATTAATGATAAATAATGATTTTTTTAGATAACAAATGGATCTGTCGCAGCCATTGCTGGTCCATATGTAACAACATTATCCCTTGTAACCGCGGCAATTACGACATCAATTTACTATAAAACATTTAAAAAAGTTTTTGGAAATGGTAATTCTTTAAATAATAATATTTTAATTACCCATGCTGCGACATTCAAAAATAATGCTACTATAATTACTTAAAAAAATTCGATGGAGGAAGCACTTTGTTGAAATATAAAATATTCAAAAAATTTTTCCTTCTTAAATTTTATGATTAAATTTTTTAAATACTGCTAATTTATAATTACAAAAAAAATTTAAAAATTAATTTTTTTATTTAGATTTTCTTAATTTTTTCCTTTAAAATTTTAAATTTTGTATTTCTGTTTTTATGACTCAATGGGACTTTGAAGTTCTTTTTAAAAATAAATGCTTTTTTTTTATTTTTTATTTTTTGAATTGAGGGTACAAACTTAATTATCCAACCATTCTTTGTGTTATGAAAGAGATTTAATTTATTTTAAAGGAAAAACGTTGAAAATAATTAAAGATTACTAAAGGATTACTAATTATAAAGTTTTTCTTTTTTGATCATGCGTTAATTATTTTTGCTCTTTATTTTTCTTTGTCATTTTGAATGAGTATTTATTTTAAGAGCGTCTCTAGAAATTTGATTCATCATTAATACAAAGTAAATGGCATTCATCGTATTCGTAATTTTATTCCATCAAATTGTTTGCTTTTTGACTTCTTCTCTGCTGCTCTATTTTTCAGTGAATATTTTATTTATTCAAAAATTATATAAAAAATTATCTCCAACGATGACTTTATATTTTGTATATTTATTTATTTACAGTGTTACTTCATTTGAATATTATCCATATTGCCTGATATTTTGGAGACCTAATGAAATTTTGTTTAATGGAAAAATACTTTATTTTTTAGGATTTCCATCATTTATTATAATAAGCTCAAATTCGTTAATAGAATTTTTTGTTTGCATTGATCGATGCATTTCTGTTTTGGCTCCTATGAGCTATACAAAAAAGCATCAAACACTTTTAATGGTTTTTACAATTTTTGGTTTCATCATCTTTTCCATTTTGTACATTAATGGAATTCGAGGCTTTTATCCATCTATTTCTGAAACAAATTGTCTCTCATTTGGATGCTTAATTAAAGATACCTCATTTGTACTTTTGGTTAAAGGAATTACCGTAGGTGCATGTTTTGCTGCTTCTGTACTTTTAGCTGTATTAATTAAAATAAAATTAAATTCCACTATTGAACGAGCAAAAGAAATTAATGAAACTATCGTCATAATTATTTTTTTAACAACTATTAATGAAGTTTTTCCATTTATTGCTTCTCAAATTTATTTTAAAGCAAGTTTTTCTTTGTTTAAAAATAGTACTCAAAATCCTTTGACTTTAAGCCTGAATTTTTTTGTGTAAGACTGTTTAAAATAAAAAATATAGTTGCCCCAACGCGAAATTAGAGTTTAGAAGGTTCAAACATTAATAAAAGGCTTTTAATTTTTTTAGATAACCAAGACTTCCCTTGCACTAATAGCTGGATCATATATTTCCACATTTTCATTAATAACTATCTCAATTACAACTGCGATATATTTCAAAACTTTCAATAAAACTTTTGGAAATAACCCTTCGACAAATATTATTGTTATTAATATAAAATAAACTCCATATATTTTTTACCTATAATCTTCTTTTTTTCTTGTTTTACTCTTTAAAGTTTGTTGTTAAAAAAATTAATAAATATATAATTTATTTTTATCAAAGTTCCATAATTCGATAAACATATAATAGAAAAACAAAAAAAAGTATTGTAACTGTAAATGTTTTATTATTCAAGAAAAGGGAGTAAATAATTTAAAAATAAAAACAAAAACAAACAAACTGCGAAAATTTTATCTTTTCAACATAATAATACATATTTATCTTCTCCAAAACACACTAAAAATTTTTAAACAACAGCAGTGATCATCTTTCCTGATCGTTGTTGAGTAAAGGTACTATTCAATGTTGTAACATTTGGAATTGGTTTTCGTCGAAGCAAAAAATCGATGTAATCTTTTCGAATAAATTTGCATACTAATAACAATGCGATGGGATTGATTAAACTTGAAATATCTGTAATGTAATCAAACCATAATAAAGCAAAAGCTTGGAGTTCTGGTAAATTTTGAGCTTTAGCAATAAAACTCATGAAATAATACGAAGCGAGGGCTAATTGAAAGATTAAAAGTAAAAAAGCTTGAGAAAATAATAACATGTCTTGTTTCATGGTGGATGAAACAGTTTTGTATTGTTTGAATAAATGTCGATATCTCAAAATCGTGGCTATCGCGAGAACGAATGAAATGGCTGAAGTTGTTAAAACAACACATGGACCAGCAATTGAATGGTACTGAAGAAAAAAGAACTTTTAGCCAAAAGTATTAAAAAAGCAAAATATCAAGTCAAAATTTTTTGGAAAAAAATTTTAAAAAATTAATCCTACTTGAGCAATATGACTTTCTTGGTAGCCTGATGTTAATTCTCCATCATCCATATATGAAAATACAGAGTGTCCAGGAAAACGTGGCGCTACTATTGCTAATGGAATTATTGGCAAAATCCAAATTGCTCGAATTCCCCATTTTTCTACCATGTCGTTTTTCACCAAAAATGAAAATGAAGTCCATGCTCGATTTATCGAAATTGATGAATGAAGAATGGATTGAAAATAAATTAAATATCCAGAAACCAACCATAAAATTGTATCCCATTCTGGATGGTCATAAAACCATGGCTTCCATGCATCATTTAAATATATTTTTATACATAAAAAATTATTTATTATTGTTGCAATATCCGTCAACGAAAGCATGAAATAAAGTAAAAAGAATGGAGAAATGTACATTTTATTTTTACGATTATTTTTCATATAAAAAATAAAATATGTTACAGAACAATGAAAAAGACACATAGCGAAAGTTAAAACCCATCGAATTTGATCAATAGTTTTTACGGTCATAGTTATCCGATACCAAGCAAACTGGATAATTTTAAACTTCAAAATAAAATTTTACTATTTTTTAACAAAATACAAGTTGTTTTCTAATAAAAAAAAGTTAAGCATGTTTTTATTTTTTTTAACTTTCACTTTTTGTTTTAAATTACAGGCTATTATTTGAGCTTTTAATGATAGGGATAGACGTGGGCTTTAATGTTAAAGACACACATGACTTTTAATTTTAAAGTACCTTGACTGTAAATTACAGTTTTTTTATAAACGCCATGGGTTGGTTATTATGCATAATTATGCCACTCATATAAAAACATATTTTTATTCTTAAATTTTTTACACTCTTTATAAAATATCTCTAAAAATAATTTCTTTTGTCCTTTTTTGTTTTGAGTCAACGTCGCTGAAAACAATAAAAGCTTTTTTCCTTCACAAAAACAAAGCTGGCCATTTTTTCGAATGACCTCTTTTTTTCTGATTAATCAATAATGAACATTTTTTTTGGCGCGCAAAAAATAACTTTTTTTTATTCCTTTGCCATTTATCTTATTCTCTTTTTTAGAATACACTTAAAATTTCCCTCATTCATACTTTTTCTTTTTTTTTTTTTTTTTTGAATATTTAAGTAAGATTTTTTTTATCATTTTTTAATTGAATCTCTTAATAACCCTCCATAAGCCATTTTATCTATAAAAATTAGTCCTCGACGTGATTGTAATCATTCTTTCCGAACATATTATGATCTCGAAACATCCAAAGAAAATTTGGTGAAACGCAAAATTGAAGATTTCTTTGCCAAATACAATGGTATGAAGCAAAATCTTAATGGACCCAATGATTGTCTTGATCCAGCAGCATCACTTCGAGATGCAATTAATGCAGCAAGAGCAACTGCAGCAGTTACTCAGGTAGATTAGTGGATGGAAGCACCGCACGCGATATTGTGGAGTTGGTGGAGATTTTTTGAGTATGTTTTCTCTACAAAAAAATTCACATGAAAACTTTTTTTTAATTTTGACGCTGCTATGACTCGAATAATGGAAAATACCACACATGAAGTTATTCAAAAACAAGTTGTAAATGTTGTTGTTTTGAATAAAACAATTTTGTCTTCCATTCTTTTTGTTGTTGGGTATGTGAATGGTTTTGTAAAGGCTTTTTTTAGATAACCAAGACTTCCCTTGCACTAATAGCTGGATCATATATTTCCATATTTTCATTAATAACTATTTCAATTACAACTGCGATGTATTTCAAAACTTTCAATAAAACTTTTGGAAATAAACCTTCTACAAATAATATTGTTATTACTATAAACTAAATTCCACGTGTTTTTTGTCTTGTATTTAAAAGTCGTTTTTTCTAAGATTCGACCATTGATGGAACATTTCGAAAAAGTCGATTTCCATGTTTTGGTGTTATATTTGACTACCCAGGGGTTTTCGAGGTCCCTGATCACAATTCTGTAGCTAGTTTAATTGGTTTTAAAGCGAAAACACGAGATCCAGAGGTCTCGACAAGAAAACTCAACTTTTTTTTGAGACGCTTTTTTTAAAAACTGTCTATACAGAAAAATAGTAAAAAATCCACTGATTATTTTTGTGATTGATCCCAAATATACAAGTATAGGCTTAAAGAGGTCAAAAGTCCATTTTAAGGCCAAAATCGATGTTTCGTTTGGGAAAACTCGAAATCTGTGGCCCGTGCCCGCACTTTTTATTTCATATTCGGATTCCCCATGAAATTTTACCCTAGAAAATGGAAAATGTAAAATTTTTTTATAGTCCCCTCAAAATACCATGACTCCATGAATGATGTACACCAATATGAGGTCACTATAGAAGTAATTAATAAATACATGTAAAAAATTTAAAATCTTTACTAAAAACGTAGAAAAACTCATTTAATGATTTTAGAAACAAATTTCACTTAATGATGTTAAGCTTTTCGATTTTTCCCACATTTTTAAAGTTTAATAGTAGCAAATGATGGTCAAAAAATTCAAAATTCTAAAAATGTGGTTTTTATTTTTGAAACTCATCATTTCTAGACATAATTTGGTCGTAGAATCCGAATTTGATAGCCAAAGATACATTTCATTTGTTAATTTTCGAGTTATGAATTTTTTAAATATGCAAATTTTTCCCTATGCTATAACTCAATTTTAACATTGTGTAGTTTAGTAACTGTTGTCAAATTCGGATTCTACGACCAAATTATGTCTAGAAATGATGAGTTTCAAAAATAAAAACCACATTTTTAGAATTTTGAATTTTTTGACCATCATTTGCTACTATTAAACTTTAAAAATGTGGGAAAAATCGAAAAGCTTAACATCATTAAGTGAAATTTGTTTCTAAAATCATTAAATGAGTTTTTCTACGTTTTTAGTAAAGATTTTAAATTTTTTACATGTATTTATTAATTACTTCTATAGTGACCTCATATTGGTGTACATCATTCATGGAGTCATGGTATTTTGAGGGGACTATAAAAAAATTTTACATTTTCCATTTTCTAGGGTAAAATTTCATGGGGAATCCGAATATGAAATAAAAAGTGCGGGCACGGGCCACAGATTTCGAGTTTTCCCAAACGAAACATAGATTTTGGCCTTAAAATGGACTTTTGACCTCTTTAAGCCTATACTTGTATATTTGGGATCAATCACAAAAATAATCAGTGGATTTTTTACTATTTTTCTGTATAGACAGTTTTTAAAAAAAGCGTCTCAAAAAAAAGGTTGAGTTTTCTTGTCGAGACCTCTGGATCTCGTGTTTTCGCTTTAAAACCAATTAAACTAGCTACAGAATCGTGATCAGGGACCTCGAAAACCCCTGGGTAGTCAAATATAACACCAAAACATGGAAATCGACTTTTTCGAAATGTTCCAAATTTTAAAATAAAGGTCGAATCTTACAAAAAATGGCTTTTAAATAAACTAGAATAATTTTTTTAAGAGTGTTGTTTATCAACGAATTTAGAATGATTCATTTTTTTTTAATTTTATAACTACCATTAAAAAAATGAGATTAAACGTTAAAAATTGCACGTTTTTACGTTTTTATAAACAATAAAAACAATGATGAAACAGCAAAAATAAGTAAAAAAGTAATATTAATTATTTGTTTATTTTTCAACAGGCTCATGCTTACTTAAATTAAATAAGAAATTTAAACCTTTTTTATTTTTTTTTTTTTAAATATTTCTTTTTTCAAACAAAAGAAAGAATGCTCAAATTGTTAAATAACAGAAATGACTTTTGGAGATCTTTGAGCTAGCGAACTATTATTCAATGCACTAACAGTTGAGAATGGTTTTCGTCTTAAAATAAAATCGATGTAATCTTTTCGAATAAATTTGCAAACCAACAACAAAGCAATGGGATTGATTAAACTTGAAATATCCGTGTTGTAATCAAACCATAGCATTGCAAAAACTTCCAATTCATGTAATTTTGGGGCTCGTGCTAAGAATCTTACGATATAATATGCAGCGAGGGCTAATTGGAAGATTAAAAGTAAGAATGCTTGAAAGAATAACAGCATATCTTGTTTCATGGTTGAGAAAACGGTTTTGTTGAATTGTTTGAAAAGATATCGATACCGAAAAATTGTAGTCACCAAAAGAATAAAGGAAATGGATGAAGTAGAAAGAATTACGCTGGGACCAGCAACGGAATGGTACTGAAAAAAAAATAATTAATCAAGTTAAAATTTGCTATTTTTTAGTTCATGTATGTATAAATAAATTAAAAAACTTACGAGAGCGACATAATTTTCTTGATAACTTGCAGATAATTCTCCATCATCAGCATAAGAAAATACTGAATGTCCTGGAAACCGAGGGGAAACTATTGCCAATGGAATTAAAGGCAAAAACCAAATCAATTTTCTTCCTAATTTTGGACAAAAATGATTTTTTAACATTAATGAAAACGCTATCCATGCTCGATTGATTGCAATCGATGAATGAAGAATGGATTGAAAATAAATTAAATATCCAGAAAGCAACCATCCAATTGTATCCCATTCTGGATGTTCGAAGAACCAAGGCTTCAATGCATCAATAAAATAAAATTTTGCAGATAAAAAATTATTTATAATCGTTAAAATATCAGCAATGGAAAGCATAAAATACAGTAAAAAGAATGGAGAATTATATATTTTATTTTTTCCAAATTTTATCATAAAAAATATAAAATAAGTTACGGAACAATGAAATAATAAAAAAATTATATTTAAAACCCATCGAATTTGTTCGATAGTTTTTACTGTCATGATGCTAGCCGTTTGTCGTGAGTGATTAAAGCCGACGACCGCTAAAGTTACAGAAAATAAAGTTTTATTGCAAAAAATTTTACTTAAATTTGTTAAACATTAACCAACCAGCCCACTCCAAGTAGGATACTATATAAATAAAAAGTAATTATCATGCACATTATTTTTCATTTTTGTATTTTAGTTATTTTTAAAATTAAATAGCAAATAATTACATACTATTATTTGAGCTTATAATGATCGGATAAATATTAGCTTTAAGTTTTTTTAATGCAAAACACTAACTTTAAAGGATGTTGTTTGCAAATTACAGTGTATTTTTATACAAAAAAATGTTTTTAACTTTTAATTTTCAATATTTTTTTTGCTAATATACTTTTTCAAAGTGCTAATTTTTTTTGTGTTTTGATTATAGTCTTTATTGAAAATCATTTATTTTTTATTTTTTAAGTGTTAAACTTTAAATATCGTATCATTTTTTCCTGTCAAATTTACGAATAAAAAATTGACAAAGAAAAAAACAAACAAAAAAATAGTGAAAAAAGAAGTTAATTTTTAATTAACAGTTGCAATTTCTCGAGCCGCAATGACAGCCGCTGCTTCTCCTCAACAAACAGCTGGAGGATTTTCTCTTTTAGATTTGGAACGGAAATTTCCAAGCAAAATTAGACAATGGTTTTTGCATTGAGTTATTACATATTTAATTTCTCTGAAAGAAATTCTAATGTTTCTCAAACAAAATCTTTCAAAAAAGCAGTTTGCGACACCATTGTAAAACTAAAATAAATCTTTTTTTATGTTTTTGAATAAGTTTCCCGGGAGAACAACCCTCTTTATTTTCATTTGTGCGACACAATCGTTCTAGAATACAGCGTGTTTTTTTTCAAAGGAACTAGACGTGGCGACCTATGTGTTAAACAAAATAAAAAACCAAAAAACACATTTTGAATAAGCGTTAAGTACCAAGATTTTTACAATATTTTGACTTGAACTGCAAAAAAGCTCTCCATTACATCGTTTTTTTATTCGTGGTTATTTGGTACTGTTTCTATGATTTTTCTTCATCTTTAGAATTTATTTTATGGAAAATTTTAAAAAACAAAAATAAGCTAAAAAAACTTCTTTCTTTTTCTTTTTTTTCTTGAATACTTTTATTAGGGTTTTTTTTTATGAAGAAAGAAAAAAAAGCAAAAAGTTTAAAGCGAAAATAATCGATTAGCTTTCTTTTCACAATTATTTTTAGCATTGATCGACATATTTTTCATTTTTGAAAATTTTAATTATTTTCTTATTGTTTTTTTATTTAGTTTTAGAAAAAATGAACACCCCAATTAAACAAAATAAACAAAAAATAATTGCGTTAGCACTTTTGTGACCATTCGCTTATTAGAAAAAGTTAATATTAGCACAAAATTTTCTCAAATTTGATGACATTTTGGACAAAAACCCATTTGAAGGTTAATGATTTTAGAATCAAAAAAGAATTAAGAACCGATAAAATTTTTGTTATTTTTTTATTTAAATTTGCGGGGCTTGTGATGTTATTGGTCATGAAAAAGGTTTAGAGAAATTATCTTTCAAATTCATTTGAAACTAGCTTTCACCGAGTGGTTACAAATATAAAATTTCATGGATTTAATAAATTTGGATTTCGACCTCTTAGAATCAGCGATAAGAGGAATCGGTAGTTTTTGAATTAATTTGGCTTATTGGAATAATTTGATTATTATATGTTGGAAAAAAAGTATTCATAATTGCTTCTTTAAGTTGTTTATTTGTTGCAATTAAAAACCATGCTGGAGCTAAAGTGCTTGAATCAGCCAAGAAAAATTGTGTGCTATTAACGAAACCAAGGAAATATGGTCGATCGATTGCTAACATACACTAAAAAAACAGAAATTAACCTTTTTATACTGCAAAGACCGCGGTTTACCTGTTGCATGCCGCTAAAAAATTCTGTGGAAAATTAAAAATGATAATAAAAATCGAATAAAGAGAATATTTAAACTTGTTAATATACTTTATATTTAAAAATATTTATTTTAAAACAAAATGAATATTCTCAAATTATTAAACAACTGATACTACTTTTGGAAATCGTTGGGTGGATAAACTGTTCACTGTACTAACAGTTGAGAATATTTTTCTTCTTAAAATAAAATCAATGAAATCTTTTCTAACAAATTTGCAAACAATCAATAAAGCAATGGGATTAATTAAGCTTAAAATATCTGAATTGTAATCAAACCAAAACATTGCAAAATCTTCCAATTCCCGCGATTTTTGCGCTCTTGCTATAAATCTAACGATGTAATAAGCTGCGAGGAAAATTTGAAAAATTAAAAGTAAAGCTGCTTGAAAAAATAATCTCATATCTTGTTTCATCGTTGAAGACACGGTGTTATATTGCTTTAAAAAGTATCGATACCGAAAAATCGTAGCCACGATAAGAATAAAGGAAATTGTTGAAGTTGAAAGAACTACACTTGAACCAGCAATGGAATGGTACTGAAAAAAAATGATAGATTTTAATTAAATATATATTTTTTAAAAGAGAGTGCATGTTTTTTTAGGGTTCAACTAAATCAAAAAAAAATTTACGAGAGCGACATCTTTTTCCAAATAACTTGTAGATATTTCTCCATCGTCGGTATAAACCATTACAGAATGTCCAGAAAATCGAGGAGAAACTATTGCTAATGGAAATATTGGCAAAATCCAAATTAATCCCATTCCCCATTTGGTCAAGAAATTATAATCTTTACCCATAAAATTAAATGCAGTCCAAGCTCGATTTATTGCAACTGTAGCGTGTAAAATGGATTGATAGTAAATTAAATATCCTGAAACCAACCAAGTTATGGTATCCCATTCAGGATGATCATAAAACCATGGCTTCCATGCATCAATTAAATAGATTTTGGTAGATAAAAAATTTGTTATTATTGTTAAAATATCAGCAATGGATATCATAAAATAGAGTAAAAAGAATATTGAACTGTATAATTTATTTTTTCGAATTTTCATCATAAAAAATATAAAATATGTTCCGGAACAATGAAATAATAAAAAAATAAAGGTTATAACCCATCGAATTTGGTCGATAGTTTTTAATGTCATAATCTCGATTATTGTGGTAAAGCAAACTGAGATAGTTAGAAAAAATAAAAGTAAAAAATTTAGCTAAAAAAGTTTCTGTTGTTTACAACCCTTTAAGCTACAATCCATTCCTAAATGGATTTTAAATTATAAAAAATAATAAAAAAGTCATGCACATTATTTTTTTATTACATCATTTTTAAATTTAATTTACAAATTATATATTTTTATTTGAGCTTTTTAATGATAGTACAGCTGGCTGTAAACTTAAGACTAAAGAAAAAGCATGAAATTTAAAAAATGTAGTTTATAAAATTACAGTGTATTAATGAAAAAAAATAAGTTTTTCTTTATTTGAATTTTAACGATTCCGTTTTTTTAAATTATGATTATTAGTAATTTATAAAAAAAAATATTTTTTAAATGAAAAACTTTATATATCGTATCATTTTTCCTATCATGTTTATGAAAAAAATATCAACTAAGAAAAATTCAAACAAAATAGTAAAAAAAAGAAGTTAATTTTAAATTAGCCATTGCTATATCTCGAGCCACAATGATAGCAACCTCTTCTCAACAAACAGCTGAAGGGATTTCTCTTATTGATTTGGAACGGATATTTCCAAGCAACTTTGGACAATGCTTTTTGCCTTGAGTTACACATTTCATTTATCTGTAATAAATTAGAATATTTCTCAACAAAATTCTTCAAAAAAGCAGTTTGCCCCACCATTGTAAAAGGTAAAATAACTCTTTTTTTAATTTCTTTTAATAGGCTTCTCGGGAGAACGAGTCTCTTTATTTTCATTTGCGCAACAAAATAGTTTTCCATTACAGTGGTTTTTTGTGGCTACTTGAAGCAGCAACCTTTGCCTTTTTTCTTCTTTATTGACGATTATTTTTAACACATTGCAAGAAAAAATAACAGAAAGAAAAGGATAAACAAAAAGTGCGTAACACCAAGACTTTTTTCGAATAACAAAATATTTTTGGTTTGGGTCAACGCTGCTGCTGAAAACAATGAAATGCTTTTTTTCGCGAAAAAAAAACAATGTTGACTCTTTTTTCGAATGACATCTCCTTATTTCTGATCAATAAATAATGAGCATTTTTTGGCGCGCAAAAAATAGCTTTTTTTTATTCCTTTGCCATTTATCTTATTCCTATTTTTAGAGTTGATTTAAAATTGTCCCCATCCATATTTTTTTCTTTTTTCTTTTGAATTTTTTAGTAATATTTTTTATCATTTTTTATTTAAGAATCTTAATAAGAAAAACTTTCCCATTTTTATATTCCATTCTTTTGCTTTCCAAAACTTTGGAAATAACTAATTCGCAAATGGCAATTACGTAAATGGAAACCATAATAATGTTGGCAGCAAAAAAAGATAGTAAGTTGTCTTTTACCTCTCCATTAGATGATCGCTGGTCAAGCTTAGTTTCTTTTTTACTATAAATAAATTACAGCTGTCTTCATCTCTAATTGCAACACGATGAGGCCGATTCATTTTTGCCGAAAAAATTTTTATGGCAAGAACAAATAAAAAAGGGCAATCATTTGCCAGCCGCCGCTGTAAACTTAGGATTAAAGAAAAAACATGAACCTTAAAGGATGTTGTTTGTAAAATTACAGTGTATTAAAGAATTAAAGAAAAAAAAACGCTTAATTACTTTTTTGTTAAATTGAATTTTGTTGGTACTTTTTTAAATTTATGATTGTTAGTTAATTACAAAAAAAATTATTTTTTATTTCGACCTTTTAGAATCAGCGATAAGTTGAATCAGTTGGTTTTGAGTTAATTTGGCTTATTGGAAAAATTTGGTTACTATTATATGTTCGAAAAAATGTATTTAAAATTGCTTCTCTAAGTTGTTTATTGGTTGCAATTAAAAACCATGCTGGAGCTAAAGTGCTTGAATCAGCTAATAAAAATTGAGTGTTATTTACGAAACCAAGGAAATATGGTCGAGCGATTGCTAACATACACTAAAAAAACAGAAATTAACTTTTTATTACTGCAAAGACCGGGGTTTACCTGTTACATGCAACTAAAAAATTCTGTGGAAAATATAAGAATACAATAAATAAACATCATTTTATCTTGCTTTGTGGCATAATGGGTTTCAAAATTTCGCCATTTTATAAGATTTATCATAAAATAAATATTCATTATAAAACTTGTGGAGCATGTAATTAAAATTTCAATAAATAAATTTGTGGATCTTTGAAACCATGGTGCAAATTTGGTATTTGTTGGGCCTATGTATGCCACCCATCCTTCAATAGGTTGATTTTGAATATTAATAAATGGAAAATCCCAAAATTAGCAAAAATGGACCCAACACGGAAAAAGTAAGAATATATTTAAGATTGTTTTTCCAAAAACTTAAATGTTTATGCTTAAATAAAAAAATGGTCATTCGATTAAAAGACAAAACCACGTCGTAAATATGGATTCCCCCAGCTGAATATAACATAATTACATAAACTATTGGATACCAAAAACTTTGATTGGGCCAAGTTTTTAAATATTCATAAAACATTGGAATCCTCGTAAATCGATACATAATATAATAAGTTATAGAGTGGATAATATTGTTTATTGCAGGAAATCCAAATATCCAATAAAAGGAACCGCAAAAATTCTTTTTTTGTGAACTAAAGAAAATTATATATAAAATAAGCAAATACAAAATGAGGGAGGGAATCATGTAAATTATAGCAATTAAATGCTTTAAATCATTCCAGGATGTTTCCATTTTTCTACCTTATATTTTCACAAAAAGTAAGTTTTTTGTTTTTATGTAGCCTTTTTTCAACAGAAAAAGGTTTACGAAATATGTACCTCTAGAACGTTAATGAAGCTTTTTTAAAATAAAAAGCAACAAAAAAATTATGTAAACCTACGTAGCAATTTTTTTCTTCTTCAAATTAATATTGTAAAAAAGATACATTTTTTGTACTTTTTTTCTCTCTTTATTAATTATTTCTTCTAAAATGTTCATTGAGCTATATATGTGAAAATTAGGCTACAAATACAATTTGTTTCTAAACCATTGCACTTAGAAATTAATAAATATGATTAAAAAATGGATGGAACAGAACACATTTTTGTATATCTCGCGAAGATAAAGTAAGTTCTTTGGGTTTTACACAAAATTTCGTTAAAGCTTCAGCAAATTTTTTTGTTCAATTAAAATTATCTATCGCCGAAAAACATCTCGGTTTTTGCTATTGGAACGAAAATTCCAAGCAACTTTGAACAATGCTTTTTGTCTTGAGTCATTACATATTTAATTTTTCTGAAAGAAATTCGAATGTTTCTTAAAAAAATATCCATCTAAAAAGCAGTTTGTGACTCTATGGTATAAGCTAAAATAACTCTTTTTTTAAATTTTTCAATAGGTTTCCCATTAGAACGACTATCTTTACTTTCATTTGTGCGACAAAACAGCTTTCCATTAGAGCGTTTTTTTACTAGACGCGGCCGCCTTTGCTTTTTTTATTCCTTATTGACGCTTATATATTTTTAAACCATTGCAAGAGAAAAAAAAAGAAAAAAAAGATAAAAAATATCGCGAAACACGTAAACATTTTTATTTTGAATTACAATAAAGTAGAATTATAGCCATAAATATGTACAATGAAAGTGTTGATCAAGATTTTAATGCTCTGTGATCAGATAACAGATAAAATCAAATAAATTTTCGTTTATACTTTTTATTGATTTAGAAAATAAAGGTTTAATACATCAATTTTTTTTTCTTCTTCAACGATTGTCATATATTTTTAAGATATTTCTATGGTATTAAACATTATTGATATGCTCACAATTAATGTTTTCTTTACCATTTTATTTTTGCCAACATTAGTTTCATTAAACATTTTCCCTGGCAATATTTCAACGAAAAGTGACATTACTAAAGAAAAAGAAAGTGCTTACGTTTATGATAACTTGTCAATCAGTATTACTTTTAATAAAAAAAACTAATATTTTTTCATCTTCTTCTAAAATTTAGGTAATAATTGCATTTATGAAGACCATTTGTTAAAATGTTGCGATCAAAATTGTGGCGATTCCTTTTCTGGTCATTCAATTTTATCAAATATTGATATAAAACATGGAGAATTTAGGTTAAGTTCTATAAATGTCTTAGAAAAGGTGAGGATTCAAAGATTAAGAAATTTTTTATTTATATATTTTTTGGACAATAATCTCGATTTCGGAATTTTTGGCACTTCTTTAGTATCGACACTCCCTCTTTTTTGACGATTTTTTTAATTCTTTTTTCTTGAAAATTGCATAAGAACATTTTAAAATAAAAATGCAAAAATTATTACAGAGAACTGGATTAATTGTGGATGCCTATGTTTCTTTGGATCTTGAATTTTTTATTAGTTAAGACCCTTCACTGGTTCTTTGATCCATTATTAATTTAGATCGTTTATTGGTTCTTGGATCCATAAAGGTTCTTGGATACTTTTTGACCTTGAAAGTTTTGACCGTCCGATCTGGCATTTTCACAAAAAGTTCAAAAACCGCCCAAAAAAATAATGAAACAAAAAATCATCAAAAAAGCGGGTGTGTCGATACTAAAGAAGTACATAAATTTTTTTTATAATTTGTTTCCTTTACAATATGTATAAACTTCCAAAATACTTTTTAATTCTTACTTTTTTAACGATGCATAACACTTATGAAATAATTCCAGAATAAATTATTAGTTGGAAATGAAATGAAAATTGAATCTTTAGTATTCATGGATAGTTCAATTACAAGCATTGAAAATGAAGCATTTGATGACTTTCCATCGTTGCAACGATTAGGGTTTGGTTGGACTAAACTTGTTGACATTGATGAAAATGTTTTAACTAATCGGTTAGGAATGAATTTAAAAAATCTTTACTTACCCTACAACAACATCTCTTTATTGACGGCCAAGACATTCCAATATTTAAAAAAGTTAAAAAGCTTACATCTCAACGGAAATAAAAAAATAGGCCAATTTATCAATGATCAAATATTTACAAATGTGTTAGTTAATTTGGAAGAACTTGATTTATCGGATTGTAACATCGCAATATTAATAGACAATGTCTTTATTAATATTACGTAAGCAAATTTCTTACAAACATTTTAAGAATATGATTATGGATTATTTGAAAGTCTTATAATTTTTTTTTATCATAAGCCTATAAAAGTTCACAAAAATAATTACACTAAAAAATTATTTTAGAAATATTAAATTTCTTAATTTATCAAAAAATCCGCTAATTTCTATTCCTAAAGCAATCAAAAACTTGGTAAATTTATTTCATTTGGCATTCGACGACACTAATACAATGAATTTAAAAATCGATGATAATCTTTACACTATAAATTTAAGTATTATTTCACTAAAGTATTCAAAGAGGCTTTTAACAATCAAAGATTGTGCTTTCTGCAACTTTCCTAATCTTACTGTTGTTGATTTAAGCTATAGTCCAAAACTTTGCGAAATACATGAAAATGCTTTTGGTTATTTTGAGAAAAAGAATAGCCTTAAATTATGGAATTTTAAGGTTGAAAAATGCAATATTTCCATAATTTCTGAAAATTTATTGAATTGGACAGCGCTTCACGTTCTATTTATTGATAATCCATTTGTTTGTACTTGCTCATTGTCTTGGCTTATCAATGGATTGGAATCTAACTTATTTTCTAATGATTTACAATTATCATCAGCGAATCATCTAAGTACCATCCAATGCTATAATCATCAAAACCGACAGCCATTAAGAAAATTTATCTACTCTAATTGTAAAAAAAATATTTCAGCAAAAAGCAAACACTATTTAATGAAAAACGAACTGGAATTTTTTAAATTTATTTTACTACCTTCTTTGGTTACTGTGACTACAACGTTCATGGTATCTTTCATTAAGAAAAAGTATCTAGCTAAAAGATATGTTTCGAATGATAAAGTTGAGTTACTTATGATGGTTAAATCCGAACTTCAAACTTCGATAACTAAATTATAAAATTTAGTTCCTTTTTTGGTTTGAAATCATTTATGAAATAAAGTTTTTTACTGGAGATAAAGCCGACACCATATTGTAATTTGTTTGAACAATAAATTTATTTACCGAATTGTAATAAACTATGTTAATATTTACATATTTGGAATCTGTATAAATACCAAAGGTACATAGCAATTGTTTTTAAAATTAGTATAGAAAAGTTTCTTTTCAAGCATATTTTAACTAAAAATGAATCTGAGTATAATTGCGTGCGCTTAGATGTTGCTGCCGACTATGAAAAGAAAATACAATGTTTTGCTGATTTTTTTAACTTTTTGCTAAAAATAAAAAATGCTTATGTTTGAAATCGAGATTTGCAAATGCGCGGTATAATTTGTTTGAAACAATATTTGATTGAAGGCATTTTCGTAGATTCATTACAAAATGAAATGAATTTCAATAATAATATCAACTTTCTGTCGCTAAATTCGTTTTTTCTTTGATTGCGTTAATGATAAAAAAAATGTGCTTGCAAAAAAATTATTCAATAAAAAGCGATTTACAAATCAATATTGTTAACAGAATTAAATCAAATATTCGCCATTAAACGTAAAAACCAAAGATTTTTGCATTTCTTATGAAAACTTGTGAGATATAAAATAAAGAATAATCTTCATTGGAGGTTTGTCCACATTTATTTTTTTGATTTTCAAAAAATTCAGCTGCATATGTGCAACATTGCCGTAATGTTAATGTACATTCAGTACCGTCATGAAGTGATCCTGCAGGACAATAATCATAAGCATTGGCATTACCAATTGTGGTAGAAACACGAAATTTGATAGAACAATGCCCAATTAATGATTCTTTCTAAAATAAAATTTTATTTGAGAAATAATTTTTGGAATCACTTACCCTATCAATCTTTTTGTTGCAATTGTTTTTGATAAGCTTTAAAGTGGCAAGAATTGTGTCGATTTTTTCTAAAAGTATTCAAGAGTTTGTTTTAGAAGAATTAAAAAGTTTAAAATTTACCAATATCATTAGCACCGCAAGTTTTGGACAATACATTTTTGAATTTTTCTAGAACGTTGATGTCTTTTTGATCGGCTGGCAAACATTCTTCTGAAATAAGGTCACACCAACCTACACCTTGTTGAACTCTGAAAAATTTAAAATTACTTATGCCTAACAAGAACATGAAATAAAAAACCTACTCTTTCGAAGATGTTTTAAAAAATAAATTACCCGTTAGGGTAACAGATTCACATAAATGACCTTTGATATTGAGATCATCCGTATTCTTAAAAAAAATAGAACACCTTTGGCCTTTCAAGTCAGCATTGGTACCCTTAAAAAAACGAATAAACAATTTTAATTTAAGGTCCAAATTTACCAAAAAAATAATCGTAAAACATAAAAGCGGGAAAAAAATCATTTTTAAAGAATAGCTGTTTACAAAATAAAAATAATACCAGAAAAGCCACGCACTTTTTCAAAATTTTTTGTCTGAAATAAATATTCAAAAACACCCAGAAACGTTTATATAACAAACTTTAACAAAAAATATTGACGTGATTCACTTTGAATGCAGGGATGATCATATTTTTTTTGGAAAAAAAACATTTCTTCCAGAAGCATCACCTTTCAAAAAACAATTTTAAATAAATGCTTTTATGAATAATAAAATGGAAAAAAAATCAAATTTTTGTGAAATGTGAATAATAAATTTAAGAAAAAAGCAATAAACATCAAAGAAAATTTTAAGCCCATTAACTTTGCAATTACATAAATATTTTTAAAGCTTACAAAAAAGCAAAGAAAAATAAAAAGAAGCGATTCAGTCAAATAAAATAAAGAGAAAAAAAACACATGATTCACTTAGAATATTTACCAAATAAAAATGGCAAAAAAGCGCACAGCACCATTACACCGTTTTTTCCTTGGTGGTGATTCAATATAGTCGCCAATAATTTTTGCTTCTTTATTGGCGTTTTTTAAAAACCATTGCAAAAAAAAAAGAACAGAAAAAAAACGATAAAAAAAAATACGGCGAAAATCCAAAACAATTTTTTAAACAAACATTATCTATAAAGCAGATCAACATCCGAAAAAAAATAATCGATAGATTTTCTCATCAAAATTATTCATCGAAATTTGCAACGGCTTTTTTTGTTGTAATTCTTTTTTTTTTTTAAATATTTTATTATTTTTTGTTTTTTGTTAATTTAATTAAAAAAATATGTGTCAGACATAAATGATATGAAAAAAAATTGCATTCAGCTTCGGATGCGGGGGTTACAATTATTTTTTATGTTATGATGCTTGCAGTTTCTTCAGATATTATTCTACCCTTCTAGACGAAACTATTAATCAAGAATTTTCATGCCGTAAATGAATTTTTGGATCTGAAATTGAACTTACTCAGATTTCCAACCATAAAACGATCAAGAAAAACTTTTATCTTAAATCTGGAACTTCTCTGAAATAATCACTTTTCACTCCCAACTGTTACAACATCCGAAGTTGTTGAACACAAAAAATTTATCCATTATGGTAGCAGAATTGTTTTTGCAGGTGAAATTGCTTCAGCCGTAATGGACATTTTTCAATGTGATTCTAAACTTGCTACTCAAAAATTTTATGAAATTTAAATGAATACTCTTGCAATTGTTACTTTTCTATTAATCATTCTTTTATCTTTGTTTATTCACTTTTTACTTTTATTATTTTTCAAATAAAGCAGAATAATATTTTTTTCTCGGCAAATATTTATTTAAGTTTACCTATTTTCTCTAATAAACTTTATTCATTTTCCTAGCAAACTTCTTTTTGTGTAATAAATCCTTTTTTAGTTGGATAAAAAATAACACCAATAAAATCAATAATTTATTTTTCTGTAAATATCTATTATGTTAAAATGCTAAATCTTAAATTATGTTCAATAAAATTAAATATTTGATTTGCGGCCATTAATTGTTTTTTATCTCGAAAAGCGATCTAAAAATCCAAATATAAAACACTTTAAAAATCGTTAGACTAACAAAAACAAACAAACCTCCGTTAATTTAACATGTTTAATTAATTCAGCTTGTCGAGCGGCATAATTAAGCATATGCATATCATTTACATAATAATCATGTAATTCATCTGAAGCTTTACTTATCATTTCATCTGCAAGTTTATGAGTTTGAGGAGTTAAGTCGTCTACTTCTAAAAAAATGTATTTCAGAAACAATACAAAATCTTTGAAAAAAAATTTTCTTAATCATTATACAATATTTCGATTTCTACCTAGGAAAACTATGAAAATCGATGAAAGGCAAAAAACAAAAAAATTTGTCTCTGCACGAAAATAGTAAAAATATAATTTTTATTTAAGTTTCATTAAATTTATTATTTTTTGTGTAGACCCAAAAATTTATGATTTAACCATTAAAGTATTAAAAAAATTTGTAAGCAAGAAAAATGAATTCCAACAAACCTGTCGAAGACCATAAAATAAGTTGACAAATATATGCAAATTCAAAAATTGTGATACTCGTAATTTTTACTTGTCGCAATAATAATTTTGTTTTACTAAATAATGGATAAAGAAATACAGTGGTTTCACTTAATTTCTCGCGTTTTTCCAATTCATCTTGAGATACTTCAATATCAATATAATGTTCTTGATCCACAATATAACGAGTATCATCAGGATTATTCCCAAAATAAATAAAGGATAAATAACATTTTTCGATTATTTGAAACATTTGCCAAAATCTTTTGTACAAAGCAAACTAAAAAAGAAGAAGTAAGGAATGAAAATCTGTTTAAAGGAAAAACTTCGAATTAAATAAATCAAGGATATTTACTCCAAAACTAAAAACATTTTGTAGCCCCAAAATTTTAGTAATCATTTTTAGCTCGAAAATAATAAAAAAAATTAAACAACATTTTTTGCAATGTTTCTTCTCGAAAGGTAGATATTTTCATATTTTTAAATGTAATATTCATCGCAAAATCAATCAAAATAACAAAAAATATATCTTAAATTTGGAAGATAGTTTTTTATGCTGTCAAAGATTTATTAGTATTGAATTTGCGTAACAAAAATCATAAAAAAGGGAAAAAAGTTCCGATTCAGAAAATTATGAGAAAAAAAAGTATGGAGTTCGATTTTTTTTTACACGTTGCTTTCATATTTTTGGTCAGATCTAATAGAAAATTTTATCTTTAAAGCCGAGATTTTTCTTTTTCTTTGTCAAATTCCTAATTTGTAACAAACTAACCTTTTCAGAAAATGGTAAAGTTGCATAATATTCAATATTCATTAATAAATTAGCTGTATTAACAATATACGTTTCAACATATTTTGTTCTTTTTCTAAAATCCATTTCCTGCGTCGATAAAATAAGGTCTTTGGGTTTAACACAAAATTTTGATAAAGCTTCAGCAAATTTTTTTGTTGAATTAAAATTATCAATCGCTGAAAAGCATTTTGGGTTTTGCTAAAATAAAAGTTTTTTAATTTTGATTAAAATTTTAAAGTGAAAAATCTTACTTCCAAAATAGCTTTAACTTCTTGATAAACTTTTTCCACGTTAATTCCCGAAGCTTTGTTTAACCTTTGTTTAAAAAAATCTCTGGGACAAGTATTCATTTTTTCTTCTGAGTCTTTTAATGATGAAGATAAAGGAGAAGAATGATGTTCTTCTTTTGCTTTGAATTTTTGAATTTTATTTATATTTTCATCAGCTTTCATTCCAATTTGAAAACATTTTTTTAATCGGCAATAACGACACAATGGACTCCCAACTTCTGAAAAATGTTATTTTTATAATTTTATTTTAGAAAAAAATATATATAAAAATTAGCATAAAAGGAGTTTAATTTTTTGACTTACTTCTCACACTTAAATTACACATTCCCAAATTTCTTTGACATCGATATGAACTTCGAATTTTAATGGAACGACGAAAAAATGCAGCACACGCATTGCAAGTTATCACCTGAAAAAAATCCACCATCAATATTATATGTACTCATTTTAGTCTTGGCACGACAAAAATAATTTTATAAAATAACTTACTTGAAAATGCCTTTCCAAAGTAGGTGCACCACAAATTAAACATGGTTCAGAATCTTTTAGATTATTATTTTGTTGTTGCTGCTCCTTTGGAGAAGTGGAGGCAGAAGCATGAGGCATTACTTTTGAAGCGGCCATTGTTTTTACTTTTTTCCTTTTTTTTGGTTAGTTAAAACACAAAAGTCGAGCAAAATTTGAACAAATTTTGTTATAAAAATGAAAACATTTTTTTTTGAAGAGGAAGCAAGTTAAAAAAAAGAAAGAAAAAAAAGCAATCGATGTTAGTCGTCATGGTTGTTAAATCACCTGGCGGTGGCCACGTTTCGACACACTTTTTTAAGTGCTCCTTTCTTTTAAACATCGCGGTTTTTTATGTACACAGACAAAACAAAGTTGACATTCATTTTTTGTTTGGTTTTGTTGTTGCTGTGGGTAACAACCAGGCATCAGCCCCTTGAAAAATGATGTAGAATTTAAAACGCGTGTGTATGTAATTGATTTTTTGATGTTTTTTGTTATGCTTAAAACCAGTATGAGAGCAAAAAAAAATTATTTTGAAATTAAAAAAGCTTTATTTTTTGTATCATTTAAATATTTAATAAACCTTTTTTTGAAATAGGAATCGCCGATAAAAATGAGAAATTTATTAACAAAAATTTTAATTGATTTATTGTAAAAATATTTAAAAAAAGAAAACAATGTAAAAGCAATTTTTATGTTAGAAAATTCAAGATATTCTTCAAAATTTTAAGAAAAACATAGTTATCATGCTAATGAAGCCCATAAAAAACGAGAATTGCTTGTTAGAATTTGCATCACTGGTGCATGTGTTACATTGAGGTTCGGTATAGCAAAATCCAATAGATAAACTATTATAAATAAAATAATATCCATCTTGTCCACAATCATTTTTAATATATTTTGATTCACAATTTATGTAATCTTTTAAATCAGAACATGTAGGGGAAAATACATTAAAATCGCAATCACTTTCATGGAGCTTCTTCATGCAATCGAATTTATTTTTATACGCTAAAAAAATACATATTATAATTTATAAAATAGGCTTCGTTTATTTTTCATAATCTTCTTACCCTTTTTACCTTTACCACACATAAAATTCACTTGAAAATAATTCGAAACATAATAAACTGAATCGGAAGAACTTGAAATACCAGATTGGGTTAATCCTTGATTATTCATGCAATCATTAATTACGGCACTTCCAAGACAATCTTTTAATGTGTCATAGCTATTGCAAACTTTCTCCACACCGGACCATTCTGCTATCCAATCATCAAAAACAGCTATATAATTACTAAAACCATTTTTATATACACCAAGTGAATTGAAATATGTTTTATAACACGAATTTAAGGTCTAAAAAGGGGAACTATAAGTTGAATAGAGATTTTTTTATTTACCGATGATTCCGAATTTTTACAAGTTCCAGCAACAGAAATTACATTTAAAGAAAGTGAAAAAAAGAAAATACACAAAAATAATTTCAACATTGTTTTGATTTTTCTTTAAACAATAACGTAAAAAATAAGCAGCAGCCGTTGATTCTGCTGTTGATCAGAAAATTTTTTTGTTTGTTTCTTTTTATAAGACTATGAAGAAGGGTGAAAAAAGGCTTGGATTATTATCAATTTTTTATTGACGCTATAAAGCTGCACCTTGTTTTTTTTGCTCTTTACTTCAAATTAAATTATGCTTAGACTTTTCAACAAAAAATATCAACAAAGCAAAAGATATTTTTGTGAATCAATAAACAATTTACATTTATTGTTTTTTTAGACAAAAAATATCTATATTTTCCTGGAACACTTAAATAATTTTTTTGCACATTTTTTAAAACAAAAATTTAAAATAATTTTTATTAAGAAAAAACTTGTTTAAAACCATGATTAATTTAGTTTCATAATTATACATATTTTATTATCGATTTTAAAGTTTTAAGAAAAATAATGTTACGAAAGAAGTTATGATCATCAGGAAAGAAAGATTCTTGGATGCTCCGTCGTTGGTACATGTATTGCATTCAGGCACGAGATAACAATATTGAATGGATAAACTATTATATTTAAAATAATATCCATCTTGGCCACATGCTTTTTTATGTTTTTTAGCTACACAAATTATATAATTTTTTAAGTCCGAGCAATTTTCTTCTACTCCATTATTGCAGTCAATTTCTTGCTTTTGAATGCTGCTCATGCAATCAAATTTATTTTTCATTGCTAAAAAAAGTATTGCTTATAAATAAAAATTAAAACAAATTTCTTTAATGCGCGTACATACCTTTTTTCCCTTTACCGCACATAAAATTCATTTCAAAATAATTTGCAACATAAAAAATTGATTCAGAAAAGCTTGAAATTCCAGATTGAATTAAACCTTGATTGGTCATACAATCATTTATTATGGTACTTCCAAGACAATCTTTTAATGTATCAAAAGCATTGCAAATTATTTCAGCTCCCGACCATTTTTTTAGGTAAGTTTGGAAAATACTACTATAATTATTATAACCATTATTATTTATACCCAGTGAATTAAAATATGCTTTATAGCAAGTACGCAAGCTTTAGGATTCTGAATATGCACAAGTTCCCGCAACAAAAATAGTTTGAGTTGATAGCATTAAAAAAGTAAGGCCATAACATAATTTCAACATTATTTTGATTTTCTTTAATACAATTAGGCATGGCTCGGGGCCAGTGTTGTCGATTAATCGAAATCCTTCGATTATCGATTTCGATTAATCGAAATTAATCGAAAATTTTCGGTTATCGATTATCGATCGATTAATCGAAAATCGAAAGTCTCGATTATCGATTTTCGATTAATCGACAAATTAATCGATTCGATTAATAGAATTTTTTTAGTTATTAAAAACCATATTTTTTTATTACAAAATTTAGTAAGGGTTTTCATGATAAAAATTTCGACTTTAAATTCGAATTCAAAGACATAAAAACACATTTAAAAAAAATTTTTTAGTCTAAAATAATTGATTTGAAAATTTCTTTTATGAGTACATTAAAGTATTGTCGAATCATCAAAAGTCTGGAATTCATAATTTTGCATTAAAAAAGAGGCTATAATTGTTTACACATTTTATCAAAATATGTATTACACTATTTTTAAATTAGTTTATGAGAGTATCCAGATTTTCATGACTAATTTGTTAAAGTTATAAAACCACAAGAATCTTTTCTTAAATTTTGGAAACATGAGAAGGAAACTAATGAAAAAATATTTTTGAGAATTCAGAAATAAGGAAAAAATAGCTTATAGAAGTTTAAATAGGTAAAAAATACACAAAAAAACAGAATTGGAAAAAAATTTCAGGCCAAAAATAGCCAAATTAGGGCTTATTTTGAGCAGGCCTCTTCCACGGGCCGACTTTTGACGGCCCGGCCCGGCCTGCGGCCCTTTTGGTTTAGGCCCGGCCCTGGGCCGGGCCGGGCCGGCCCGTCAATATCGTCCAAAAAATTTTTTTCGTTTTCTGACATTATTTTTTTATTGTTATAATTAATTAAAATTTTATTTTTTACAAAATAAGTGATAAACAAGCACAAAAATACAAAAATAATTTTTAACAAAAAAAACTAAATGCTTCAACTGTCACAAAATAATGATTTGAAAATGACATGATAATTTATTTGAAAGTTTCTGAAATTCTACCAAGGGATTTTCCAATCATTATTTTTGTAACAGTTGAAGCGTCCATTCCAAGACGCTTATCTGTAAGAATTTGCTTTAATACACTAAATGATCTTTCAGCACTAGCTGAAGTTGCAGGGACACAAAAATACTTTAAAGCTAAAGCATACAGTTTTGGAAATGTTGCCTTGTGATTTTGCCAAAAATCGAGGAGATTGAAATCAGTTCCAGTAGTATTAGGAAACTTTGAAGAAAGATAACAAGTAAGCTCATCAGAATCTTCATCAGAAATTTCCATAGGATTTAATTCAACGTTCTTATTATTGAATGATGAAACTCGACCAAGAATATTACGAATGCGATCATAAATCATATCCTTTTCGAAAGATGCGATTCCATTAAGGTGGCGGGTTGATGGGTTAAGAACGGTAGCTATCTTGTGGACATCATCAATGAAATTGTTAAACATCTTTCTTTCTAAGCATGCTAAGGCTGATTTTGCCAAGGCTTTCGAAACATCGCCTCCATTTCTTTGGATTTCTTTGAGCTTATCTTGAATTGAAATAATAAATGGCCAAACTTTATGAATTGTGGGTTTGGTTGAAGCTTGAAGTTGCACAATTGGAGCTTCAAATAAAGATAAAATATCAATTAAATAATGAGTGATTACGTTTCCAAAATTAATTTTATTGAATTTAATGAACTCCTTCTTGAGGCAGCCCACGAATTGGAAGAAGAAGGATTGGATGGTCCTTTAGAAATAATTAATCTCTCTGAAGTTGGAGAAGAAGAAATATTATTGATTAAATTCTTAAACTCAGTATCTGAAGAGATTGAAACCCAAAGCAAAAAGAAAGGCTTTTTTAATTATTATGGTTTAAGCTTTTTCGCAAAAAAAGATTATTTGAAAGCGATTTTTTTGCAAGCTGGTTATGAAGTATATAATCAGAAATCTGTTTCTTTTGTCGAATGTGCGAATTGTAACAAAATATATTCAAAAATGGCCGGCCATCTTACGTGAGTAAATTTAGTTTGATTTAGAATGTAGCCTGTGCAATAAGTAATAATTTTTTCTGTTTTAGTCGCCATAAAACTGATGGCAAGAAGAAGCCAAATAATTCCCCATGTTCGAACATTTTTCCAAATCTCTCGAAGCCTTTAAATGATGAAGATGAAAATGCTATTGCAACCGCTTTTGGTAAACTTTCTGTAGATGGGTTTTTACCATTCAACTATTCAGAAAAGCCACATCATCATGATTTAGTGTTCAAGCTTATTAATCTTGGGTAAAAAAATTTTATTTTAACATAAAGCCATTTTATACCATCACCACAACTTTTTAGAGTAACACGTGGTTTATTTGTTGATCCAGATAGTAATTTGACAGGTTAAAAAGCCGTTAAATCTGCTGCATTTCAAATTATCGAAGATCGTTGAAACTTTATCCTCCTTTTTTATTGTTTTTAAAATTTTCGTTGTTTTTTTAATACTCCAAGAATAAAATACACAGTAAAAAATAATACCAAAAAAATTTACATTAAATAAAGAATTAAAAAATTATCATGAAAATACAAAAAATAAATTTTTTCCAATTTTTGCAATTTTTCTTTAATTTAAAAAAAATTTAAATGCTTAGGCCTGGGGGCCGGCCGACCTTCAGCCCGGCCCGGCCTCGGCCCGTCTGAACTTAGGCCCGGCCCGGCCCGGCCCGCGGGCCGGGCCGGGCCGGGCCGGGCCGGGCCGGGCTGGACGGGCCGAAGGAAGAGGCCTGATTTTGAGGTGAAAAACGTAAATTTTGTATTCGATTAATCGATAATCGGATGCTTCGATTATCGATTTCGATTAATCGAAATTAATCGAATTTCGATCGGTTATTTTTCGATTAATCGTTCGATTAATCGACAACACTGCTCGGGGCCCACTTTTTTGGGCCCCGGCCCGGCCCGTTCCAGAAAAATGGGCTTAGGCCCTGGCCCGGCCCCATTAAAAACCAAATTTTTGGGCCCTGGCCCGGCCCCGGTCCTTGTCACTGTCTTGGTTCTCCCTATGATATTTTAGCAAAAAAAATTTTTTTTTTTTTTATTTCAAGCCCTTCGGCCCCGCTTCAAAATTTCAGGCCCCAAGCCCGGCTCCGGGGCCGGGCCGGGGCTTCGGGGCCTCGAGCCATGCCTAGTTCTAATGCTTTTATATTTATTTTTTTTGATTACGGAGGAAAATTTGAAAGCTTAATATTGCTAATTTTTTCAAATTTTACAACAAATTGATAATTCACCCTCAAAAAATAGTGGAACTTGTTTGAGAGGGCGAATAATCAGCGGTAAAGTTTCAAAAAAAGAGTAAATGATAATGATTCTTTAATGAGTCAAAAATAAAAAACGGAATTTATGTGTCCAATAATTTTAAAACAAAATATTTCTTTTTCAAACTATTTTATTTTTCTTAAAATATTAACTAAAATAGAAACAATAATAATTTATAAAGATTTTTAAAAGAAAATTTAGGGCCTTAAATTTTTTTCCATAAGTTTTGATATTTTAATACAAAAGTGTTGCAAATAGGCAAACAAAGGCCAACAACATAAAAGAAATTTTTTTCGAAGTTGCATCGCTGGTGCATGTGTTGCATTCAGATTGGAGATAACAAAATTTCTTTAAAAAAATGAGATTTCTAAAAAAAATTTAAGCAAAGTTGATTGAAAAAAATTCATGCAATTTTTTGCTTGTTTCAAGTCCATTTTTTCTCATGACCGTTGGAAGCTTGCTGCACGCAGCTAGCTGTGAAAAAAAGCATGCATGCAAATTTTTCTCACATTTTTTGTTTGCATTGAAAAAGTTTGAGGCAACAAAAAATAAAATCATTGTTTTTACGCTTTCAATCAATTCAAAAAATTTCTGTTGGTCGTTGTTATTTCATGCTCATTTCATCTACATCTTTGCTTCTTTTTCTTCTTTTGATGGTTGCTACAGAATTCTCTGATAGTTTAATATGTGAAGTTGGAGGCTTTTGTACACCTTTTGGAAAATTTGATTATGAAAACATATATAGTGAGTTTCTTTTTTTACTATTGGGGTTGTTTATTTATTACTTGCTTTGGACTTTTTGTTACTTGTTTAACCATATCATATTTTTTTCTACTTACATTCATTATTTTTCAGCAAATGCCCCTAATTATGTCGTTGTCAACAAAACCTGTGATCAATGTGCTGCATTTCATTGTCTCGTGGATAATAACAAGGTCATGATTGGTTTCGCATGTGCTGATCAAATTGAAAAAGCTTGCGACGGAATGTCTGAAGAAATAAAGACTGAAATCAATTTGCAAAAAAAATTCAATGAAGCTTTTATATTCGATAATGCTACTATTATTCGTCTCTGTTCAAAAGCTGATGGGTGTGCTACACGTGATCTTTTGGCTATGGTATATATGTTTACTACTTTTCACTAGATTTGTTTAACTAATTGTCAATTTTTTAGACTTTAATTGAACCTTTTATCATGTATGGTAAATTTGGTCCAAATGGAAATAAGAACTATACCAAAACCTGTGAATATCCATTAGCTGAAAAATCAAATGGTGTAATCAATCATACTGGTGGTGCATTGAAGCTTCTTGGAATGATTGTTCTTGCATGGAGTGTTTCATCTTTCTGGTAGAAAAAGAATCTCAAACAATTTCATTCTTAATGTAATCTACTGTATTTTCATGTAATCTTAATAAAAGTTTAATAATATTTACTTGCTTGTAACCTTTGTGTAAAATGTATGGCTATTTCAAACTTTCTCAACTGAAGAAGAAAATATCACAAAATTTAGTTCTTATTTCAAAAGTTTTAGAGTAAGTAATCAAAAATATTTAAAATTTTAGAAAAAATGATGCCAAAAAGCAAACGATGAACATTACAAAGGAAAGCTTGTTAGAAGTTGCATCGCTGGTGCATGTTTTACATTGAGGTTCGGTATAACAATATTCAATAGAAAAATAATTGCTTATTAAATAATATCCATCTTGGCCGCATGCTTTTTTAGTGGCTTTTAATACACAATTAATATAACTTTTAATATCTAAACATGAACTGCTATCCTGATTTTTACAATCGTATGTATCTGATGTATCAGCAATGCAATCAAATTCATTTTTAAATGCTAAAAAAATAAATTAAGTTGTTCACGGTTTCAAAAATAAAATTATCTTTAAAAATTCATATTAAAATTTGAAGATTTTCTTACCTTTTTTACCTTTACCACAAAGAAATTCAAGTTGAAAATAGTTTGCAACAAAATCAGATGACCAATATGAATTTGATATTCCAGCTTGATATATGCCATTATCATTCATGCAATCAGAAACGATGGTTGTTCCAATGCAATATGTAAGGGTCATATAATAACCACATAAAGTTTCTATATCCGATGCGGATGTAAAGTAATCAGACAAATATCCTTCATAGTCAAAATAATCAAATGATTTTAATCCTAACGTGCGAAAATAATTATCATAACATGTTCTAAAGTTCTATAATTTATAAATTATTTATAATTTGAAGATAAAAAATGGCACCCTTATAAAAAATAAATGTACCAAGAGAATATAAATATTATATAAATTATTCATACCGATGATTCTTGGTTTGAACAATATCCAACTATTTCAGCCACATTATTTAAAATTAACAAAAATGAGATCAAAATAAACAATTTCATCATTTATTGAAATATTTTAGCAACGAAAAGAAAAGATGTAACAAAAATATATTCCTTTCCTTTCTCTTGAAGTCAAAAATTTTTTTTAAGGTGGTTCGACGTATGAATAAATTTTTGATTTTTATCATTGTTTTTTTGTGATAAAAAATGATTCTTATTGTTTACTCTTTAAAGCTGCACCTTTTTTTGTTTGTTTTGTTTTCTTTGTATTTTTATGATTGGTTATGACGTTCTCATCAACTAAAATAATAAAGAGAAATAATTGATTAAAAGTCTGTAAATTTTAGAAACTTGAATGGAAAGCTTTCTGGAAGGCGTACTTTCATCAACAAAAATAAAAATTTTCTGTTCTTCATATGTGTGATAATAAAATTGCATCAAAGCTTAGATTTTAACAACAGTAAAAAGTTGATAAAGATTTTATATTGTTAAAAAACATTTGCCGCACCTTCTTTTTTGTTTTTTTCTCAAACAAAAAAAAAATATACAAGAAAAAAAATTGACAATAATCATGTGATAGAAAAAATTAATCTTAAATAATTGAAAAAGTGGTAATTTTAAAATTAAAATTAAAATAAACGTCAATTTTATGATTCGAAGCATTAAAAAAAAGAGTGTCTGATAATTTTTTAACATTTATCTATAAATTATCTAAAAAAGAATGGCAGACAAAATTGAAGCAATAATGAAAAAAATCGAAAGACTTTTAGATGCAGCATCTCCATGATGGTGGCCTGGTGGCCTTTCTGTTCCCGCTTCATTGACTGTGGGAGTTGTCGAATATGGAAAAGACTGATCATCTGTGCATGTATTACATTCAGGTTTGATTTCGCAATACTCGATTGAAAGGTAATTATAAATATAATAATATCCATCTTGTCCACAACCTTTTCTCGCATCCGTTGACAAACAATCAATGGTGTTTATGATATCTGGACAAGTTGATGATTGAACAGTGCAATAAGTTTCAAGGTCATTTAAACAATAAAATACATTTTCGTATGCTGAAAAAAACTTTTATTAAAAAAAAAATTAATTGAAAAAAATTCAGAAACTCGATGGGCATGGCTAATTCAAGGCTCAGCTCGAAAGACAACTCAAAAGTACTATGTGAGACCCAACCCGCAAAGTTGACATGCCCAACTTCGATTTATAAAATTTATATACCTCCTTTTCCTATACCACATGTAAAATCAGTCAAGAAATAGTTTGCAAGATAATAACCAGTTTCAGAAAAATATGAAGGTATTCCAGATTGGTAAAAACCTTGCGTATTCATGCAATCATTAATTACAGCGCTTCCAAGACAATTTTTAAGGTAACTAAATGCGCTGCAGACGGTTTCAACGCCTGACCAAGTTTTCATGTATTCATTATATTGATCATCAAATGTATCATAATCATAAGTATATAATCCCAATGAACGAAAGTAAGATCCGTAGCATGAATATATAGCCTAAAAAATTAAAAGAAAAGAAATGCAGTGCATTAAAAATCTGAATTAACAAACATTTGATTCTGAAGTTGAGCAATATCCAGCAACTTGGCCTAAATTTATAGTAGATAGAATTAAAAAGCAAATAAGAAGTTTCCACATTGTCTTCTTTCTACCTTTTTTATAGATTAAATTCTTTTTATTTTATTTAATTTTAAAGGTCTTCTTTTAATGTGTTATATTTTTTGATAACAATAAAGGCATTATTCTATCCAAAAAAATGATAGCAAAATTTATTACTCCTTTTTTGTTTTTCTTCAACAAAAGATGTTGAATCTGTTGAAAGAAAAAAAAATATAATTGAAATGATAATGAAAAAATAACAACAATCAAAAACTCTGAACATCATAAAAAATTTAATAGTAAAATAACAATTGCTAATAGCAAATTGCGATTATTAAAAAAATAGATATTATTGAGAAAGTTTTCGCTTTAACCAAAATTTAAAAAACGAATGTTGCAAATAAGCAACACAAAGGCCAACAACATAAAAGAAAGTTTTTTCAAATTTGCATCGCTGCTAATGCATGTGTTACATTCAGCTTTAAGATAACAAGATTTGATTGAAAGTGCATTATGAGTATAATAGTATCCATCTTGTCCACATGATTTTTTAGCATCTTTTGATAAACAATTAATAGATTCTCTTAAATTATCGCATGTATCAGTTTTGAGTTGACAATAACTTCTAGCCGAATTCAAGCAACCAAATTCATTCTTAAATGCTAAAAAAATTTCGATCAAAAGAATAAAAACTAAAAAGTGTACCATTTTTTCCATTTCCACAAACGAAATCAGTGTAAAAATAATTTTCTACATAAAAAATTGCTTCGATGGAACTTGAAATTGCAGATAAAGTAAACCCTTGATTGTTTATACAATCATTAATTACAGTTGTTCCAAGGCAATCCTTTAAAGTATCAAACGCACCACAAAGATATTCAACTCGGAACCATTTAGCAAAATATACTTGATAAACCGTTCCAAATTCTTGAAAATTATTTCCATTTGCTCCTAAAGTAACGAAAAAATCAGAGTAACATGATTTTAGCTTCTAAAAATTTATTTTATTTTTTTTTATTTTTTTTTTTATTTTAACTTACTTTAGATTCTCCTGCTGAACATGTGCTCGATGGCGAAGCGTCATGGCTTGTTGAAATAGATACTGTATCAATGATAGTCATTACTAAAGCTAAAAAGTATACGAAAATAAAAAATTTCCACATTTTTTCTCATTAAAACTTTTTTATTTTGTGTAATCAAAAAAGTATTCTTTTCTTAATCGTTGTGTGAAAAGCTTTTATCTATTTTCATATAAATTTTAGCGTGAAAGAGGATTATATTAAATCTTTATTTAACACAAACAAAATATTTTCGCATTGAAAAACCTTGCTTAGGAGTTATTTGAGTATAGTGCATATTTGATTTTATTGGGAAAGTATTTATTTTACACAAAAATTAACTATACTTTGCATTAATAAAATTGTTTAATACATCGATTAAAAAAGTGACGACAACGCTAAATTCTTTAAAACTTTATTTATGAATAACTAATGAATTTCAAGAATAATATTTAGTGTTTTGATATGTAGCTAACGAAAAGAACAGCAAGCAGGTGAAACTTAGAAAACCAGTAAACCTTTAAAAAAATGACTTAAAGAAAATTGGATTTAAGAAATTTTTAAAAAAAATTTGCAAATAAAAAAAACATAAGCATATTTTTTATATTTTGTAACTGGACGAGGGAAAAAATGGCGAGTTTGGTTCTTTAATTTAAAAAGAAATTAAACCTAAAAAATGGAAAATCAAAAAATTTCTATGCTAATTCAATATGAAAATTTAACGGTCGACGAATTATTATATCCAAAATTTGCATATTATTCTCGATGGTTTATGGATTTCGCTTTTTTTATTTCATTTTCGATGTATATTTGCGCAATTTATATTGTAATTAAAAAATCCACGAAAGCTATGGGATTATTTAAATACACTGTGATTTGTCAAATTACCGCAAATATGATAATAGAAACATATATGTTTCTTTTAAATCCAATTTATTTATTTCCATTACCCATCGTTTTTATGTATACTCATTTTTCATTTATTAAACAAGCTTGGATTTATCCTTTGACTTTATGGAGTTTATTTGGAATTGTTACTTGTGTTACAGCTTTTTTATTAGCACTGAGTTATCGAGTTTACGCAGTAAATAATATTCGACAAAAAGCTGTCGCAATTACGAAGAAAATTAGATTTCGAATTTTAGCTTGCTTTGGATTGTTTACTGTATTTGTATGGGCAACTATGGCAGGTAAGAAATCAGCAAAATTGATTTTTTCAAAAATTAATTCTTAAAATCTTAACCGTATTTTTTAGTTCCATATGCTTTGACATATCGAGATCCAGTGGAAATTCAAAAAATATTTGAATATAATATTCCTGCATTGATTGAAATTTATGAAATTTTACCCCTTTCGGCAACAATATTGTTAGATGGTTCAAGTGGATTTTATCTTAATTTATTTCTTGGTTTATGCATCTTTTGGTTGTTTTTTGCTGTTATTTTAACTGGATCTCTCAATTTTTTATTCTTTTATCGAATGAAACAAATTAAAAAAGCTGTGTCAAAAGAAACTTATTCCCTTCAAAATATGCTTCATAGGTAAGTTGATTCCTTGGAGAAATAAAAGCTGTAAATGAATTTAATAAAAAGATAGTTTACTGTTACAAAAAAAATGTCAATTTTTTGATCGAAAATTAGAGTCATTTTGAAGGAAAAATTAGATTTATTTTCAATTCTATATTTTTTAACAATTTATTCAAAAAAGCGTTAACATAACTATTTTTATAGATGTCTGATGTTACAACTCGCAACAGTATGTTTCTTTTTTGTTATCCCAATTAGCTTGCTAGCAACTGGATATATGTTTCATTTTCCACGAGAAAATTGGTTTTCAAATCTTGTGGTTCCTATTAGCTCATTGCATATTGTTGCGGATCTTTCATGTTTATTATATTTTATTAAACCATATCGAGTTTTTGTGAAAAGTATTATTTTTGGAAAAAATGAAAGAATTACAATAACTTTGGTAACTTCGAGAGTTTCAACCCAATTTCCGGTTCAAGAAAAAAACCTTCGAAGCTCATCCGTCTAATTTTTGAGTAATATAAAAGAAAATTTATGCTAATTTATTGTATTATTTTTTTGTACAATTTTTTATTTACTTGAAATAAATAAATAAACTAATAAACTTAAAATTACAAAAATATACGAAAAGCCATTTTTTGCCACTCCACAGACACTGCATTCTGTAATTAAATAACAATATTGTAATGTCATTTCATTATAAGTATAATAATATCCATCATCGCCACATTGATCTTTAGCATCCTTGGAATAACAAATAATAAAATCACGTAAATCTTCACAATTGCTTTCAATTTTTGAGCATGAAGTTGTTGCATGTTTTAAACAATCATATGATTCTTCGTATTCTGAAACAAAAAAAATATTGATTTTTAGTTGTCTGTCGAAATTTTTAGTGAGAAATATTTTTTCTTTTGTTTTCTTTTTTAAAAAAAAATAAAGCCAAGAAATTTTTTTCTTCCAAAAAATTTCGATAATGTATGTGCAATTTAAAAAGCTAACCATTATATCCATCTCCACAAGTAAAATCCAAAACAAAATAATCTGCTGTAAAACCACGGGAAAATTTTCCATTAGACCAACCCATTTTATCAAAGCCTTTCTCATTTACACAGTCATTTACAATTGAATCATTGAGGCAACTTTGTAACAAAGTAAAATTAGAACAAAGTGTCTCAACTCCCGGCCATGTTTCTTTATGATTTGAAACAACTTTTTCGTATGACATTAAATTATAGGAATCCACTGAGAGATTTTCAAAATAATCGATATAGCATGATTTTAGTTGCTAAAAAAAATGGAAATTTTTAGAATTTAGAAAATTAAATAAAAAAAAAATACAAACTTCAACTTCGGCGTCCGAGCAGGCAGCTTCCAAAGAAATTGAATTTTTGAGAAGTAAAAAAGTAAATAAACAAATCGAACAGCCGCAGCAGCGACAAACTTTCATTTTTGTAACTATTCGAAAATAGAAAATAATGACAAAATTATTGATTTTGGTTTTTAACAAAAATGCTGACAAAAAGAGAAAAAACGATCTTTAATCTACAAAAAACAAGGACATTTGAACTTTTTTGTTTAATGTTTTTTGTTTTATCTTTTTTTGTGATAACAACAAAAAAAAAGAATGGTAGCTATGTCTCAACAAACCAACAAACAAAAAATGGAATCACGTTTGTCTATGTAGTTGGGTCTCTAGCATGTGATTAAAATTGTAAAAAAGCGCTACTTTTTTTTTATTTGTTTTAATCAGGTTAAAAAAAGAGAAAACAGAAATATTTTTTTTTTCGTGGACCTGAAGAGTTCAGCATTAATGGAAATAAAGCAAAATTTTTTTGTTACCCATTGATGGTTTTCCACTCGATTAATGCTCTGTTTTTGGTTACTTTTTCGTTTACAATTTTTATTTTTAATTCATACTCAAATTTTTATTTGAACATGATTTTATTTAAACTTTAAAATAAACAAAAAAACATACAAGAACAATGATTTTAAAAAGAATTTAAATAATTTAAAAAAAAATAGCAACAATTTAAACAAATCCCTTATAAATAAATGGATAAGCTACCATCATAAAAATAGCTCCAAATCTTTTCTTCAAAATTGCAAAATTATTTTTTTTGTTTTGGTTTTGTTTAGTTGCTTTGACTAAAGTAAGATTTAATTTTTTTTGAAACATATCTTTTTGAAAAATTCTATAATCATCGATGGCATCAAAACATTGGTAATATCGAAGGTAAGATTTCAAGAAATGGGTTTTAGAAAATAGCGTCGATGAAATAAAAGTGAATCTACATCTGCAAAAACTTTTATTTATTTATATGGAAAAATAATAAAATTAAACTTTACTCAAATTTATTTATTTTTAATAAAAGTTTAATAAAAATCATTAAATCTTTTGCTTCAACATTCTGGATAATGCACCCATAAAATTTAAACTTTTTTAAATTAAGTTTTGCTAACAAAATATTTAATATTTTAATATTATCAAATTTTAATAGAACTTCAAGACTTTGAATAGAAATAAAATCAGTTAGCAAAGGCACTAAATTTTTTATACAATAATGATAATAGCTGGGATTAATAATTTCTATGGCACTCGCAGCTTTGATCATCTTGTTAATATCGATATTATTAATTTCTTCACAGAGTGAATGGGCTTTGTTGGAATAACATAAAACTTCGTATTTTCTATTTGGTATATCATCAGGGCTTTGGTAAGTAAAAGGAAGTTTAAATTCGACTTTATCAACAACGTGTCGACCTTTGGCGAGAGATCGTGTAAGATGAGAGATTTCAGCAAAAGTTTTCAAAATTCGCGAATCACAAATTTCAGCAAATCTTTTTTGACACAAATAAGGAAGTTCTTGGAAATCAATGGTTTTAATTTTTGGTTTACAAACTTTCGAAGAAATAAAAACAAATATTTTTGAATACTTTTCAACCAAAAATACACAAACTTTTGATTTAATAAAACCCATTTTATATGACTAAAATAAAATTATCCAGCCCTTCAAAAAATATAAAATTTGTTAGAATTGTTTTGTTGTTGGACAAAATGCCACAAAAATGAAGAAGAAACAAAGCTGTTGACCTGTCTGTATTTAGCTGTGCACACGGGTCAATCAATTTTTCGTATATAAGAAAAAGCGAAAAACAATTTTAGAACTTTCTCTTGAAATTATATTTAAGTACTGCTTATAGCTTATTCGTGACATTTTATATATTTTCCGACAAAAAACAAGGAAAGCTTAGACATAGCAGGGCTTATTTTTCTTTTTAATGGTTCAATCAATTTATGGCATACTGATAAAAAGCGAATAACAAATTTAGATAGCTAAATTACAGTATTCTTTAAGTGCTCCCGAAATCAAAATTTGGTGATTTACATTTTTAAAGACTTTTTTAAAAAATATTTTTTTATTGCCTCTGCTATTTTTATTTTTGTCTAAATATCGTCTTCATAAAGTTTTTTTTATCGATCCAAGAGAGGACATGGCCACCCTTGTACCCATATGTGTTTGGAATATCCTTTTTTACCTAAAAAAATTTAATTCACAACGAGTTTTTTTTGTTTTTCAATTTATTTTAGAAAATTTTTATTTTCACATATTTTCGTCATTGACTTAATCATACATATATTTGAAATTTTATTCGTTAAATTTGATTTTTTCATTTCTTACTTTATACATATTTTTTGTTTTGCATGACTTTAACTAACTTTATTTTTTAGCATGACGCAAGTGTTTTTAACGTTTATCACCATTAGCTAATTGTACATTTGGTTTTTTGAATTGTTTATGATATTTTAAAAATACATTTTTTTATTAATGTTTTTTAAAAATAAATAATAATCTTAATTCTATTACGAACCACAATAACATCTTGTAAAACAAAAATAGTAACAACTTAGTGCCATTATGTATTAGGTGTTTCGGAAAGTTCATTGCTTAAAAAATTACGCCGAGTCCCAACGCAAAAATGACCGTATTTCCTACCTAAGCATATCATCCGACCAAATAGAGTTGAAATACGTGATTTTTGGGCCAAATTGACCCTAGGCGTGAAGTTTTGTAAATGGAAGAAGAAAACTTTTGCGCATGTGTCAGACCAAGCTACACTTTTTCAAAAAACTTTTTTAAGCAATTAAATTTGAAATATAGAAATAAAATTAGACCCCCAAAGAATAATTTAAGATAAATAAAAACAAGAAAAAAGTAAATGCCAAATTTAAGTCCCTTTATTTTTTATTTTCTTACCCAAATCGTCGCCTATGTGTTTTTTCTATGTATAGTATGAGTTTAAACTCTTGGAAAAATTAGCACCATTAAATTGTTGTTCTTTTGACTTTTTGAGTTGCTTATAGTTTTTAGATAATACAATTTAATGGTATTGCAACTTAAAAAATAATTGTTAATTTTTTTAAGTTGCAAATAACGATACCAAAAATAGTGTTTCAAGTTACGTATTTATTTAGTAAACAAATTTGGAATTTTTTCGGGAACTAATAATTTAAAAACAACAAAGATTTTTCTTATTCTCTTTAAAAATTTTCCAACACTGTGACAATATATAGTAATCCTGTACTATTTTCAAGCTAAAATTATGGAGGAAAATAATAAATTCATCTGCTCAATTGATGGCTGGAATGAACTTGATGAAAGTAGATGCTTTCTTGCTAATTTTACTTTTATCTTATATAATATCAAATTTGGTTATATTTGCACGGGATTTTTAATTATGATTATTTTGATATCACTTTTTGGTCGAATTAAAGAAAATTACCGTTGGTTCATTCTTAACCAAGCAGTTTGGGATTTAATTATCACTTATGATTATTTAAATGACAATCAAATTTATTATTTTTTTTTTCGTGGAAAAGGAGCCCCATCAAGAAATTTAGGTAATGAATATTTTTCACCTTTTGTTATAGAGATTATTGACTCTAATCCTTATTCATCATTGCTTCTTTTATCATTCACTCGTTTTATTGCATTGTATTTTATGAATTTTTATGAAAAACTCACAAAAAAACGTAGAGTTTTTTATTTGATTATTATTTACAATTTTATCATTATTTTTCTTCACATTGATAATGGCCTTGAACAACTTCGAAGGAATAGAGATATAAATATGTATGAAATCTGTTTGGCCAATGTAAAATCGCAAAATTCCACAAATTATGATATATGTCCTGGAAATTCTTATGACTTTATTAATATTTGTTTAGAAAATTTAGCAACTGGTTTGCGTTACGCTGTCTATTTAAAACCATTTATATGCCTCTCTTTATCGTTTATAGCTACAATTATGATTATTGCTCGCTTGCTAAAACATGCAAAATTTCAACTTAAACAAAATCGCAAAAATTTCTTAAAATCTCTTCGAATTTTTATGGTTATTTTATTTCAAACTTTTATTAACATTTCGTTTTTCTTAGTTGAATTTTTAATGAAAATTTCATTTTTAATGAAGGATTTTTTTTATATTAAAGTTGTAACTTTTGAATTAGATTCATGTGAATATGAGATTGGTTTAGCTCGGTTAACATCTTGTATTGAAATCAAGCTTCCAAATTGGTTACATAGTAGAATTGGATTAACTGATCCAATGATTTTTCCCGCTATACGACAAATTAGAATTTTCCTAGAAGCTATTATTATTCTTTCGATAATGACTGGATATCGAGAAGCCATATCTGATATAACTAAGTTTATTTTCATTTTTTTTAAAAACCTTCGAAAATCTTATGAAAAGTTTATGCTTTATTTTAAACTAACTAAAGTAACAGCCTATTAATCAATATTTATTGTTTTTTTTTGCTTTTGTCGTCGATAATTTGTAACATATTTATTATATAAATAATTACATAAATTGATTTTTTTAAAATAACATATTAGAGATTTTAAGCTTTCGAAAGGGTTAACTCTTCAAATGATAGATATAACTTTATCAAAAAATTATATAAATTTTGGCTTCAAGAGAAGTATGTACTATGTTAACAAATTTTTGGCGTAAACCCAACTAGCGGTATACATACAAAATCAACACCACGTTATATAAGAGAATTGAGTTAAAATATAACTAATGTAGGCAATTGTTAAGAAAAAAAATTTATTTATAGCAAATTATCCCCATATTATCTCAATGAGTAATTCAATTTAAAATGCATGAGAAAAACATTAACAAGATATTTAATTTAACAAATGATATTGCAGAAATCAACGTTTCGAATTCTACAATATATCCGCGATATCCTGATAATGGCTCGTTATATTCTATATAACCTATAGGATCGTATACATGATAATGATCACTACCAAAAAATTTAAAAGTTTGATTTACATGTGTTATGCTAAAACAAAAAAGGTAGAATATCTAATATCAAACATATTTATTAAAGGCTTGTCGTTTATAACTTACGTTTCTCGACTTTCACCGTAAGAAATTAGTAATAAAGCTTTGTCAGATATATCTAAAAATTTGACAGTAAATTGACAAGTCTCCCCTTCAGCAATGAAAATAGTATTCATAACCCATTGAATTCCCCTATATGGGTTAACGAATAGTGGTGAAACTAATAAGCCCTTGGAAATTGTACCAAATACAAAGTAATCTAAAATGAGTAATCATTTAAGAAAAAGCTTATTGTATAATATGTTTTACTTCTAATGCCAATACTAATAAAGTTTATTGTTGCATTTGAAGGAATAATAAAAGAGTTTGATAAACCTTGGAGGCATAAATATGGCAAAGTTTGCATAGTTTGCAAGCTAAAATAAATATTGGATATTCACTAAAAACGTATCTAAGCCCTATTAAAATATGTATACTTGAATTCAAAAAACTTTATATTAGGATCCACTCCGAGAACGAATTGAACATTATCAACAGCATCAGTTTTAATATTTTTATATTCAGTACACGTATCATATTTTTCATTCCAATATAATATTGTTAAAATACAAGGTCCATTTGTAAGCGCTTTAGCTGATATCGTTGTGTTTGAGACAATAACCACATTATCGGAAGATGGGCAATTTTTAGCATGTACTTAAGAGAAGTTCTGTGAGCTGATTCAAATCGAGCTGCACAAATTTTATTTAGTTGTTTATTTCTATTTATTTTGTGGTAATTTTGGAAGAAAAAATTGATGGTTTTTAATATTTTACTCAGAAAGTTAGCTAATTTCGTAATTTTGAGCTCACGAAGTTTGAGCAAATTCAACAATTTTCTCATCTTAAATTATCAAAGAAATGACTAAAAAACAAAAAAAAGTGTGCAGCTCAACTTGGAAATCTTCACACGAAGAGTCTATCTTAAAAGGTTTTTATTATTTTTTATTCTTTTATCCCTTACTTTCTCTCAGCCGAAAAAATAATGTTGCAAATGAACCAAAATTTGAGGAACCGAAAATTGATATAGAGTTAGTAATAGATGTAAAATGTCGCATTTGATTCAACAATCGATGCCGAGGAAGGTCGTAAAATCTAAAATAACATAAAGAATAAAAGATTTAAAAAATGCTTATTTTTCTTTTAAAACTTTAACCAACGTTCCAATAAAATTTTCTGTCGTATTTGAGTCATAAAAATAGAAATTTAATAATGACGCAGTTAACCAATAGTTTTCTAAGTTATGAATTCCAAACAAATCGAGAGTATAATTTTTTGGAGCAACCACAGTAATAAGTTTTTGACCAGTAAAGCTTGTTAAATCCAATGTGAAAGTAAAGTTTTCAGGAGTTAAATCTATTAAAGTTCTTTTATAATCTTAAAAATTAATAGAAATAAGTTTATATTTGTAAAACATCTTACTAGATAAACTAAGCATTTGAAATAATGCAATTGGAGCTTTAGAAATACCAAATAATTCAGGATAAGATTGAAATTCAATTCTTATAGTACTCGTGGGTTCGAAAAATAAATCATTCACGACTTTAGTGTTAGCAGTAATCGTATTCAACAATGTTTCGTTTTTAAAAATTTTTATGAAATCCCTTGAATTTTCTCGCAAAGTAAGTCTAGGAAAGACCATCACAGATGAATTTTGACAATCTTTCATTGGTATTAACTATAAAGTTCTGGGTTAAAAATGTTCTGAATTAAAAGTAAGTAAAAGAATGTAAAGTATAAAGAAAAAATACACAAACATTATTTTTGCTAGTTATTAATTTGCCGATAAAAGAAAAAAAAGAGAAAATAGAAAGTCAAGGAAAATTAAAAAAAGAGATTTAAGATCTAAATTCTTATACTTCCGTAAATCAGTAAAAAAAAAAGATTGAATATGTTTAAGTTTTAGATATTACAATAATTCTCAGAGAATTTTTTCGCAAATGCTCTTACATCATATGTACAATTCATTCCAGCACAATATATGTATGAGTTTTGATCGGTTGAAATTCCGAATATTCCATAACTATTATTTTTTGGATCACATGGAATTATTTGCTTTTTATTCGAACAAGTACAGGCTAAAAGATTTTTGCTTAGTGTAAAAAAAGAGAAAGAATTTTATTTACCAATTTTCTTTAAGGAAGCAGCGAAATCGACAGCATTTACACTTCCATCCGATTCAAAATTTAAGCTAATATTTTCAGCCTTACTATCAATAATCCAATAATTGCTTTGAGTAATATCAAATTTATTTTTAAATTTATCGGTTATGGTTAGATTATCAACGCCTACTTCGACATAGCCTGCATATTGCAACAAATAAGTTTGATTTTTTTCGATTGCATGGATACTTTGGCAATGCTATAACATTATTTTTTATTTATGGTTAAATTTCAAAATTTAGACTAAATTCTTTAAATTCATTCGATTTAAAACTTACATCTGAGTTTTGATACCTTGCAGTCCAATTAGCATAATAAAAATATTCAAATTTATTGTCATTATTATATGAACAAATATTCGTTGTAATATGAGCATCTTCAACAGCAGTAACAATTCCACCAAATCCATATGCGCCGATATTTTTTCCAATTTTTTTGTAAATAATAGTAAAATTTTTTCCATTAAAATATTGTACATTAGGAGTTGTGATATTTGTAATTATGCTATTACCATCAACCAAAATTGCCAAAAATTCATTCAGGGCTAAACTAATCTGGCGGATATGTACTTTAAGTTTAAATCCTGATGGTATTTCAAAAAACCAATTACAAATAATATCATCATCTTCACTTATATTATTAGGAAAATAAAAGCTTGAAGTTATTGGAATAATTTCAATGTTGTCTTTCAAAATAAACGTTTTTCCATCTAGAGGACATGTTGTTTGCTTTGTTGAATCTATAAATCATAAATATTTATAGTGGAATTTTGAAAATTAAATAAACCTGCAGCATATACAAACGCTTGAAATCCTCTCCATGATGATAAAAATTTTGTAGGTCCAAAAAAATCATTTGCTTCGAATTCTATTTGAGATGACTTCACATAGAAGCTAAACCATGGAGGCATCTCATCCATACATGGGCAACCCAGACGATTCCAGACGATTATCGTCTTTTATGTAGCATGTAGCGCAACGATTTTCGGTTATGTAGCGCAAAATTTGTGAAAAAAAATAAAAAAGTGAGAAAAAAAGGGCAGAAAAAGAGGGAAAAAAGAAAAAAAAGGGAAAGAAAAAAGGAAAAAGGAAAAAAGAAGAGGAAGAGGATCAAAAAAGTAAGAAAGTAGGCTAAATACTAATTCTTGTTTTTTTGCTGAACATTTTGGAAGTTATTAGGTTGCAAAATTATAATTAGGTGAATTTTTAGCAACTAAAAGACTATAGTCTAAAAATAATTTTTTTACAAATACAATAGTCTTTGCGGAGAATAAAAACAAATCAGAAGCTTTAAACATAGTCATTCCGCTAAATTAACTGGCTTTACATGGGTCGTCAATATACCATAAAGCAAGAAAATGTTCGCTCTATATAAATTTTGCTTTAGCTATCATGTAAGATATTGTTAATGCTGATATAACAAATTTTTATTATCGTAAGTGTTATTACTTATCATAGCGACTTACTAAATGTCTCATAAAATGATAAATACATGTTAACCAACGTTCTTAGTGATAACATTTTTTAAACCCAAATTTTGATAATATCATTCCTTCCATTGATTTCCACATGCTTTAGAGCACCTTAAAGTAATCTATAATTTATAATCATTTCATTTTAATAATATAAAATAACTAAAGTTATTTTATCAAAAGAAATTCACAAACAAAATAAAACTCTTTCATGTGAACATATTTTTTTAAATTTAGTTGCTTTTTGTCGATTTGTTAATTGCCAAGAGAAAACAAAGAGTTAGAATAGAAGCAAAGTACTCACATATGAACAGACAATTCAAGTTAAGAAGTAGGAGGCCTTTGCTAAAATATTAGAATAATTTTAATTTTTTGGAACTAGCGAAACCTCCAAATACTCTTGAAAAATAAAACACTTAATTATTAATATAATTAGCACCATTAAAATATTTTCTGAATTTTGAGTCATTTTGAATTATTCAATACGACTCTTACTATGAGAAAATTTTTAGGATTTTAAAGAGAAAAAAATGTCTCTTTAAATCAGAAACTTTTCAGCGATGAAGAATAGTAAAAATATTAAGTTTTTGAATGTGAAAAATGGTGATAGGATTGTTGAATAAACACCTATTTCGACCAAGTTGACTAATTTTATTTATTTTGGCGTCTTATATTAAGGGATTAATTGCGAAAAAATTAAGTATAATTATCTTGGAAACATAAAAGCTTTGATAAACAAACAAATAATTTGAAAACAGAGTGGCCTAGTTTTGAGTTTCGTGTTGTCGAGTTATGAACTGAAACTCAACTCGAAGAATTTTCGGTGAACCGACAGCTCTTGCTGGAATGCATAAATGCTTGAGATGAAATAAAATTTTGACTCTTTAAAAATAACTTTAATGGCAAAGTGTCGAAAGGTGTTTTTTATATTATTTGACACAAGTTATTAAATTCTTTAAATTCAAATCCTTTAAAACTAAGAATTCAAAAACTATAAACTAATAAATAAATAAATAGTTTAGAAAAATAATTTGGGAAAATAAATTTTAAAATAAAGCGATGAAATTTTTTTAAAACCAATTCTACTAACTAATAATATCAAATAAAGAAAATTAGAACTATTTTTTATTTTTGTTTTAAGAATTTGCCAAAAATTAAAGCTCAGAAAAGAAATTTAAAAAACACTTAGAATCAAGAGTGCTCAAAGTAAAAAATCAACTAATTTAAAATTGCTTTATAGCTGGGTTGCATATCTACCGTTTATATATATATAAATTTTCTTTTAAATAGAACTGGGATGACCAAGAAAATTATAAAAATTAATCAAAAAAACCACAGGGGGGACCCTTTGCTCAAATTATGTAGCGCAAATTTTCGAAATTTGTCGTCTGACCGTGCCCAAGTATGATCTCATCCCACCTATAAAATTAATTTATATTTAGAAAAGCTTAAAATTTGTAAAGAAAAATATTTTTATATATTCAGAAAAGGTTAAAATTCAACCTTCCGTGATATTTATGATTGCAAAAAAAAAAAGCTTTGTTTTTTAAGTTGAATTTTTCCTTTTACTTACGCGAAATTTGTTTTCTCATAGCTAGTATAATTTTTTTTAATATTAGTTATATTAAAATTAGTGATTTGTCCATTTAATAAAACAAACCAAAAGTTGGCATTTTGGTCAATTACCTAGATATTAATTTTTATTTATATAGGACAATAAAATTAATTTACGTTAAATTTTTTAAAACATCTTAATACTTTAAACTTATGATTATCATCCGTTTCAAATTGAACATATTCGTTTATATCCATTTCCAAAAGATCATCCACACTCATAGAAGCAATGGCGGAGGATGATGAAGTACAGTTTATAGTAATACTGTTGAGAAGGAAGAAGGAATCTATGTAAAGTATGATATGATTTCAGGTGTTGTCGCGACCGGGTTTAACCCTTTGACAGATTTTTTTTCAAAGCAAATAAAAAGAAAAACGAGAGTGTTCCAGAGGTTCGCGGAATTACAAAGAATTCAGCTTCCGCGGAAGGTGGAAGTCCTGAAAAATGCGGAATTCCACGAAACCCTGGAGTGTTCCCTAGTACAAAAAATAAGATTTTCAGAAATTACAATTGCGTGTTTCATTTATATTTTAATTCACTTTTGTTTTTTCGTTATTTCAAAAGTTATTTCAATTGGGTTAACTTATCTTTTGAGACAAAAATCCAAAAATTCTGTCGATTTTGAAAAAAACGCTGCCAATCCCTCTACCCACAAAATATATTTTCGAAAAGGCATCAATTAGCTTTGTTTTTTTAAAAACAAAAATTTTGGTTTTTTTTATTCATGATATATAAAAGCTATGATGATCATCAAAGCGACCAATGCGATTGCAAAAAAGTAAAAACCGATCACGACCACAACCCTAATCTTAGTTTATTTAAGAATTTATGATACTTTTTATATGCTTATTATTGGGTGTTTCGGAAATTTTGTTCCGCGATAAAATCGCTTGGCTCTGTACGAGGATCAAAGGAGTTGAAATATGGTTTTATGTTATTTTTAACACATTTAATTGTGGTAAAAATGAGCTCTATAGCTTTTACATACTCTGCTCTTTCTCTTCCATTTTTAGCATTTTTAAAAAAATTACCAAAATTTGATCAAAGAAAAAAATTTTAATAATTTTTTTATCTCGTTACTTTTGGGGTTTAGTTAACTATTTTTTTCTATGAAATGGCCTCAAATTTTTATGAATTCTTTAAATAATGTCTAATTTTAACTTTTTAAACATGTAACTCACAAAAAAATAAAGGTATCGAAGAAACAAATAGCAAAATTTTTGAAAAGCCCTTTGTTTGCGTCCCTTTTCTAAAAATGCTAAAAATGGAAGAGAAAGAGCAGAGTATGTAAAAGCTATAGAACTCATTTTTACCACAATTAAATGTGTTAAAAATAACATAAAACCATATTTCAACTCCTTTGATCCTCGTACAGAGCCAAGCGATTTTATCGCGGAACAAAATTTCCGAAACACCCAATATTTCTTAGAAGTATCCAGCTTACCTATGATTAAAAAAAGATTAAACAATATTTTCAAGTTTACCATGATGGAAGAAAATTAACGTCACAATTTAAAAAGTTTTGCTTGTTTTTTGCATTTAATAAAGCTTCAAAAGTTAAGACTTAATTTTCTTTATATAAATAAAGTTAATGCAATTTTAATACTTGAAAGCTAATAAAAATTTATTTCTCTTTTTTTTTTGCTTAGCTCCTCCCTTCACTTTAAAGTTCAAAAGCTTGTTAGTTTAGAAAGAAATAAGAAAATTGGCTTGAAACTTGGAAAAAACGAGAAACAAATTTAGAAGTTTGCACTGACATTTCTTTAAATTCTGCTGATAGCAATCACTTGACATTTATTTTTTCGACCTTTTTTTAGTAAACAAAAATTTTTCTGATAACTTTTTTCCGATTGCTATCACCAAAGAATTATATTTGTTTATGGAATGTTTTTGGTGGAACTATGATCAATTTTCAAAATACATATATTTTGTTGCTAAAGCATAAACCTGGTTCAAAAAAAATAGATGTGTTTTGAAAGAAAGTCGTTACAAAACTTAAAAAACAAATAAAATAAATGGCGAAAAAAATAAAAAGAGCAACAGATTTATAAATAATCTTTATAAGCGAAAGGTAAAACAGGCCACTATCATTCTTATAATTGCTCCAAATCTTTTTTTAAATTTAAACCATTTTGTTTTTTTATTATTCATCGCGTTCTTTTTTGCTGCTTTAGTTAAAATGAGCCGTACTTTCCATCCAGTCCATTGGATCGAGTTTCTTCTTTAATATGGAATAATTTTATAATCATCGATGTTGTCAAGAGATTTATGATAATTGAGAAAATTTTTCCACTTTTGTGATTTCCAAAATAGCTTTGTTGATGTAAAAGCGATTGAACAACTAAAAAACGTTAAAATTTGTGGTTTTATTTATGACTTTTTTTTCTTCACACTTACTCGAATTCTTCAAATTTTAATAAACGTTTTAAAAAAAATTTAAACTGATTTTCATCAGGATCTTCATAAATTTCTCCAAAAAACTTGAAATTTTTTAATTTCAGTTTAAGCAAATCTTTTAATATTCCAATGTTACCGATATAAACTTTAAGTTCAAGATGCTTAATTTGATGAAAATCAAATGGCAATAATTTGAAATTTTCTTGATTAAAATTCATTCCAATTTGTTTAAAGCTATTAACACTTTCAAATTTTTTGGTTATATTTGTTTCATTTATTTGTTCTTCACATCCAGAATGATCCAAATTTGAATAACATAATATTTTGTATTTTATTGAAATGGGTTCACAATATCCCTTAAGTACAACTTGATCAATAATATGTCGTCCTTTAGCGAGAGACCGTGTAAGGCGACTAATTTCAGCAAAATTTTTCAAAGTTCGATCATCACAAATTTCCGCAAAACGTTTTTGACACAAATATGGAAGCTCTTTGAAATCAATGGTTTCTATTTCTGGTTTACTTACTTTTGAAGAAAAAAAATCGAATATTTTTGAAAATTTTTCATAAATATACTTAGAAAGGTTTGACTTATCTGAATTCATTTTTTTATTGAATCAAATAAGATGTTGGTTTTGCATCTAGTTAAAATAATAGACAAAGTAAGTATTTGGTAAAATGTCACAAATTATAACTGTAATATAACTATGGGAATTACAATAACACTGCAGTCAGCAAAAAGCTGTGCCTTCCAAAGAATTTTTCAAGTGCTTCCAAACGCTAGAGTTATAAATTGTTTCGTGACCTTGTTTTATGGAAAATGACGCGCATGTCCATCACAAAAAAAATCACTTTATTCAAAACAGAGCAATGGACCAAATTTAATCAATACAAACTATTCACACACAAAAACAATTTAGTGACCTCAATTTTTTTTTGATGAGTCAGTCATTTTATGCCATAATAGAGGGAGGAGTTGGAACAGCACTGCTAATTTGAATGACAGTAAAGCAGGCGACGGACTTTTAAATTCTTTTATAAACAATTAATTTATCAACCTTTTTAATCTAATAAAAAATGTTTATTTGCTTTAAAAAATATTAAATTGTATGATTTGCGGAATTGTCTTGACAGATGTCTTTGTAATAAATATAATTATTTTCAATTGAACACCTTGACTTTTAATAAAATAAAAAGCAAGAAAAAAATTTTTTATGTTAAAAATGTTTCAATATTTATAAATAGAGAATAATTAAAAAAAACTGTTAACTAATTTTTTGATACAAAAACAATTCTATGAATACTTGAAATTTTAGTATGAGGGGTAACAGTTGTTGTGAAACCACCAAACAACAATTTCAAAAGTTTTTGCTTCAAAGCTTTACAAGTTAAAACTAAAATTAAAGGACGGAAGAGATTATTCAAATCCAGAATCCAAATTATTAATACATAAGGTGTGTCATCCATTGTTTTCCTACCCACAAAACTTCGATAAAGCTGCCACGCCTACAAAAAAAAATGTAAATACCAGAAAAAAATTCATCTATGTTTAAAAATAAAAATAAAAACTTACAGTAACAGCAGTATAAAGAGAATCGACAATAAAATCCCAAAATGAAATAATCAACAGTAATCTTTCAACTTTATGATTTTCGATATTCGAGTGAATAATATTTTTTGATGAAACGACATTTTTTTGTTGTTTCATAACAGCCCGCAAAGAAAAAAGGTTTAATGTAAAAGTTACGATTGCCGTGATAGCTGTGTGAAAAGCAAATATAAATGATTGATTCCAAAAATCGTTTAAAGCATCAATAGCCACTGCTTCATTTAAAATGTAAGCATGTAAAGTTCCAAATAATTTTTCCATTGTAAGCCCTGCAGAAATAATCAAACTGATAATTATAAAAAATTTTCCATACTTTTTCCATAACTAAAAAATTACTTTTGAAAGTCAAATGAAAATTATTTGTAAGCTTACAGATTCATGTCGAAAAGCAAAATTCAAAGCTGTAAACCTATTGGCTGAACTTAAAATCATTAAATAGCATCGAGCCAAATTAGTGAAATATCGAAGAAAAGCCAAAATATTAAAAATGTAAGAATTTCCGGAAGTTAAAAATAGTTTATATGTTAATGGACACGCTGGAAGTTTAACAAATATCCATACCGTAATATAACTGACAATGTCCTGAAAATCAAAGTTTTTATCCATCCAAATTTATTCAAACAAAAGCTTACCACAAATCCCAAAACGGTTGAAATTTTAAAGAAATATGATTGAAATGGTTTATTGAATGGAGAAATCAAGAAATTGATCAAAACAAAAATATATAACGGAAACAATAAAATTCCATAACCGGCTTGAACGATCATTTGCCATGGTTCATACATATTTATGTTTAGATTCAAAATTAGAATGATGGCTTTTTTTGGTTATTTAAAAAGCGGAACCAAAAAAAATTGTCTATCTTACCACGTAAATGCTATGGCAACCATAGTTACAATATAATTTAATACCAATTACATGGTTTATAAGTAGCTATAATTACTGTTTTTATTAAATTTGATTAAACGTTAACAAAATATATTATAAAAGTTCAAATTAAATTGGAAGGCTCAAAAAAACTTTTAAAGTACATATAATTATCAAGTTTCTGAGTAGAAGAATATAAAAACACTTTTCTTCCACTCTATGCCTCGTCATACCGTGTTTAATTATACCGTGTCAAGTTAGAATTATCAACAACTAAAAAAGTTGGTTTTCTTTGTGACTTCCTCCTCACACTTTTCATTGGTGGGGAATTTTCAGAAAACTGTCGTCCATATGCTTTAATGAGAAATTTTTCATTGCCATAAATATAGCGACAGGTAGGGAGAGATATGAATCGACAAATAATAATTCCCAATATATCAAACTAAAATAATGCATAAATTTTTAGAATAACTATCTTAAGCAATCTCGCAAAAATTGGAAGTCAAATCATATTATGTACTTCGAAATGAGTTTTTTAATGCATCAATTCTAATCCGTTCCTTTCATTTGAATAGATTTTTTTGTAATTTCAATTTCTGTTTTTCTTTTCTCAATGTAAATTAAATTATGTTTATCCACACCATAGTTGTTAATTTATTTTCTACATTTCTGTTTTTAATATATCATTTAAAAAAACTCCTACTTTTTGTTTTCGATTCTCCATTTTCCTTTCTTTTTTTATATCATTTTTATATAGGAAAGGAAAAAAAAATTAAAAGACGATAATAAAAAATAAGAGTGTGCGCTCGCATGCAGACATACGTGTTAGTTTCTTGACACAGCCATCATCTTCTTTTCTTTTCAAAAGCGCTTTTTTTATTTTTTGCTTTGGGAAATTTTTTTAAAGTTGTTGATTTGATTTTAAATTTATTTTTTAATAATTTTTTAAATATTTTATCTTAATTTTTCTTATTTTTGTTTAAAATATTATAAAATGCCAATTACGCATTTTTTTTTAGCTAATTTAGCCATATCTCACGATATAACTTTGCTCACATATAAAAATAAAAAAAATGGAGAAAGTTAAAGCCAATAATTTACTAATTTTTATTTATTTCTCTACTAACTTTTCATCAAAAATAAAAATCGCATATGTCTAAGTGACCTAAACTACGCAATATATGAAATAATATAAAAAGATTTTTTTTAATACGTTTAAATTTAAAAGAAAAATGGAAATTTTTTGTTATCTTTTATCGCAAGGAAAATAATAAACAAAAAAGTGATTGTCCAAACGTGGATATTTATTTTTTTAAACCTTTTTTAAAAATTTGTTTAACATGTTTATTTTTGCAAAAAATAGCACTTTTCTTCATGTCTGTGGCTCGCTCGCTTACTTTAACATTTTTACACGGAGAAAAAAAAGGAAAGTGGTATTAACAAACACAAGAACGCTTTCGTCTGGTGCACCAAAATATATATGTGTGTTGTCCACATCATTCTGAAGCATTTTAGTTATGAAAAGGAAAGAGAAAAATAGTTTGGACATCAAAAATAATGAATGTACGTTCGCATGCATAGCATGAAAAATTCCACAATGCTATTATTTTTATTGATTAATTTTTGAATATTTTGTTTTAAGTATTTTTTTAAATTAAAAATTAGCTGAATTTTTGCAAAAAACTTTTGTCATCGAAGCAATTAATCCAATTTTTTCTTAAAAATTTTTTTTGTTATGGAACTAATGCTAAAAAGTTTCAATTTATTTTTTGGAAATTACCAAGCAAGCGTGAATTATGAATCAAGAGTGGAAAGAATGGTAATACAAGATGGCTCTATTGAAAAATTACACGGTAAAGATGTCGGAATCATAGTTTAAATTTTGTTTTAAATTTTTTTTATTCAAACATAAAACAAAAACTTTTTGTTATTTTTTGAACACTGTTTTTCTGAATACAAAAATACAAAAAAATACACAGTTTGTATTCCATTATCTAACAAACTATACAAAGGTAATAAAAACGATAAAAAACACAATTATATTACCAATAAACAAAAACTTTTAAAATAAATGGCCAAAGAATCATACGTGTTACAGATCCAAATCTTTTTTTTAATTTGGACCATTTTGTTTCATTTTTAACTGCATTTTTGATATTTTTGTTTAAATAAAGATTAATTCGCTTATGATAATCTTCACGGGTAATAGAGTATTCATCAATTCGATCAAAAGATTTGTGGTAATTAAGGCTGTTATCCAAGCTTTTTGATACATAATATTGCCACCAAGAGCTAAATGTTACTATGCATCTAAAAAAAGACTTTTTATGAATAATTTTAATATTTAACAACTAAAATCTTACTCAATTCTATTGATGTTGAGAAGCTTGTTAATAAATTTAAGGGCATCATCTATTTCAATGCAAAACACGAAGATTTCCAATAAACGTAAAGCTTTTTAGCTTAAGATCAAGTATTAAATTTAAAACATTGAAATCATAAATATTCATTTGAAGCTCAAGAATTTGAATATCATTAAAATTAAATGGCAAATATTTAAAAAAGCTAGGATTTTCTTGAGATGATGGTTCCCAATTATTCAAATTGTAATGAATTCGAATTGCTTCAACATCTTGAGTTCTTGTAATAAGATCGATAAAATTTTGATCTTCACATAAGTTATGATCTGTTTTTGAGTAACATAAAATCGTGTTTTTAGCATTTATTAAGCTTAAATATCGGCAAGTTAATTCTATTTTGCTAACAGCATGGCGGCCGCAAGATAGAGATCTTGTTAAATGGCTAATTTCAGCAAAAGTTTTATACGCAAAAAGTATTGATTTCGGTGGACTTCCATATTTGTATCAAAAAAGGTTTGCTGAAATTTGTGATGCTCCAACTTTTTTAGAAGTTCTTATAACAATAAAATTATAAATATTTAAACATTTTTCAATAAAAAAAGTTAAAATCCTTGGTTTAACATACCCATTTTTTAACATGGAAAAAATGTAAATAAAAAATTCAAGGTTTCTTTAACTTTGTGAAATAACACTGCAGTCAGCAAAAAAAAAAAGTGCCCTCCAAGAAATTTCTCAAGTGCTTCCAAAAGCTAGAGTTATAAATTATTTTGTGACCTATTAAAAAATTGCGCACATGAGCATCACAAAAAAAAAATCGAAGTTTATTCAAAACAAAGCAAAGAAACAAATATAATCAATACAAACTATGTACAGAGCACAAAAACAATTTAGCGACATCTATTTTTTTTTTTGAGTCAGTCAGTTTTTTTATGCCATAATAGATGGATGCGTTGGAACAGCACTGCTAATTTGAATGACATTTTTCTGCAAAGATGCCAAAAATAAATTTGATATGGCTTCTCTGAGTTGTTTATTCGTGGCCAAAATAAACCATGCTGGAGCTAAAGTGCTGACATCAGCCAAAATAAATTGAGTGGCATGAACAAAATCAAGAAAAGTTGGTCGGTCAATTGCAAGCATACACTAAAAAAAAATTTTTAAAGGTTACTGTAACGAAGCTACAAAAATTATATGTGCAAATTCACATTTTTTTCTTTGAAAACTTTTAGCTTAATTAAGGCTACAAATTATTGCTCACTTTTTTCTCAGACATGCGACTCATTTTTTTTTTTCATTTCTAGAAAACGTTTATGACTTTAGAAAATTTTTCTCACCTGTTGCATGCAACTAAAAGCTTCAGTGGAGAAAATAAGCATACTGTAAACAAACATCATGACATCTTGAGACGAAACTTGATGGGTGGAACTATATCTCCATTTAATAATACAATAAATAACATAAAAATTCATAATTAACGAAGATACAGAAGTAAATAAAATTTCAATAAATAAATTTCGAGATCTTTGAAACCATGGTGCAAAATTTGTGTTTGTTGGAACTATATAAACAAAAAGTCCATCAATGGGTTGATTTTGAATCCCTATGAAAGGAAAATTCCAAATTGAAATCAAAGGTGCAAACACGCAAAAACCAAGAATATATTTAAGATATTTTCTCCAAAAACTAACATGTTTATTTTTAAGCAAAAAAATTGTGACTCTATTAAATGACAAAACCAAACTGTAAGTATGAATTGCTGTGGCCGAGTAAAACGTCAATGAAAAAAATATGATATACCAAATATTTTCTTTCGGCCATGTTTCTAAAAAAGCTTGAATAGCTGGAATGGTCGTGAATCGATAAACTATGTAATAAGTTATACACTGGAGAATATAATTAATAGCAGAAAATCCAAATATCCAATAAAAGGAACCGCTAAAATTCTTTTTTTGTGAACTAAAGAAAATTATATATAAAATAATAAAATATAATATTAATGATGGAATTATGTAAAGTAGGGCCAAAACATTTTTGAATTCTTGTAAAACTGTCATTTTTCACCAAAGCCAAAAACAGATTTGAAAAATGTGAGGTTTTAGAAAAAATATTGAAGTTTAAAAAATAACAAATTTTTTAGTTAACAAAAGTTAGTCAGCCGAAGAAAAAAACTTATGTTTTTTTTGGCCTTTATTTAAACCAACAAGCTTTTTACGATATTTTCTAATCCAAAGTCATATGCAAATAAAAATTATGATAAATATTAACAAAGAAAAAAATGAATTAAATGCGAGGTCTTTGCCGCTGCTGCAGATGTTCTTAATAAGCGTCAAACATAATAATTTTCAGCAACTTAACTTAACTTTTTTTTCGTTCGTGTATTACCAAAGTTTTTAATTAAAATAAACACTTTTTTGGTCACCTGTTTTTATTGGTTTTATAATATAAATAAATATAAATATAGAAAGATTTTTTCTTGTTAAATTATGTATCAGTTTTTTCTTTTTCTCTTTTATATGTGTGCGTAGAGGTACTTGGAAGTTGTTTAAAGAATGGTGTTGTAAATTAAAACATTTTTTATTTTTATTTTTAAAAACAAATTTTTTCATTTTCCGAAAAGGCCGGATCGTAAAATAAAGTTCATATACATTCAAAAAAATTAAGAGGAACTCCTATTTTTACAATTTTTTTAAAGTTTGTATAAAAATAAATTTCCAAGAACACAAATTCTATATAACTTTAAACAAAAAATAAAATTAATTTTTCACTTCAAATTTTTGCTTGCAAAAAAAATACATTCAAGCAATTTTTCTTTCATAATCTACTGTGCTTATTCATGGCTGATGCGTCAATGAAGACGTCGTATGAATGCTACTAATTTGGATGACTTTGTTGTTGGATATCCAAAACATATTTAAAATAGCTTCTCTGAGTAGTTTATTTGTTGCAATTAAAAACCATGCTGGAGCCAAAGTGCCGACATCAGCCAAAATAAATTGAGTGCTTGTTACAAAAGGCAGAAATGTGGGTCGATCGATTGCTAACATACACTAAAAACTTTTTTCAATTAATAGCTCTTTTTTTAGAAATATCCGGCTTACCTGTTGCACGCAGCTAAAAGCTTCAGTGGAAAAAATTAGCAAACTACAAACAAACATCATCACATCTTGATGGGTTATATGATTATTTTCACCAGTTACTTTGCTATACCTCCATTTTATAACTCCAAACATAAAATATCCATTCATAATTAACGAACTCACAGAAGTAAATAAAATTTCTATAAATAAATTTGTTGAACGATTAAACCATGGAACAAAATTAGTATTTGTTGGTCCAATATAAACTACAAATCCAGAGATTGGTTGATTTTGAATTCCAATAAAAGGAAAATTCCAAACAAAAAATATAGGTGCTAACACGCAAAACCAAAGAGCATATTTAAGATCGTTTTTCCAAAAATTTGTATGATTATGTTTAAAAATAAAAATTGTGACTCGATTAAATGAAAGCATTAAACTGTAGATATGTTCCGCGCTAGCGGAATAATACATGGCAATAAAGACAATGGGGTACCAAATACTCTCAGTTGGCCATGTTTCTAAAAACATTTCAAGGGCTGGAATTCGAACAAATCGATAAATGATGTAATACGTTACAGATTGAATGATATTGTTTATAGCGGAAAAACAAAATATCCAATAAAATGAACCATTAAAAAAATTCTTTTTAAAAGAACTAAAAAATACGATATATAAAATAATAAAATATAGTAAAAAGGATGGGATTATGTAAATCAATGCCAAAATATGTTTCAAGTCGTCGAATGAGGCCATTATACAAAATATTTTAAGTTAATTTATTTTTTTCTATAATAAATTGCTTCTTTTGACGAAGGTTATAACATTAAAGATTTTGTTTGACTACAAATTTAATCATCTCATATTTATGCAAACACACGCAATGAACATCACAAAAAGATTAATTTGTGGTTGCAGAAAATAATATTTTTTCTTTTATTTACTTCGAACTTGTAATTTTCAAATGTGCTGCTTCTATTTTACAATAAAAAAGGCGTGACCATAAAATATGCGCAATTGCATTCTTGGAACTACAGATTCAAAAAATATATTAAATAAGCATATATAGGGTTTTCTAATTAAGTTATACAACTTTTTTACTTGGAAATCACGTTTTACTGAGTCGCAAAGAATTTTCAAAAAAAATATTTTATGATCCCAAAAAATTTTACTAACTTATAATTATGTTCTGGGTTGTCAAATTTGCCATTTTATTTTATGGGAGACGATAATTTTAATATAAACTCACACCTTTCTATTTGACTCTTCTTTTTTTTTAATTACTTTTGATGATAAAGCAATTATGTATTGATTTTGAAGAAGAAGAAAAAAGAGTCATCATTTGAAAATTTATCTTTGGAAGAAGAAAATATAAAAAATAATTTCTTTATGTTTAACTTTTTTCTTATCAGAATTGGCTTGCCTCTTTTTTGACTGAAGCTCATTCATTAATTTGTTTTTTTCAGTCACATGCCGAGTATTTTTTATTTTGCACGATATTGATTTAAATTTTGAATATAATTTAATAAATCATATTATGGATTTTGTTGGAAAATGTTTTGAAAAGTGCTTCAAATCAAGAAATACCAAAGTCACAATCAAAAAAATGGATTCGAATGCGACGACGACCGCAACTGAAATTTACCCCTATGTAAGTAAAAAACTTCCTAATAAAATACGTAAATATTTATTTTGGCTGCCAAATTTTTTAAGCAAATTTAAAAGAGAATTTATAGAATTTTTTTTGAGCGGTTTTAATATCTTATTTTATTTTATTTATAGAGTTGTCCTATCGCAATGCAATGGACCATAGATGTCAAAGATTTGACATTTGAAAATGGTAAATCATTGGAAAATGGAAAATTTCTTAAAACTTCAACCTTTAAATCAAGAATACCAGGCGTATCGTATTATCTTCATTTTTATCCAAATGGTTATTTAAGTTCTAGCGTAAACTTCTCTGCAGTCTATCTTTATATTGATTATGATTATGATATCATTTCTAACGTCAAGGCTGTTTTTACTGTTATTATTCCTTCCGCTTCGTTATCAATTGCCACAACCCAAGATTATTCACCAAAATTTCATGGCTGGGGACTTAGAATTTGTTCATTAAAAGATTTGATGGATCCTGATAAAAAATTTTTAACCAATGGAAAATTATGTATTGAAGTTAAAGCAATTTTAAAAGCACAGGATATTAAAATTTCAAATTTCACCATACGATCGGCATTTTTGTCCCAAATTATGGAAAATGATCAAGATAAAGATATTATCATTAATGTTCAAGGCAAAGAAATTATGGTAAGTTTTTGTACGCTCATTTTTTTAAAATTGTTACTCAAAATCTTTAAAAATGATTACTAATATAAAAGTTTATTTTTTAGGCTCACAAAGATATTTTGGTTCATCGTTCTGGAATGATCAAAAAAATTATTGATGGCGCGGTTGAGAATGAATCTCCTTCGACGGGTCGAACTTCGCAAAGTAAAGGATAAAACATTTCGGGCAAATATGACGTTTAGATATAACAAGAATCTAAAATTATTGGTTTCCCAAAGAATTCAGGGCGGTTAAGGAAAGAGTTCCACTTTTATAACTTTGGGATATCTTTGTAAGCACAGATTTTGATGTTAAATTGACACATTTTTTTCAACATTGAAAAATCGATTTTAATTCCATTGCAACCATAAAAAGTTAAAATTTCCTTCTTTTTTTTTTGCGATTTTCTTTCAATTAAGAAATTATGTTAATTAAAAGTGAGCAAGTATGACAAAATGTCCATTACTAAGTTTTATCGAAATTTAAAAAAAGCTAAATCAAAAACGATATCAAGCCAAAACCAAAAATTTGCTTGAAATGTTTAATCCTTTATTAAGAGCGTCGCAAAATTTGTAATACAACAATTTCTGCTTCTTCACCTATTAAAATTGAAATCAATAAGTTTTCATATGATATTGTGAAAATTGTAATGGATTTTTGTTATGACAAAAATATTGATTCCGTTATTAGCGAAGTAAATGCCGCAGATTTATTTCAATTTGTTCTCGATTATGAAATGGGCTTTATGAAGGTAAAAAAGTTAATATAAAGCCGATACTTTTTATTATATAAATAAAAAATGATTAAAATTTAGTGGTACCTGGAAGTAATTTTGGCCAAAAAACTCTCTGATGACAATGTTGTAAAATTAGCCAATTTATCTATCAAAGTTAATTCTCGTTGTTTACGAGAACATTGCATTTATTATTTGAGCACGAAAGAAGCCGATCAAACCATTCAAATAAAAGATGCAAAATCGCTTAATCCTGAACTTCGTAAAAATATTATTGAACGCGTGGTTCGATATGTAGCAGAAACGGAAAAAATAATTTGAAACAAGGGAGAAATAAATGGAATTACTTTAAACAAAATTTATCTAAAAATATGCAAATTTTTATTATTAAATTAAACGTTTTGTTTATTTTGCAAATTTAATAAATAAAATTAACAATCATTTATTTTTTCATGCTAAAACAACACAGATTGCAAATAAAAATTTAAAAGTTCTTTTGAAAATGTTCTAATTTTTTAATTGGCTTTTAATTTTGATATTATGTAATTATATATCCACGAAATAAATTTATTTTATTCCGGCAAAAAAAATTTATATTATGTTGAAGTTAGAATATGTACGGGGTGGAAAGAGGTGAAAATTTAAATATTATTAAATTTAACTTTCCAAACGGAATAAATTTGAATGGCTTTTATATTTCAATAATAATATGCCGAAGTAGTAACAAGAAATAATTAACATTGGATTTCATTATTACTTTTCTTTTTTAACCATGCGCAATTTTCAGAATCGATGTATGCAAATGTTACTGTAAAATTAAAAGTGTTTTATTTATGTTTTACCGAGAAATAAAAGATGAGTTACCTGAGCACGATGTACTATTCGTGCTGCAACCACCTGTACTGGTAATACCAAATTGAAGAAAACCATCACAGGGTGTATAAACAAAAGCTGGTCCACCACTATCACCCTAAATATTTAACTAATGTAAATTAAATTTCTTTTTATCTTTTATCCTTACTCTTCCCAATCCATAGTTTGATGTCGTTGTTGAAACACCATAGGTATCAACTCGATCAACAGTTAAATTAACAACTCGTAGATCCTGTGATGAGGCTAAATAGTTCGTTTATATACTACACTTTTATGAAAGCAAAATAAAGTTAAAACTTACTTCCAGTATCTGTAATACCAAATCCAATTGAGCTAAAAATATTATTGAATCTTGGTATATATGTATGATCTAATTTGACAGGTTGAACACGAGAATTAAAGACGATTGGTTGGGAGAGCTAAAAACTACTTTTTTTTATCTTAATTTCATTTAAAGAGTCATGCCTTAATTAAAGCGATGTCATCATTAATACCAATAGTGAGGTTTACTTTTAAAAAAAGATTTTCAGCTTGATATGCAACAGATCCGGTAGTATTTAATCGATGATCACGTCCAAGATGGAAAACGACATTGCTAGCATTTCGATAATAAAAACAATGGGCAGCAGAAAGGATATATCTTTCATGAATTATTGACCCACCACATCCTGCACCAAAAGCATAAAAGGGGTATTTATCAGTAGTGGTAATATTACCATTTACCACTTTTGTAACAAATTGTGCGGTGGTAAAATGAATAAAGGAAAAGGCAAGAATAGTAACTTTAAAACAATACATTATTGATACAATATCAAATTATGTTATAAATTGTTAAAAAAATTCAACTTTATATCATTTTTGTAAAACGCATAAACCCGATTATTATTAATCTGTTTACAGTTTTTTTACAACAAAATTAACATATTTATGAACGATAAAGACGTATTAGCGGGCGACCCTTTAACAAGACTTAACATAATGAATGCGTGACATTTTTAAGTGTTCAGTGTACAAAACTGTTCGATGTTATTTTGTTTTTTAATCGGTTTCAGCTGATACCAAACAAAATTCTACAAGAGATTTAAAACGTGGCAATATAAAGGCTATATTATTCTTTGTTTAGAGTGTCATGCGTGTATTATATTAATCTAATATAACTAAAAAATTTTGAAAGTGAAAAAAAGATTACGCCTCTTTCATTCATAAATATGTTAACTTTTCATGAAAAACTGTAAACAGATTAATGATAATCGCGTTTATGTTCTTTTAAAAAATGATATAAAAGCCAAAAAATATGGACGATTTAATAACATAATTAAATATTTCTTCTCTACAATGTATTGTTTTAAAGTTATACTTCTTGCTTTTTCTTTTATTCATTTTAACACCGCTCAATTTGTTACAACGACAACGGAATTTTTTCCATTTTTTGCCTATCATGAATCTTGCCTTGGATCAATCATTCATGAAAGTTATATCCTTTCTTCGGCCGATTGCTTTTATTATCTTGATGCTTGCGATGTAGTTTTTCATGTTGGTCGGGATCATCGATCGAATGCTACCGGATCAGTTGCATATCCAACTGAAAGCATTTTTCTAAAACAAAACAGCACTCATGAAACTGGTTATCAAGACGACATCGCGCTAATTAAGGTAGCAAATTTTAAAATAAATTAAAATAAATTATATTTTATAGCTTGCCCAACCCCTATCGTTTAATTCTCGTGTTCAACCTGTCAAATTAGACCATACATTGCTTTTGAACGCTAATGAAAGTTTTAACGCATTAGGATTTGGTATTACCGAAAATGGAGGCAGGTTTTTTAGTTTTATTTTATGGAATTTTTATATTTTTCTATAAATGAACCACCTTTGTTTTTTTGAGAAATTTGGTTTAAAGAACATGCTAGAATAAAGTGACAGTATTTTTTCGAACAACGCGAAAACTATCTCGTCGAAAACAAAAAAATTTGAAATTGTCTTTATCTATTTGAATTCTAGCTTCTTTCAAAGCGATTGTTTCCCTGTTGTTCGAAAACATACTGTCACTTTATTCTAGCATGTTCTTTAAACCAAATTTCTCAAAAAACTGAAATCTAACACTGTTTAGGACCATCAGAAGATTTACATGTTGCTACCCTAAATGCCATGGGATCTAACTCGGGTTACTTTAATTCTTATTATTCTCAAGTTGGAATGAGAATTGTAAGAGCTATAAATTATTAATAATTTTATACATTTGTAAAATGTTTAGAATGATAGAGGAGGGCCATCTTTTATTACTCAACGCTGTGAAGGTATTGTTCAATTCGGCGTCCTTTCAGCAGTTTCGGGAATAACAACTGCAAATAATACAGCAAAATATTCAAGTAAATAATTTTTTGTTTTAGGCATTTTAAAAGATAAATAATTTTTTTAGCAACTTTCGCACTCATCAATTCTGAAAATTGCGCATGGTTAAAAGAAAAAAGTAATAATGAAATTCAATGTTAAGAATTATTGTTAAACATTCATTAAAAAAAGATTATTTTTTTAATTTATGGCGTAACGAGTTTTTCATTTTATTTTTGTTTTAATGTTGAATAAAATTTAAAACAAAATTTATATAATGATTACAACTTCTTTGCCATGCTTTTTATCATAATAGCCGTCTTGTTGTACCATTCTTTTGACACTAATTTACTAACCTACGGCTTGCTTGGTAATTTTCAAAAATTAATAAAAAATGACTGCTTTGTGGAATTTTTCACGTTATGCATGCGAACGTACATTCATTATTTTTGGTTATACAAACAACTTTTCTCTTTCCTTTCAAAAACAAAAATTGTTTTAGAATGATGGGTAACTAACATATATACATTGATGCACAGACGAACGCATTCTTGTGTTTGTCAATACCACTTTTCATTTTTTCCTCCGTTTAAAAATGTTATAGAAAGCAAGCCACAGACATGAAGAAAAGTGCTATTTTTTCAACAAAAAAAATGTAAAAAAAGAGTTTCCAAAGACAACAATATCCTAATTTGGACAACCACTTTTTTATTTATTATTTTGCTTTTTTCTTTTAAATTTGAACGTATTAAAAAAATTGTTTATATATTATTTCATATATTGCGTAGTTTAGGTCACTTAGACATATGCGATATTTCTTTTTGATGAAAAATTAGTAGAGAAATAATTTAAAATATGTGAATTATTGGATTTAACTTTCTTCGCTTTTTTTATTTTTATATGTGAACAAAGTTATATCGTGAGATATGGCTAAATTAGCTAAAAAAATGCGTAATTGGCATTTTATAATATTTTCAAAAAAAAATTAAAATAATATATAAAAAATGAAAGGAAAATGGAGAATCGAACCACACATGGGCAATGCACCCGATCACACCGTATGTACAAAAAAGTAGAAGAAAAAAGTTATAGGATAATAGTAAAAAATCTTTTTTAATGACTCAATACATATTTCGAAACAATTGTTTATAGCTTTATTTTTTATTCCACTGTACACTTAAAAATATATTGTGAATGAACGACATATGTTGCTTACAAAAACTTTGTTTAAATCTTGTAGCCAAAAATAGAAAAAAATTAAATAAATAATCTTTGGAATAGAAAAAATAACCAAGTGCTGCTACTAACAAACCAAAAAAAATGACGATGCAACTTTTGTGTGATTTTTGACCAAAAAACATTATCGAAATAAACAAATTTTATTATAAAAAAATTGTAAAAATATTATAGTAAATATGTGAATGAAAAAGTAACCATTTTATAATGATTTTAGTCTACCAGATCTCATTCATTTTCAACAAGAGAAGAATTGGGTAAAAAATTTCAATTGGAAACAATGAACTAATTAACATTGAATTTCATTATTACTTTTTTCTTTTAACCATGCGCAATTTACTGAATTGATGGGTGCAAAAGTTGCTGTAAAATTATTAATCTTTAAAAGTGTTAATAAAAAAACAAAAAATTATTTACATGAATACAATGCTGTATTATTTGCAGTTGTAACCTTCGAAACTGCTGAAATGACGCCGAATTGAACAATACCTTTACAGTGTTTAGTAATAAAAGCCGGACTTCCACAATCATTCTAAATATTACAAAAAAATGTAAAAAGTTATTAATAATTTATAGCTCTTACACTTCCCATTCCAACTTGAGAATAATAAGAATCAAAGTAATCGGAGTTCACGTTCATAGCATTAAAAGTTGCAGCTTTTAAATCCTCTGATGGTACTAAACAATGTTCATTTATAGAAAAAATCCAATAAAATAAAAAGCATACTTCCATTACCGGTAATACCAAATCCTAATGCGCTGAAACTATAATTGGATCTAGGTATATATGTATGGTCTAATTTGACAGGTTGAACACGAGAATTAAAGGCGATAGGTTGGGAAAGCTAAAAACTACATTTTTGTTTTAATTTGGTTTAAAAAGCAATACTTTAATTAATGCGATATTGTCTCCATATCCAGTTTCATGAGTGCTATTTTGCTTTAAAAAAATGCTTTCAGCTGGATATGCCACTGATCCGGAAGAATTCGATCGATGATCCCGACCAACATGGAAAACTACATCGTTAGCATTTAGATAATAAAAACAATGTGCAGCAGAAAGGATATATCTTTCATGAATTATTGATCCAAGACACGATTCAAGATAAGCAAAAAATGGAAAAACATCTGTTGTCGTTGGAACAAATTGTGCGGTGTTAAAATGAATAATGGAAAAAGACAGAAGAATAACTTTAAAACCATACATTATTGATACAATATCAAAGTATGTTATAAATTGTCTATATTTTGTGGGCTTTTATATAATTTAAAAAAAAAATATAAGCCCGATTATCATTAATCTCTTTACAGTTTTTTACAACAAAATTAACATATTTATGAACGATAAAGACGTATTAGCGGGCGACCCTTTAACAAGACTTAACATAATGAATGCGTGACATTTTTAAGTGTTCAGTGTACAAAACTGTTCGATGTTATTTTGTTTTTTAATCGGTTTCAGCTGATACCAAACAAAATTCTACAAGAGATTTAAAACGTGGCAATATAAAGGCTATATTAATCTCTGTTAAGAGTGTCATGCTTCGTATTTATTACTTTTTTAAAAATAAAACTATTCGATACTGAAAAAACGATTACGCCTCTTTTATTCATAAATATGTAAATTTTACATGGAATCAATCATAAAAAAAGAATAAAGAAAGAAGAAATAGTTAAATTGTCAATGAGAAAAAATAACTTTTTAAAAATTATTTGCAATTTTATAATAAAGAATCAGTTAAATTTTTTTGTTACTTAAAACAAAAAAAATGCAATTAAATATACATACAAATTTTCTTTATTGCAAAAAGATAATCAATTCTCAATTTGCTTTTAACTTTAATACTTATTTATTAATTATTTAATAAAATTTGAATATTACATATATATTATTCGTTAATAAAACAAAACCCTTTTAATTTCATCTTTAATCACCTCCTCCACCTCCTCCACCATCGCAATCGCCTCCACCGCCTTCATTTCCACAAGTATCAATAACCGTGACATCAGTGGAATGAAAAGTATTTGTTGTATGACAACCATCACCTCCGACATAACCATTTCCGTTTACAATATGTCCAGGATGATAACAAGCCCTGCTATTTCCATATCTATCTTTACAGCAACATTGAAAGCAACAACAAATAAAACCCAGCCAATCTCTAAATTGTTGCATGCAAGCTAAACCCAAAGCACAAGCAAATATTCCAATAACACCAAACCAAATTAAATATTCAAAAATATTTTTAGGCCCTTCACTGCCATGAGTTGTGTGACTTGTATGTTCTTCTGTATGAATTTTGACTTGTCGTGAATTGCTTTTACTTTGATGGAGAACCTTCCTTGCAATTTCATCCAATATATTTAATATAGCTTGTTCATAACCGCCAGTTATAATGGTTTCTTCCTATAAAAAAATTATATAGTTTCATTATTAAAAATTAGCAATAACTTTCTCTCTTTTTTCCAAAAATATTTTGGAGTAAAAACAAAAAACTAACCTCTTCATCAGTAATTTCATTTAATTCGTTTAGAGGTATCCTCAAATCTGCAGCAATATATCGACTTCTATCAAGATGGGCCAAAACAATAACAAATGATTTATCACAATTTGGATCTAAATTCCATCGACGAAGAATATTTTTTGCTTGGTGTTTCAAAGTCTAAAAACATCTAAATAAAAATAAATTTTTTAGTTTCAGAAATAAATGTTTTACTTGCGAGTTTCCTCCATCAAAACTTTTAGCGATAGCAACACCTCCAATAATTCCTTGGTTCTCACACTCGTCGTTGGTGCCGTTATTTTTCGAAGTAATTTTTGATAATTTTTCCAAATGTTTAATAATATTTTGGCGAGAATTTTCCATTAAAATATTATCTGGATCACAAACTGCGGATTTTCGATTGATATAGCATCTTTTAAAATCCGCTTCATTTTGTGGGTTTGGAAACAAAATTCCAGTCCACACATTTATATTGGAACTTGAAGAAGTTGATAAATCATCTGCTCGCAAAACATGAAAATATGTAACAAAACAAACTAAAAATATTTCTATTGACCACCACATTTTTTAAAATTTTTCAAAAACAAATGAAAAAATAAGAGTTTGAAATTAAAACAAAAGTTAAAGTAAAATATTTTGAAGATGAAAGTTTTTTATTGTTTGTTTTTTCCTGATCTTTGCCTACGTACATACTTCCTGACTCAAAATATGTATTACTTACGCATCCTCTTTTTCTGTGTTTCTCTTCAACAAAAGTAAAAAAAGTAAATAGTAAAGAGAAATTCTTACACTCGGTTGCGTAATAAGTAAAGAGAGAAACACAAGCTTACTTTGTAAATTTTTTTATAATGAAAATCAAAAACAATGACAAAAAAATAGAATTTAAAGTAAAAAATTGGAGTGAAATAAAAAAAGAAAGAAAAACACTAAAGAAGCGAGAGATGGGTATTTATTTCATGGCTATTTTATCTCCTTCAAAAATCGAAATTTTTGCCTATCATTCTTTTTTGATAAACGCTAGGGGTTTTTTTTAGTAAATAAATGTAATTTTATAGTATGTAATTTACATTCTCGCGCTGCCTGGACATAAATTTTCTTCAAGTTTGTTTCATTTATATTCTCATTTCTTAAAATTATTTGGTTTTTTTACACAAATATTCTTTTATAAACTCTAATTGCATAAAAAGAAAAATGGCCAACCATTATATTTTTTTTGCATTGATTGATTCGCAATGATTCATTCTTTCTTTTGTTAAATGAATGTTTCTTTTCAAAACACAACTGCTGGTTTTTTTTCAAAGAAAAAAACAAGGGACTATTGATTTCTTTAAATTTTATTGTTGATTAAAAAGAGTGTTGAATCAAACTTTCATTTTTAAGATGTCAATCGGAGCTGCTTTGACTGAGGTGAGAATAAATAAAATATAGAGTACATTCTGAGATATTTTTAGTATATTAAAACGGAAAACCTTTTTTCATGGCGAATTGAAAACTTTAATTTGATTACTCGAAAAAGCCTTGAATATGTTGAAGAAGAACAATTATCTGATTTTGGTATGCCATATAAAAATAAATATTATTTGCTTAAAAGTTCTGAAATGGTGGCCAGTGATCTCCATTCTGGATAAAAATTCACTGCAAAAATAAGTTTAAGGTTTGATAAGTTTCCTGGTGAAGCCCATATTTGGTTGGATTGTTCTCCAAAATTAGATAGTTATCGTTTTGCTTACCAAATTAATGAAAGCGATATTAAAAAAGAAGGCTCATGTAAGTATCTGAAACTTAAACATCTTAAGTAATGGTAATCTTTTTAGCTATTTACTTTGAAGAAGAAGAAGAAGTAAAAAAGTTGTCTATTTTTGTTCATGCAGTTACAAAAACATGTCGTTCATTTGAAGCTTCACCATTCAAAAATTTCGAAACTATTAGTGTTGCTCAGCGTTTAAAAAACATGTGGATTACTGATTCAGATGATGTTCATGTTATAATCAAATGTGGGGAAAAAGAAACTAAAGTAAAAAAAATAATATTTTTTTTGTTTTCATTTAGCAAGCTTATTTACATATTCATTTTTAGGCTATTATACCTTTTCTTGCTGCTGCATCCTCTATTTTCAACAATATGTATCATCATGAATTTACAGAAAAAATGACAAAAACCATCGAAATTCCTGATTTTGAGTTAGAAATTGTTGAAAAAATGATTGAATTTTGTGAGACTGATAATGTAAAAGAAAGCGAAGGGTGTGAAGAAGATCTCTTTAAGATAGGTTCCAAATATTTTATTGAAGATTTAAAGGTAAACTTTATTTTATCAAAAAACAATTTTAAGTATAATTTTTTTTAATTCAGAAGTTTGCTCTTGAAAAAATGGCGGACAGCACTACATTAAAAAATATTGAATCTCGAGTTCAACTAGCAAACCTTTATGAATTAGAAAAATTTAAAGAATGGTGTATGCAATTTATCCATCGTAATAACATTGAGATTGCATATTAGAAAAAAGTTTTTGGCAAACACTGTTTTTATTACTTTTTGAACTATAGTTGTTATTGATTTAATTGAAACAGTTCCACGCCGATTATTATTGATGACTTTTCTAAATATATTTTCTCATAAATATTAAAAGTCATAAAAATTATTTGCTTTAATTTCCTGTTTGTGAAAATAATATTAAATAAATAAGAAATTAGATAATTTTACATTTTGTATTTAGAATAAAATTACAAAAGTTCTGAAGGAGGAAGTAAATTATGTTTATGTTATAATGACAACTAAAATCGATATGATTTATTTAACTTTTATTTCCCCAAAATTTTTATGACGATTTAAGGTCGAAGTGCATAAACCAAAACATATACTATCGTTTATTTATTTATTTTTCTGGTTGTAAGATATTTCAGGTATAAAAAAATGGGTAAATGATAATTAATTAAAAATCTAATGGTTTTAAAAAGCATTTTTATTTAAATATTTAACACAAATTGCAACTCCTTCCACAATATTGACGTCTTTGGGTGAGAGTGTAATAGGTGTTATTACAAAAGCCATTTCTAACCCAATTAGCACAATTTGAGTTTGTATCGTTACAAGTGCTGCTAATGATCGAACTGGAACAACGTCCACAAGTGTTTGGGCAATTTCGGGTCATTAATGAATAATATACGCTATTGTTACAAAGATAACTGTTTTCAACACAGTTGCTTGCAACATCTAAGCAAGTTGATGAGGAAGGTGTGAATGTTGTGGATATGGTGGTTGTTGTGGTACATCTATCACATGTTCGAGCGCAATTTGCCGTCATAAAACCATAAAAAGTTACATCTTCACAAAGTTGACGCATATCCAAGCAACGAATATTCAAATCTCTGCAACCCGTTTCATTGAGACATGCGCCGCATGTTCCTGGACAATAAGTATTCATGATTGTCGTCCATTGAGAATCTCTACATTTATTTCTATTTGCTGAGCAATTTATTGGAGCAGCTAAAATTATGTATTTTATATTAAATAAATGCTTTAAAAAACAAACTTTCATCATCTCCACAAATATATTCGGATGTTTCACAGCACAATGCACACCTTTTTGCGCATTGAAGCGCAACCACTTCCATAATAGGATTAACGCAATTTATATCAACTTTCACAGGACTTGGTTCAATTGGTGCACGAAAAATTCCTTCACATTCAAGATCTTCCCTTTCGTTATCACAAGATGTAGCTGAAGGTAAAAATGCTGCACCAGCTTGATTGAGACATTGCATAGGATCGACGCTAGTTTGTGTGAAACCAAAGTGGAATAGAAAAAACAAAGCAAAACATTCAAAATATTTTGCTAAAAAGCCCATTAAATTTGTTAACTAAATTATTTATATTATTTTTAATATAAGTTAAAGCTTGTCTGAAAAAAAAAAACCGAAAAAACATTGCATGATTTCTTTTATATTGCCAAAAAAAATTTCTTCTCTATTACCACTTTCGAAAAGAAACAACGATGAATTGCTGTAGCAATGAAGTGCAGCTTATCAAATAAGCCACAACCAAAAATTGGTTTAACAGGAAAGTCTACTGGAAGCATTTAAAATTGTTGCGTTATAAAAATTACATCCTGTAAAACATTGTTGTTTCTCAATTTAGTATGATTAACAACGCAAGGCTTTAATGTTTCAATTTGGAAAAACGGAAAATTTCTTCCTGCTGCCTCAGAACATGTTGGTGGACTGGTCAAACAAACCGCTTTTTTTACATGCACGTTAACAAATTATTTTGAAATATTTGGTAAGCTGCTGTGTCTTTTACCTCAGTACATCGATGACAATGGTTTAGTTTTTTTTGCATTTGATAAACTTAACAAAAAATGGAAAATATAAAATGAAACAATTATATCTGTTTTTCGATTTCTTTTTTTTCGACATGTTTTAACGTCAAAAATATTAAATTAAATTTTTTTTTTTAGGTAACAAAAGTGATGATTTTAATCGCAAAATACACAATATTTTTTGCTGTCTGTTTCCTTTTTGATTTAAGTTATTCTATAGAGTGCGTAGATGCATCGGGTACAAGATTTTTGCCAATTGCCACTGCATGCGAAAACGAATTAGACGATGCCATATGTTTAGAAATTTTTGCTTCAGTAGGAGCTGACATTTTTGTCGTTCCTGCAGCGTTTGATGGTGATTGCACAAATCCTAATATGCAAAGAATTTCACTAGAGTGTGCACGAAGATGCGGACTATGTTGTCAAAGACCTGAATATATTTGTGGAGATGATGAAAGTTTGTTTTTAAAGCATTTATTTAATATAAAATACATAATTTTAGCTGCTCCAATAAATTGCCCAGCAAATAGAAATAAATGTAGAGATTCTCAATGGACGACAATCATGAATACTTATTGTCCAGGAACATGCGGCACATGTCTCAATGGAACAGGTTGCAGAGATTTGAATATTCGTTGCTTGGATATGCGTCAACTTTGTGAAGATGTAACTTTTTATGGGTTTATGACGGCAAATTGCGCTCGAACTTGTGATAGATGTACCACAACCACAACCATATCCACTCCAGTCACCCCTTCTTCCTCAACTTGCTTGGATATTGCAAGCAACTGCGCTGAAAACAGTTATCTTTGTAACAATAGCGTATATTATTCATTAATGACCCGAAATTGTCCAAACACTTGTGGACGTTGTTCAAGTTCGGTCATTAACAACACTTGTAGCGATACAAACTCAAATTGTGCTAATTGGGTTAGAAATGGATTTTGTAATAACACCTATTATACCCTTGCCCAAAGGCGCCAATATTGTGGAAGGAGTTGCAATTTATGTTAAATATTTAAATAAAAATGCTTTTTAAAACCTTTAGACTTTTAATTAATTATTATTTTGAAATATCAATAAATTTTTGCGTAGTTTTGTAGAAATTGCGTGTTTCTTTGTGATTAACATAGGAAAATTAAAAATAAAAAAAATAAGAAAAAAACGATAGTCATTTTTTAAATTTTTTTTAAATGATTTACTACATCCCACATGTCACAAAACTTTTACTAACATGTCAGGTTTTTTGATGTTCATGTTTTCATGTTAAACAAGTGAAAAAGTAAACAGTAAAGACAAATTTTTTTTTTCTGTCGCTCAACTTTTTGTTTACTTTTGTCAAAAAAGATTTCAACTAAAAAAAGTCTCTAGTTTGAACACATTCCTATTATTTAAAACTTTGTTGTTAACTTCAAGAAGAAAGAAAAAGAACACAAGTTTACTTTGTTATTCGTGTTGTATTACTGCGACAAAATATCAATAAAAAAATGTTTTTTCATGGAATATTATTAATTAAAAAAAAGAAAATTTGCATAATTAAAAATGCTATTTAATTCTTAAATTTAAAAAATATGTCAGATTTAACAAATAGTTGAACAAATAAAGAAAAAAAAAAGTTTACATAATTTTATCATTTTTGGTTTATTTGAATTAAAAAACTTAATATTTAAATTTTAAAAACAAGTAAAATCGCTTTATTTTTACAAAACAAAGAATAATATTTATCGTAGAATTAATAATCTCCTCCACCCCCTGATTTATTACTATTGGGAGAATCATTATTTCCGCCATCTGTAACAGTCACATTAGTGCTATTAGTTTCATAAGTGGTTGATGGATATCCGCCAACGCCATATCCATTTCCAGCAACAAAATAAGTAGGTCGATCATGAACTACAAAACCTGTGCCAGAGCCGCCATCTCGACAAAGTCCACAACAACAAAGAAGTTGTTGGCATTTAGAAATGCAAATAATACCAAAAACACAAATAAATATTCCGAGTATACAAAAAATTATTATATAATCTAATATTGATTTTGGTGGATTTCCACCGTTTCCGCGAGTTGTCTGACTTGTATGCTGGATTTCAACATGGACTTGTCGATGTTGATTATTTTTAGGGGAAGAAGAAGTGCCATTGATTTATATAAAATAATCAATGTTAAAAGATATAATTTTTTTTGCACATTTGAAACCATTGGATTTTTTGGTTCACAAAATTAAAATTCATTAGAAAAAATATTTATAAAAACAAATGCATAAACATCATTGGAAATAATAACGTCTTTGGTGAGGACACGCGACAATCAGCTGTTCAAACCAAAATAAAAATGAACATTTGTCTTTTTTACTTTTCACATAAAATGACATTTTGGAGGTCAACAACAAATGACTATTAAATAAACATTGTCGAAAAATGACAACATGAAAAAAGATGACTATAAAATGAATGAAAACAATATCTTTTTTAAGTTCTCTGAATTTTAGTTTTTCTTTTTTCATTGCTGACTCAAATTTGTTTAAATCCGAGAAATTTTTTATTTTTTGTTACTTTAAGAAAAATGAAAAAAATTCAAATTATTTTTTTGATATTTTGGATTATATTAATAATTTTATGCGATGGCTCACCAGATGGCAACCTAGCGGCAAATTGTGGCACATGTACAGGTGAACAAGGTCCAAATTGTGAATGGTATTGCTTTTATAAAGGCATAAAATGTGAAGATTCCAAATGTTTTCCTGCTAGAGCTGATGATTATTTTGGATGTTGTCAATGCTAAGAATTTTGTCAAAAATCAATTTTGTCTTAGCTGTTATCTGCTTTTCAATGTAGTTCACATATTACAAAAAAAGCGTATTTTTATATTTTTTTCTCTATTATGACCTAGGTTCTTTCATTCTTAACATAGCCTTTTTCTTTCTTTTACTTTTATTTTTTAATTCTGATGAACACGATAGCTTTACAAAAATATTAAATCACTCAATTTTATATTTATTAACCTTTGCTACATTTAATATATATATAAAATAAATCGTTAAAAGGGTTTTTAGTTAAAAATATACTTATTAAAATAAACATCCATTTGCTATTACAAATTTGCTATTGTATTTTCATTTTTTTTTGTTCAAAAAAAAGTATTCTTAAATTCATAATTTGCATGACTAAGCCATTTTACATATGTATTTTTTTAGAACATTTAAAAAATTCCAAGGAAAATGAGTTATTTCATGTGTCAAAAAAGCATCGTAAAAAAGAATTTAATACAACTAAACATTGTATCTTCACAAGATTAATTTCCGCGTCGGTAAATCCTTTTATTTTTGTAGTTTTGATTATAAATAAAAAAATTTGGCAGAGTAAATACATATTGCTAAATCGTATTTTTATCTTACAGAGAGAGGACTTTTTTATATTTTGTATGATAAAAAAAATAGATGAAATATATTTACAGGTTTAAGATAAGATGGAATTTATTTAATCGTGAGAATGTGGAGGATGAAATAAAAAGATTTGAAAGTTCACGGATGCACATTTTTAACTGATCAACAAACAATGAAACCCATACAAATCACCCACGTCTTTCGTGTCCTTTTTGTCTTCGGTTGTTATGGAAAAATTTAGAAAAATAAATTGATAATACATATTTCAAAAAAGACAAACCAGTTTACTGTTTCTCAACGAAAACATAGGATACTTTTAGAAAAAATTGAAACAAAAAAAACATCGCGCAAAAAAAACTGGCTTCAATGGTATTAAGCAATAAAAAAAAACAAAAAAATAATAATTAATTTCAAACCAAAACTTTTACATAATTTTGTTGAAAAAATAAACAAAAATGCTATTGCATTTTTTTGAATGTTTTTTGGCCGAACAACTGTGATTTTCTCAAAAAAAAAATGTAAAATAAAATGTTCTTGAAATTTCTTAAATCGTTGGCACGTAAATTATTTCTATTATGTCATAGCTTTTTTCCAAATCTGTCATTATTGTTTAAAGAATTTTTTTGATACTTTCTTAATTTTCGAAACGCGAGTCCAGAGACCAAGCAGTTATCTTTAGCAAATTTTCTCGTTACCAGCGACAAAATTGTATTTAGATTTTTTCTGATATAAATTTACAAAAATTTAATGTAGTTTTATGGGCCAAAACCAAAAATTTAAAGTCCTTGTCGTAAAACACTAAAACAAGAAAAATGGGAGTCAACGAACGAACAAAGGAATTTTTTTTATACATATTTGAAATAAAAAGCTTCTTATGGTTATTACTCGCTCTTTAACGATGATTGTACTTTTGTACCAACAAAAGTATAAAAAATTAATATAAATATAAAGAAATAAATCTTTATTTCCAACATAAAGATTTAGATAATAAAAATTTATAAATACTCGTTTTTGACTTTAGATAAAAGAATAAAAATTGTTATTATTGTATTTAATAAATATTATGGAAATGCAGTTGAAAATTTATTATTTTCTATTTATTTTTTCTATATTTTTAAATTTTTATTCAGTGGAATCCAAAAGTCTTGGTTTAATAGAGACAAAACAAAGTAAGTTTTTTAATTTTTAAATTAAATACTGAAAAGTTTTTAAATTTCTTTTTTTTAGTTTCGAAAATTTCTGTTCCTAAAAAAACCGAAAAGCATATACTCAAATTATATCGATTGAGAAGGCATAATAACAACTATCAAATGAATTATATTTTAAGGCAGCCATTACTCGGAATGTCACAACTTTGGTTTAAACGAAAATAATGAAAATGAATAACCAAAATGGTAAAATTCATGAAAAAAAATTTTTACTGACCAATTGTTAATTTATTTTTTAACCAAAAATTTGACAAAAAATACGGGTAATTATTTATTTATTATTAATTACAAGAAAGTCATGTTTTTCTTGTTTTCGTTTTGTTGTATATAAATTTTATCCTTCTCAATTTTTGTTACAATAAAATTAAAAAAAATTAGCAATAAATAAAAAATAGCAAAAATAATATCAAATTAAGCTTTTTATAGGATTTTTTTATTAATGAATCACACCCACAAAGCTTGATTTTCTTGTCCATTTAATTTTGGTATATTACATTAAAAAAATGCAAGAAGCGCTAATGCTTGCTCTTTCTCTAAAGCAAGATTATGAAATCATAATAAAAAAACAATACTTTCGCACAATAATTTAGAAAAAAATAAGTATTTTTACTACGTAATAAATTAACATCGATTATTTTTTTGAAGAAAGTTATATCATTAATATAAAGAATTTCAAAAAAAAAGGGTTACCTATATCTTCATGTGTCAAAAAAGTGTCGTCAATACAAAAAAAATATATATTCCAACGACAATGTATCTGCAAAAAGATTAATTTTGGCGTAGCAAATCCTTTTATTTTTGTGGCTTTGCTAATAAAAAAAAGAAAAATGGTTTATTAAGTACATATGCCGACAAATCATCTTCTTATCTTAAGGACGACTTATTTATTTTTTTGTCAGATAAAAAAAGGAAAGAAAATTAAATTAATTAGTGCACAGTATTACTATGTAAAAAAACAAAAGGCTGTTCTGGAAAAAAACTGTAGACGGCGGAAGAGATTTAATTTTAATTTATTTGGCTTTTAGACGGCTAATGAGATTAAATTTTTTATTTATTTTAATAAATTATTTTATATGTTACACTGAAACAAACAGCCGCACCATCTTCGATTTTTATCATTTAAAAAAAGCAAAAACCTTACCGACTATACGTGTTGGTTTTTTCGTTTTATCTAATCCAAATTAAAACTAAATTTTGAATTTTTACCATATTTTTTTTATCTTATTTAATTTTATAAAAGTATAATTTTTAATAATAAATATTTGATAAAGAAGTGGGGTAATAAAAATCGAAGACGGTGCGGCTGTTTGTTTCAGTGTAACATATAAAATAATTTATTAAAATAAATAAAAAATTTAATCTCATTAGCCGTCTAAAAGCCAAATAAATTAAAATTAAATCTCTTCCGCCGTCTACAGTTTTTTTCCAGAACAGCCTTTTGTTTTTTTACATAGTAATACTGTGCACTAATCTCTTGAGCCGTCTGCAACAATAATTATAATACAAGAAGTTACTTGTTCTAATGAAAAATACAAAATTGACATTCGTAATAATTCCTATGTTTTAATAATTATTTTTCCAAGAAGTTTTTGTATTGAATTTTAAAAAGTCAAAGCTTTTCCCGATAAATCTTATTAGTCTTTTCTATTTTTATCACTTAATTTTAAATAATGAAATCTCGAAAACGAACGAACAAACAATGAAAATTACAAGAAAGGAAATATTAAAGTTACTTTTCGATTAAAATCATCGAAACTAATAAAAAAGTTCACTTATGTATGTTTTTATTTTTCACAAACTAAGCATGCAGCGTACTTTTAATTAAATTTTGCATTTAGAATACTAAAAAGTATTATGTATATGCCCCTCCATTTAGTTTTAGAAAAAAATTATATGATCCAAGAGTTTATGTAATTAAAAAACAAAAAATTCATTAAAAATCGTTAAAATAATACGCTTTCATTTCATAATTAGGCAACGTAAAAATCCCAAAAAAAAATATATGTAAATTATCAAAAATTTGAATATTAATTACAATCCCTCGGCTCGGCGTTCGAACAGTCGGCAGGTCGGCAACTGGTCGGCAAGGTCGGCAAGGTCGGCAACTTTTTTTCGATTTTTAAAATATTTATTTTTTTCTATTATTCGTTTTTTACCCAAGGTATTATTAGTTTTTTTACTAAATTTATATCACAAATCATTTTATAATATTCTTACAAATATCCCCGTATAATAATGCATATAAATTTGCAAAAAATATTTATTGAGAAGCAATAATTGAATGAAATACTTAATTTTTTGTTTAATTTTTGTTACAAAGCCTTTTATACATAATGAAACATTAATACATTTTTATTTCTGAGATTAAATAAAAAAATTAACGACACATTAAATTGTTGGTTTAACATCTTCATGATTTGAACCATCAACAGAAGCTATAATATTTTTTCTTGCTTGGTCAATGACGATATTACAAAATTTAACAGTAAGCTCTTCGCGCAAATAATCTATACTGCTCTCTTTAATTCTGCAATGGTTGTCACTTTTCGGATTTTTACATATTCTTTCATTGCGCGCCATACAAACTCAATGGGACTATAGTCAGGTGACTGAGGTGGAAAGAAAACCTGACGAACATTTAGTTGTTAAAGAAAATATCGAGTTGAGAAGTGTGCATTGGTGCGCTATCTTGCACAAATGAAGCATGCATACCATAAACATCTCTAATGAAAGGATACACAATTCTACAAAATAATGTATAATACAAACGTTAATTACCTTTGACTTGACTGTGTAAAAGAATAAAAGGAGTAGCTCCTCTACGCGAGATTCCACCATAAACATTAAATCCAACACATTTTGATACGCGACATGTTTTGTGGTTAGGTTCATGTGAAGTTTGCCACTCGAACTTTGATGGCGAACTAAGAAGTACCATTGACTCATCAACTAATACATGAAAAATTAAGTATTTCATTCAATTATTGCTTCTCAATAAATATTTTTTGCAAATTTATATTCATTATTATACGGGGATATTTGTAAGAATATTATAAAATGATTTGTGATATAAATTTAGTAAAAAAACTAATAATACCTTGGGTAAAAAACGAATAATAGAAAAAAATAAATATTTTAAAAATCGAAAAAAAGTTGCCGACCTTGCCGACCTTGCCGACCAGTTGCCGACCTGCCGACTGTTCGAACGCCGAGCCGAGGGGTTGTATACCAAAAATATTTTTGAATATCATTAAAATTAAATGTAAAAAAAATTACCCAATCATTTTATAGTTAGATGGCTCCAAAATTAATTTTTTATTTAAATTTATGAATATTTCATTAAAAATTTGCATAATTTATTTTATAAAAACATTATTAAAAATTATATAAAATTATTTAAATATTATTGACATTTATTAATTAAAAAAAAACTTTCGTCAAAAAATCAAAAAAGTGATTCGAACTTATGACTTCAATATCATAAAATTTCCGCCTTAGACGCCTACACCACACAAACAAAAAATATTAAGAAATTTTAGTTAATGATATTTTTTACTCTAAATTAAAATATTTTAATTTCCATAGCGGCATACATCTATTTTTATGTGATTTTTTTTAAAGTTAGCTTACTCATAGAGGTAATTGAAGGTGAAGATAACGATTTTTATAGCCAAAATATGCTGTAGGTATGCTGCATCGCTCAGCGGGACATTTGTAACTTTTTGAATTCTTCGTTTAAGAAGATTTTTCATATACTTCCTTCTATTTTTTTTTTGAAATTCGTAAATGCGACGAAAAATTGACCCTAGAGAGCCCTCTAACATCAACAAAATTACGGGAAATAATAAAAATCATAAATTTCGGTTAGCAGATCGGGCGTTCTCATTGCTAAAACAGCCGCACCCCGAACGAAGCTCGGGGTGCGGCGGGAAAATATATTATAAATAAAGAGATAAGATGGAATTTATTTAATCGCGAATGCGGAGGATGTATGTATATAAAAAAGATTTGAAAATTCACATATGCCTGCACCCACACAAATGACCAATAAACAAGGAACCAAGAAAAAACCGATAGAAATCCTCCACGTCATAGAAAACTTTATTTTTTATGAAACTTAAAAATATCTATGAAATAAAGTCATCTACGAATTTCTTAAAAAATTTCAGATTGTTATTTATCTTTTTCGCTTCATAACTTTTTGTCCATTTTTGTTATTTTTTTGATTATGAAATTGTTTTTTTATTTATTTCTTTCTTAATTTACAAAACAAAGGCTCAGACACCAGACGCAAGAAGTTTGTAGTTGAGTCTACTCGAGTAATTTTTTCCAAAGATTTTTCTTGAAAGAATGCAAGCTAAAATATTATATAAAATATTTAAAAATTTGTGACGATTTGATGAGTAAATGAATCAGAAATAAGAGCATTATTAGTATGTATACTTTTTTTAATAATCACTTCCGGGAAAAATAAAAAAATTTTAAAACAAATCCATCAAATTTTTGGTGAGTCAAGTTTTCTACATAAATAGTATTTTTAAATTTAACGATTATCTTTAATGAATTTCCTTGTTTCAAGCAACAAAATTATTGTATCAAGATTCTTCTTCAACACAAAAATTCAAAAGTAAAATGAAGGTTTATTGGCCAAAGCTGCCGAAAAATTGAAATCCTGGTCCTAAAGCCCTTAAAACCAAGGAAAATATGTGTCAACCAAAGAACAACGACAAAAAAACAATATTTTTTAAAATTATTTTGTATTTTAGAAGATAAGCTTCTTATGGTTATTACACAATCATTGTATTTCTTATGGAAGAGTAAAAGAATAAAGAATAAATATATATAAAGAAATAAATACTCATCTTTTTCTTTGTTTTAACCGCCTCAATTAAACGAAGATTTCCAACAATAAAAAAGAAAGCTATTTTCTTCATTTATATATTTACTAAATTATATTATGGAAATGCCAATGAATATTTTTTTTTTAATATTCATTTTTTTAATATTTTTAAATTTTTATTCAGTGGAATCCAAAAGTATTGGTGTTATAGAGCCAAAACAGCAAAGTAAGTTTTTTTTATAAATAAAACTGTTAGAAACATTTTTTTACTTTCGTTTTTTAGATTCAAACTTGGATATTTCTAAACCAACAGAAATAAAACATTTGCCCCAATTACATCGTTTGAGAAGGCATAACAACAATCATCACCACCATCAAATGAATTATATTTTAAGGCAACCATTACTTGGAATGCCATCTTGGTATCCAGAAAATTAAAGAGATACCTTAAAATGGTAATCACAAAAAAATTCCTCTGACTTGCAAAATGATATTGTTTTTCCATCACCAAAAAGTATAAACAAAAATACGTGTATTTTATCTATTTTTTAATTTTTAATTATTAGAAAGGCTCAATAAAAAATTTGTTTTTCTTTTCTTTTTTGTGCTTGTTTGGATATTTTTTTTGCCTTTTTGCTAATTTTTTTAAATTTGTGATTTCAACTACAAAGCTTGATTTTTGTCGCCCATTACTTTTTGGTTTATTAAAGAAGAATAAAAAATGAACAAAACCACGGAGATGCAAAAAAAGCAAGCCGCCATAGATCGAAAATAAAAAGGTAGCAAAAGCAACGAAAATAAAAAAAAGTATTTTACGACCGTCAAAGGAAGGATGAAAAAAAAATATTTAGAAGAAATAAGGGCGAAAGAAGAACAGCAAAATCATTCGTTAACGCTATCGATTTTTTTTACAACTTTAGCTAACGAGTTTAAATATTTTTTTATTTTTTAAACTCTTATTTTTTTCAATTTTGCAAGAGACTTTGCTTTTTTTAGATAATGCTGATTGTTACCTACAAAACAAAAACCTTTGTTCAATTAAAAATGAAAAGAAATAATGTAAATTTATTGCAAAAAAAATAACGCATTCTCAAAGGTTACAACGATTCTTCGTGCGCCACTAGCTTTTGTAACCAAGAACAATGGCATCCCAAACGGTTTTCCTGCAAATATCCCAACAATAAAACGATGAATTTTAAAAATTTTTAAAAAAAAACTACAAAATATTAAATATCTTCTGTATTGTCAAATATGTACAAAACAAGTGGTAGTCAGGGTCCGGCGAGACCGAGACTTTTGCGTGTTCGAGACCGATACCGAGACCGAGACCGAGACCAAGAAAATCTCAAATAAAAAAAATCGCTTTATGTTATTTATAAATTTTTTAAACTATTTTGAATACACAAGAAAAATATCTATTTAATGATAAAAAGCATTCTGCAATTAAGATTTATAATAGAGGAGAAAAATCATTTTTAAGGAAAGTCTCGATTTTGGTCTCGCCGGACCCTGGTGGTAGTGTTATAAAAAAGGAGATCGCCATAGCTGCTAGACTCCAACCTATCATTCAATGATGCAACAACAAAATCAAATGTTCCAAAAATTCATGAATCCATTTTTTTATTCGGTTGACATTTTCCTGTATAGTCCTCTCAATTACAAATACCCTTGCCCTCATTTTTACCCGGATTTCTGTTATTTCCTAATTTGAGTTTTGCCTTTCTCCTCTTCGTTTGTCTAATTATTTATTTTATTTACAATAAAATAATGTTAAAATTTTTTTTATTGTTTTTGTATCGTTTGCTTTTTTTTCAGTTTTTTGTACTTATAAAATTTAAAAAAAAATAGCAGTATTAATATCTAAATCAGCTTTTTATAGGGTTTTTATTATTAATGAATCAAACCCACAAAGCTTACTTGATCTTGTTTTCCATTTAATTTTGGTTTATTACAATAAAAAAAATGTAAGCCGCAATTAAAGCCGCTTATTATTATACAAAATAATGAAACTTAAAAAAAGGTGATAAAGCCTTTTTAAAATTTCTAATTTTTTAAATGAATCATATAACTCACTTTGCTTTTGTTTTGGAGTTTTGCTTTATGCTGCAAAAAATCCTTTCTTGTTATTTTTTGTTTCTTCGTCTTTCTAGTTCCTTGCTTTCTTTGACCTTATCTTTTTAAGGCGCGAAAAAAGCTAGTTTCAACATTGTTTTTAGAATTTTCTTTTATAAATTTTTTTTAGACTTTCTTTATCTTATTTTTTTTGGCGCAGAATTAGTCATAAACAAATATTTTGGTTTCTCGTCTTTTTTTTTATCTCCATGTTGCTTCCTTTATTTTGATTTCGTTATTTTTTTGCAAAAAAAAGGAGTGTGCTTCGTTTGTAAATTTTTTTTTGCGGCGAATTAAATCGATATCTATGGTCATTTCATTTTTTTAGACATCGCCAAAAACTGCTTTGGTTCAGCTATCTATTTCTGTTGCTTTTCTGTGATAAAAATTTAAAGCTAAAACGATATCAGAAAAAATTGTGTATCTTTGATTTTTTTTCGCAACATTAGTTTTTTTTGACCTTAAATAATCTTTTTTAGATTTTTTTACCAATCAGATACATACCTTTATTTTAATTATAATTTTTTCTTTAAGATTGTTGGCTACAAGAAAATGTATTTTCTTACCCTAAAACTTCCAAAAAATGCTTATTTGATTGGTTTACATGATCATTTCATTTATGCCATTGGCGAAGAAAAAGTCAGTGGTCATTTAGTTGTTTATCGAAAAAATGTTTTAAATGCTGGTGAATGGGATGAAGAAATCATCGATTTAAAAATGGTTATTTCAAAAAAGATTAAATGCAAAGAATGTGATAAACCCAATAGGACTTTTGCTTGTGGTATTATTGAAACAATGCTTTGGGTAATGGCTGCTGGAAAAGTAAGCTATATTCCATTCTTTTAAGGCTTTTTTTACCCGGCCATCGAAATTTAATAAAAAAGTTCTTGTTTTCTAAAAATAAATTCAAAAGCTTTTTTTAGAAAATTGGTGAAAAGGGATATGGACCTCATATATTCTGTATTGATCTTGTAATCAACAAACTTACAACCTTCAAAACCCAATTTCATGAAAGAAATGAATATATTAAACAAATTTGTATTGTTTGTAATACTTTACAAATTACATTTGAAGAAACCCTTGAAGATGGAAAGTTACGGTTTATGGTTGAACCAAACCGTCTTCAATCTTTTCCATATGGAAATTCAAAAGAATCATCTATGGTTTTTTCATTTTTGCCATGTTTTAAATATTTTTATTTAATCATTGATGAAATTAATGAAACTTGTGAATTTGGTTATTATGATCATGATTTTCTTGATACTCCTGGCATTTTTGAAGCTGGAATAGTTGAAAATAATTTCCGCTTTGGTTTTCTAATACTTATGTATGATGAATTTGAGCAAGGCCGATTTCATGGAGATTATCATGCTTATGCATTAACAAATTATACTGAAACCGAAGATTTAGTTTATGCCCGATTTTTCCGGGATGCTAAAAATGAACTCCATTGCTTAATCAAAGAAAAATGTGAAACGTCATTCAAACTTAAAATTTACAAAGTTGAAATTAATGTTGAAAATGAAACTGCAAGGTAAGAAATTTTATTAAAATTTCTTTATGCAAAAAATTGCTAAACTATCATCCTTTGTTTTTTTTAGTTTCGAATTCAAATCTTTATTCTACGTTGACAACAATTTTCCTGATATTGATTACTCACTTATTTTTACTGCAAATAATATTATTGCTTTCACCTCTAATAGTCGCGATATTTGTATTTCAATGAATCGTATGTTCAACCTTTCAGAAATTGCATATTTGTCACTTCAAAAAGTAGCCTTTTCAAAAGGAAAATTGTCAAAGCCGAAATCAGACTCCCTTTCGATGGTCAAAAAAATTAAAGGATTTTTTCAAAAAAAGAAGCAGCAAGTTTGTCCAAAAGATTCTAACAGCAAATTTGGAGTTTCTTTGAAGTATTTACAAGATTATTGTGGAATTCCAAAAAACTTTGAAATCAAACGTGGCTTTGGTTATTGAAAACTTGGAGATAAATTTTTTTTACTCACATATCTAATAAAAAGATATTTATTTATGTATTTTTTTTAGTTATTCTTTTAATATTTTATTCAACTTTCATTGATTTGTACTTTTATTAATAAAAGTTTCATTACCAAAAAGATTTTTAGTTTTTTTTGCAAATGAAAAATAAAACTAATTTTCTATCGCGTAATTTTTATCAAACTTTGTTCCACACACAACTATTGGGAGTGTACATTTAAAACTCAGTCATTTTTATTTTCTTTTCTTTTTTTTTTTTTGGATTATAAAGGAAGAAAGAGACCGCGACTAGCTAATAACCTTATCGGTAAACCAAACCTTTTTTTTCTAGTTGAATTGATTTTTGTCTTTCATTTCTTTTTTTTTCTATAAAAAAGCATAAACTTTTTTTTGTTTCAATTCAATTTTTTTAATATACGTTTCTTTTTAGCCAAACTAAAAATGCCAGTTTTCTGGGAATTTTGGGAATTTTGGCAATTTCGGGAATTCTTTACAAATTTATTTTCAAAAAATGAAACTAAAAATTTTGAAAAATATGTAAAAGAATTTCACAAAAATTCAATGGGATTTGATAATTCGGATTTTGATAATCGTGTCAATATTTTAATTAATAAAACAAAATTTGGTCAACATTTTGCTCACATTATTATTTCAAATGAAAATGGAAAAAACTTTAATGTTTTATTAATTTTGGATGAAATGCATCGAGACAAGGAAATTGTTCGACAATTAAGAACCACTCCAGATAGTTATATTATTGGAAACAAAAACTTTAAAACTGAAGAAGCTGCATTGCAATATGTAAATGAGAAAACTACGTTGTATAAAAATGGAACATTTAATAATGAGTAAGTCGTCTTTTTATTAATGTAAAAATGGTCCAAGCTCTATGTTTTAAAAGTACCCCAACCAATACGATTTGAACAAAAAACTTTTTTTTCCCTTCAGCGAGGCATTTAAAAAAAATAAAGATAAATGAGGAAGATTATCTAATTAAATTTGTTCGCGGACTTAGAAATAAATTAAAAAAACCGTAACTTTGGATGGTTATTTGTCTACCAAAGAAAACTCTTCTAAAACTGATAAATCTAAAAGCGTATTTGTGCTTGCTAGGAAAAGGGTACGAGAAAAGAGTTCTTTGTTTTATGGATTGTGTAAAAACTAAAAAAGGATACACATTTTTTTTTATTTTATCACTCAAAAAAATATTTTGAATTTCAGAAAAAAAAACTTCAGAAACTTTAAGAATTAAACTAAAAATAAGATAGGTTTATCCACTTTTACAATTTTTTTTAGCAGGAGTCATCAGAATTCTTTGAATCCCAAAAACTCTTTTTTCTTAAATTTTTTATTTTAATCTTGAGACAAAAAATACTGACAAATATTTTTTCTGCTATTTTTTATCTCGAAGGAATCAAAAACTTTACTAACTTATTATTATTATTATTTTTTAGTGAAGCTTCTTATTGGCGAATGGTGAAATGCCCTTTAGATTGTTTAACAAATCCTGATAAATATTTACTTCCTGGTGATTATATTACTCGCAACTTGGATGGCTTGAATAAAGCTTCACATGCTGGAATATATTTTGGTTGCGGCAAAGTTGTCCATTATGATACAAAAGATAAAGCAGCAAATTTGCTTCAATGCACTATGGGAAATGGCGATCATCACGTTCATGTTGCAAAAATCGAAGGTTTTGTTTCACATACTCAACAAGAAATTAGAATTTTAGTTCACTGCTTTCAACAAGCCACTCAAGAAGATAAAATTAAGCTTGCGATTGAATTAACTGAAATAAAATATGGCGAACATACATATCAATTTTTAACGAATAATTGTCAACATTTTGCTTCACTTGTTTCTTGCGGCCGGCTTGAAATGATTGATAAAGAATTGGTTCAAGATTCTGCGGTTGCCATAGGTGCTACTTTAGCTGGTATGGTCATAGCTGGATATGGTGCTAAAAAACTTTATGATTGGTGGTTTACCACATCTGAGGATAACACAGCGACCACAACCACAGCAATTAAAAAAGTGGACGACGATGAAAATGATAAAATAAAAAAGAAGGATGGAAAATAATTTATTAAATATTTACATCTGAATTAAGCATTCAATTTTAATGTCTTAAATTTTTGTTCGAAATTCTAAGCAAACATACTTTCACAAAATAAGAAAAATATTGTTAAAAATGCCCTAAATTATGTTTTTTACAAAATAAGTTTAAGCAAATTTTATATTTTTGAAGTTTTGTTTTTTATTTGAAATGAAAAATTATTTTTTATTAAGAATAACAAAATACAAGAACATAAAAAAACAAACAAAGAAAAAAACACTTTTTTTAATTATCCAAACTTGTAACAATATTATAACATTTGCTTGTGAAATCAAATAATAAAGTAACTTTTCCATCATCCTTTTCCCAATCTCCATATTTTACAAGCTTATTTTCAACAAAAACTCCAATTCTGCAATTCAAAAGTATAGTAATCGCATTACAATGAATGGGTGTCATTTCATCGGCGAAAAGAGTTTGAAAAATAAAATCATCATCGTGAGTCAATTTATTGAAATTTGTGCCAAAACAAATGCCTGGAAAATAATTTAATTTTGTAAAAGTTTATTTGAGTCTCGAAATTGAAAAAAAAAATTTACCTAATTTTTTAAAGTTTTTATAGAAAAATTGATTCACTGCTTTTTTGATTGGAGAATCTTCTTTGCCTGTGAGTAAAAGAGACAAAGCTCGAAAACCTGAATCATCTCCGGCTGAGATGATTCGAGTATTTCCGGGCTTTGAATCTGTGTTAATTCGATCGATATCTATGGTGGCCCAAAGTTGATAAGCTTCATGATTGTAAGGCAATTTGAGCATTTCACAAACAGTTTTCAACCAAAGTTTCGAAGGATTATTGAAAGCAAAAGTTGTAACAACAGGAATTTGAGGATGTTCACTTTCAATTGCTGGGAAATTTATAGTTTTCGATGATGATGAAGCTGAGGATGATGGCTGGTCAAGAGGTGAGGGAGACATTCTAAAAAAATAATAGTGAAATATAACAACTTTAATCAACAACAAAAATATATAAGGAATTTTTGGTGAAAAGAAGCCTGAACATTTTGATTCAAGTCAAATTTTGTAAAACAAAAAATTACTAATAAATAAACAAGCTAAATTCTTGGGAATTAAAGGGCGTCTCGAAACTCAAAAATTTCGCTACAAATCAAGATTTAAATACTCAAAAAACCGTTTAATAAAATAAAAATTTTCCAGGTGCCATTGACTCTTTAAGACAATGTAATTTAATTTTAGATAACAACCCATAATTTAGAGGGGGGAAAAGTTAGCTTTGTTCAAAATTTTCAAGATTTTTAGTTCTTTCTTAAAACTAAATATGAACACACTCAAACTCGATGATCTCAAGTTTCGATTCATCCCGGTATAACCCAAACTCCTCAATTTCCAAAACAAAAATAAACTTACTCATGATCACCATCATCATCATCATGCATTTCCATTACAAATGGCCTACTATTATTTGCCGCTTTAGGCTTATCAAATATTCCATTTCTGTAAAAAAAGCATCCGATCATTAAAATTTTTGAAATATGAAAATTATAAAATCTTAAAACAACAACAACTTACATTGAACTAATAACATCATTAACAGAAGCACCAATTTTTGGAAGTTTTCTTATATCTGTAATTCCCCCAGCAAATTTTGGTGGTGGTGGAACAGCCCCTCGATAAACAATTAATGGAGATTTAATAGTTTTAGGCCCACGTTTTTGACTCATTCTTCGATTTTCAAATGTTTTTTGTCTTGCTTCCACTTCCATTCGAGAATATGGATTGCATAAATGATTCAAAGGAACTTGAAGGATGCCATTTTCAAATTGTGCAAATTTTCTTGTTTTATCCAATTTATTGCATCCAAGACAATACCATTTGCCCAATGTATTGCCATATTCTCGAACATAAAATAAAGTGTTGGGTTCATTAACAATTAAACGCATATTTGGAACTCCATCTCCACTTAAACCATATTTAAATTGATTGGATGGAACTGAACGATAATTAGTTGGAGTTAAAACTGTCACGGGTCTGCTAATGGCGGGTATAGGTGGTGATGATCTTGGAGATGATGCAGCTGAAGAAGCTGACGATTCTTTTTCAACTGAGAATTCACTAAAAAAAATAAGGGTTAAAAAGTAAGAAAAAAGTTAAAAAAAAGCTGAGAAAAGCTAAAAGTTTTTGGATTTTATTCAAAATTTTTTAGAATAATTTTTTTATGCAAAAACAGACTAAAAAATTACTGAAAAAGCCAGTATTTTTGATGAGTTTAGTTAATTTTGAACAATTTTTTTAAATAAAAAAAAACTGGGAAGATATTTAAAAAATCGTATAAAACTTTTAGTTTTTTCCTCAGCTTTTTTAGTAAGTATATATATTCGACTTACGAAATAATTTCAGGTTTTTCATCCATTATTTCATCCTTTACATCGATCACTTCTTCTCCAACAGTTCCTATATATTCTCCCTCTTCATGGTGATGACTTTTGCCATTAGATTCATCATCAATAGAGCTGCTGCCATGTCTCGGAATTTCAGGAGTTCCATTAATTTTATTCTTTATTTTGTCTTGTTTTATCATAGCTTCTTCATATGAAAGTGCTGAGCACAAATGACTCGCAGGAGCATAGAAAGTTTGCCCTTCCAATCGACCATTATTCATTTTTCGATGTGGTTGCAATCGGCATCCAAGGCAATACCATTTATCTCGAACATATTTAGCATATTCCCTGATCAAAGAATGATTGCGTTCTTCAAAAACAAAAAGTCGGGTGCAATCTTCGCCATAAGCATTGATTCCAAATTCATATTCCCCGGGAACAACCTTTCGAAAAGTTCTGGAATAAAATATTGGAGTTGTTGGAGGAATTTTATCACCTTGATATCGAGTTTTCATTTTCATAATGGTTCGAATCACCGGGGGCTTGGCTTCACTGGATTTGGCTCCGCTGAAAATAAACGAGATTGGTTTTGGAAAAGAGATAGAATAGAGAGACTTACTTTCGAGTATTGTGAGGACTCATAATTTGTAAATCAGGCTGATGGGTCAAATTAGAGAAATGATTGTAAAAGTGCAAAGTTGATAAAATCTGAAAAGGGTATATATATAAAAACTTGGAATTTTAAGAGGGTTTTATTTATATATTTTGCGACGCGTTTATTACATAATTCACGATTTCATCTTAATATTCTTGGGTTATCAAGTAGCAAGAAAAGGATCAAAGTTGCTGCAAACCGACAAACTTTAAACAATAAATTTCTCAAACTATATTTATTAATTATAAAAAAAACCTTAGAATACGCGCCAAATATTTTCTTTCTTTCTAAAAAATTGCAATGATGCTTCTCTCTTTTTTTTAATCAAGAAGATTGCAAACGCAATGGAATGGTTTTTTCTTTAGGAGATTTTCTTTGGAAGAGTTTTTTGCAAATGCGCCCTTGCAATGAATGGGAGGACGCACTCCAGCGCAAATCTATGCACCTCTCAGAGACAAATTTGATATCAGTAAAGAAAAGTTTTAGCACGAAAATAAAAGCTTTTTTGCTGACGAACAAAATAAAGTTTATTTGGAGAAAAAAATGCAAACGATTAAAAGACTATAGATATTTTGATTCAAAGAAATACACAATTTAGCAATAACTTAAACATCCAAGGGGAATATAACAAACGAAATAATGGGTATGCAACTCATGTTTTTTCCATTAACAAAAAATCTTTTGCAGTAACAAAGTGTTACTTATAAAACTTTTATTCCAGGTTATTTTAAATAAAACCCAATCACATCATTTTCTCTTGATACAAAATTTAAAAGGGCGCTTCAATTTGCATAAAGCTAAAGTTAAATTTTCAAAAAATATACTTTTTGGCTTCAAAATCTACAGTTTTTTTAGATAACTTTTTTCTGCTTATTACGATTTGTGATTTTTGATAGTTATTCAAGTTTTCCCATAAAGCTTTTAGAATTCATATTAATTAACCTTGTCATTTCTTATGTCTCCGCCATCCCACGTTCACGTTTGCCAGAATAGTAGTTGCAATTTTAAGAGTTATTATTATTATTTTTTTATTTTAACAATGGAAGTTTTTCTCTTCCAAAATGTTTGATTTTACATTGGCTTATAACTTTTAAAAATCAAAAAAAGCATTAATGACATATTGCAGAATTATAAATTTTGCGATTTACACCTTGCACTTTTTGTCAAAGCGTTTCTCCGCTGCCAAAAATAAAACTCTCGTCATTCATTCGTTGCAATTATTTATCTCCCATTTTTTTTTGCAGCACTTATTTGACTTTTTATTGAATAAATTAGTGAATATAATTTTATTATTATGTCATTAACTAAAAAACCAACTGCAGCCGGAGGGAATCCTGAATTATTGGAAGTTACTCAAAAACTTGCCAAATTGGATCACAATAATTTGAGAGAATTCTTCCAAGGCTTTAATGAAATTTATAAAGATTTAAATGAAAAGAAACTTATTTTGGAGGTAAGTTTCCTGGTTTTAATAGAATAAAATTTTTGAAAGTTTTATATTTTTCGTTTTTCAGGAAGAACAAATAATTTTTGAAGAAAGTGTCCCAGAATTGCAAGGAAAAATAAAAGATGCCCAGAAAGTTGCTGAAAAAATTCGATATGAAACTATCAAAGCTTTTGAAGATGCAGAAAAGCAGCGAAACGAAAGCCTCAAAAAACTTGAAACTAAATCCCCGGAACTTTTCGAATCTCTCATAACTTTGGCGGAGAAAAAACAAAGTTTGGATGTTTTGATTTTCACAAAAATTTTTCAATCCAAAATTGAAGAAGCTAGAATAATGATCGATTCTCGAGCTTTCAACCAATTTCGAGGAAAAATTAATGAAATTTCTAAACTTTGCCATAATTCTGCTACGGTGAGTTTCATTTTTGCTTTTTCCTCTGAATTCAATGTTTATATATGCAAATTTATTTTGTTTTCAGATTTCATACGTAATTGAAGAATCATTTAATGAAAATTTCAATGAACAAATTTATGGATTTATTGAGCAATTTAAAAAGTCATTGCAAGAAAAATTTGTGATGATTAAATTTCCATTTGAAACAGCTGTGGATCATCAATATGTTAAAGGCGAACTTGAAATTATTACAGAAGTTTTAAAAACTTTACATGAACTTTATCAATATTTGGGTGAAAATGAAAGGTATGTAAATTGGTTCACTTAAAATCAGGCATAGACCAGGAAGGGATAGAATAGAAATATGATAGGCTGTCAAAGTTTGAAAGAAAAATGATAAATTTAGTATTTTTGCTTTTAAATAAGGAAAAAAACTATCCACGATTTTCAAAAAGCAATTTTTTGGTTTTTCATAGCACCAACTAAAGTTGTAATGGAACTTATAAGGCCCCACAAAAATTGGAAGAAACATCGAAAAGTTCTAATGCGTCATCTAAATTTGATATAAATTCTTATTTGAATATCTCAAAATGCATTTTGGCCTTCAAACATTTTTTTAAACTTTTTTATTTCGAGTATGCAAATTTTTTGTTTCTGCAGTCACATATATTTTTTCTTTAAAAGCTTTTTATCTTTTTAATGATAATAATTTTGTTTTTCAGGATCTCAATTTTGGAAATAATTTTCACAGAGTTTGAAAAACGTTTTCGCTTTCATTTTTATGGTGAAAAACGCACGAATGATCCATCAAAACCTCAATGGTTTTATGCTGAATTATCTGCTTGGATTTCAGCGAATGTTATGTTTATGGAAGGCTACTTGCAGCCTCTTTTTAATGAAGTTAGTTATTTTTTCCATTTTTTATATTCCAAATTTTATCGTGTGCTTTTTTTCCTAGATCCAACCCGATGTTTCTGTAACAGAAGAATTTATCGAATCTTTGGTTGCTTTGGCGTCGGCAAAAGTCCGAGATTTAATTTCATCCGAAACTTTCGTAAATGATAAACGACTCCTTTCACATTTAATTGATGAAACTGTAATTTTTGAAAAAGAGCTTCAAGAAGTTTATTTATATCCTGAATCTTCGCCACACACTATTTCGGAATTATGCCGAGAAGATATATTAAAAGCATGGATTGAAATGGAAAGGGATACCATTTCAGCGGGAATTGATAATATTTTAAGCGATCAAAATGCATATGATTCTCGATTTCAAGATGCCACTGATTTGGATGAGGTATGTAATTTACTGCTATTTTTGAACAGGAAAAAGCAAAATGTTGCTTTCCGTCCAGGGGTGAGCGGATATCCGTGTCCGTGTCCGTTTCCGCGGATATCCGTGGTTTTTTCACGTCCGTATCCGTATCCGCTTCCGAAAAATTTTTTTTTAATATCCGTGTCCGTATCCGTATCCGTGTAAGCCTTAAAAATGAAAATTCTAATACAAAATTTCCGTGTCCGTGTCCGTTTCCGCGGATATCCGGGCACTTTTGGATTTCCGTGTCCGTATCCGCTTTTACGGAACTGCCTGACGTCCGTTTCCGTATCCGTCCGTCTAAGGAAAAGTCATGTCCGCTCACCCCTGTTTCCGTCATTTTGACACAGCATTTTTAGCAACGATACTTGTTTTAGGGGAAGCTATAGTTTAAAATCCAACAGTTGTAAATTAAAAATTGTAATTTTAAATTATTGACTTTCTATTTGTCGAAAAATTTTCGTTTTATTGAGGAATTTTTTTGTAAATTGTTTTTTTATTTTGCCAAAAACCACATGAAAGCAAATTATGGTTATAAATTTACATATAATCCCGCCATATTTTTTAGCATCAAGTTCCCAATTTTGCTGATGCCTTTGTTATTCTCATGCAAGCTATGACTGAACGATATCGTTCAATTCCAGATGAACGAATTCAATGTCAATTTCTTAAACTCCAACTTATTATTGTTGATGAATTTCGTAGTCGAATAGTTCAAATTGGACAAGTTGGTGAAACTCCTTTAACTTATCCCAATCCTCAACTTCTTAATGCACTATGGTAAACTTTAAAAAAATTTGTCGCCTGCTTTTTGACATTTAAGAATTATAAATAAAAAATTTTTAAGGTACATGACAGAAATATTGGATGAATGGAGTGCTTTTCCTGATTTTATTCGACTTCAAAGTTTTGCAACTTCGGGTGGAAATTTAAATATGAAAGGCACCTTTGATGACCAATCAGGTCTATATCGACATGTTTGGAGACAACGAGCTCGAGCTCTAACTGAATATTTCGCGGATTTAATTCGACACAAATTAAAACCCTACACCTCGGTTAAATGGTTTATGATTGAAAATCGCGGCCAACATCAACAACCTTCAACAATTTCCATAGAATTTATTCCATTTTTAAAAGAAGTTGAAAGACTTATTAAATGGATAAATAAAGAAATTTCACCTGTTTCTGTGATGACTTTCTATCATTTAACCAATCATGAAATTTGGAATGCTTTTGATGAAATGGTTATAAGACAAACTAATTTTAAGTTAGTCTTTTAAAAACTTAGGGAGGCCAACAAGAAATAAAAAGTTTTTGCAAAGGCTTTTTTTGGTCTCGATTCGAAAGGTATTAAAAACGCACTTTTTTATTTTACTTTCTTGTTCTTTTTTTAAATTAAAATTCTATGACAAAATTTACCGTTTATTTATTAGACTAAACGCCTCTAAAAATGAGTAAAAAAATCAAAAGTAAAGCTTCCTCAGTAATCGCTTCAGGACCAATATTTATATACGTTTTATTCCAAGATCGATTGAGGCCATTTTTAGATAGAAATTTGTGATATTTGTGCTTACATTTTTGTTTAATTTTAGTTACCATGGCGCAGCACAAATGTTTTTCGACATCACCACTGAATTAATTCCTATGTTGGAATCACTTTATAAATGGCCTAAAATTATTGCTGGCGATGAAACTCTAAATAAAGTAAGACTAAATTCGACTTTTTGGTTTTTCTTATTCATTTAAAAATAATTTCAGAAATGTGTCGAAATTCTCAATTCCCTCAAACTTTTATCCCTTCCAACTCCAACCGCAATTTTATTGAAGGAAGAGGTTGAAAGAATCCCCGAACAAATGTTGGAAGAAAAATTACAATATTTTGATATTTCTGAACTTTCTAAACAAAGAGTTTTGGATTTATTTAATCAACGATGTGATATGAATTCTTTTATCTAAAAAATATTTCACTGAGTATTTATTAAAAAAATTATTGTTTTTGAACGATTTTATTGGTGTTTTTATTATTCTTTTAATTTTTTAGCTTTAAAATTGTGAAATTCAATAAAAGCTTGCTTGATTGGAAATAAATTTTGTTTTATTTGCTGCCTTTAAATTATTTTTTTAAGAAATTTTTTTTTGTTTTATATTCGTAGCATACGTTTTTTTTGACACAAATTTTAAATCATTTTTTTCATTTTTAAAATTAAAAGAAATAAAAGACTTTTCTTGAATGAATTTCGAATGTTCAAAAAAACATTTTTAATTGCTCAAAAAAAGAGAAAAGAGTTTTGCCTCATTTTTTTTACAAGTTACGCTCACGTTGTTTCTATTAACATGAGAAGAACTTTTTATTTATTTTGCAAAAAAAGTCAGTATAAAAAATATCCTAGCTAATTATTTATTATTAATTATTTTTAAAAAAAATTTCCGCAACTTGGGGATTAATAAACTAGCTTTCTCACACAGTCTACATATTTTCTAAGTAATGGAAAATAAAGGCTTTGATGGAGCAGTAAAAGCGACAATAACAAAAAAAGTTGGAGAAATTTATTAAAGCAATAAAAAATATGTTTTTTTTGTTGGTTGAAGAAACAAACATCTTTTTTTTATTACCTTACCAAGAATTTATAAAAAATATTTATCACAGCGACGCAAGATTCTTTTAAATTTCATTTTATTTTAAGCAAAATTTTTAAAAACTATGTCGTTTTCTACAACATCGACGACGACAATGTCTTCAAAAATAGCTGAATTATTGGAAGAATACAAAAAGAAAATGGCCTTTTTCGATATGTTTGATTCATTGATAAATATTTCGCAATATCCAATGTATTTTTCAATGGTTTTGGATATTTTTATTTTAATATTTTTTGCAAAAAATTTTATTAAAAGCAAAAATTCTTTTTATCGAACTCCATATTTTTATACTTTAAATATTGGATATTTTATTCATTTTTATGAATGCATTCACGCGACAATAGTTTTTAATTCAAATATATTACAACGAATATATAATTTAAGTGATTTTATGTATTCTTTTAATATATTTCAAACATTATTTATGGAAATTTTTTACACGACATGGAATATTACTTTGATTTTGAATAAATTTACAGCTCTTTGGTTTCCTACAAATCATGCAAGGGTAGGAAAGTGACAAAGGATTAAAATCAAAGCAATCTGTAGAAAATACTATGAAATAAATAATTATTGGATCAAAAAGCTAGAAAATTTTAAGCGTGTTTTTGAATAAAAATGTCAAAATGAAAGTTTCTTTGTCGAGATTGAACACTGACGTTTTTTTTAATTGATTTTTTGTTTTTAAATCAAAATATTTGGGAAAGAATTTATAACGAAATTATAAACCTTAAATATTTTTATTTGAACTACCTACTTTTTTATTTGGAGTATTTAATCTTAATTCATTTTTATTTTATTCTTTTTACATTCAAGTTTCAAGCATAATTTTTATTTTTATGTTGCATTTTCGAAAAAACCTAAATCCTTCAACTGAACTAACTATCATGCTTTTTAAAAAAATAAATTTTACCATGAAAATAAGTTTTTAATTTTTAGAATATTTTTGCTCCAAAAATATGTGGTTTTAATCTTTTTTCATTTTAAAATCCTTTTTTAAAGCTTTTTCTTTCTCTCTATGTACTTTCATTTATTTTTTTGTCACCAAACCTTAAAGGACCATATTCATTTGCTTCTTTTTTTCAAACACGCGTTTGATTATTCGTCGCTACAGGATAACAAAATTCGTGTGAAGGCGGCAAATTTTCCCTTCTTCAAAAATTTTAAAATTTTTTGTAATTTCTGGAGATTTCGCCTACATGAAGAAGGTTAATAGCATTAATACTACCTATATTCATTACTTTCAATATGTTAAGTGGTGGTAAGCTACTTCGAAGAGGAGATACATGTGCTTGCATCAAGAAATTACAAAAAATTCAAAATTTTTGAAGAAGGAAAAATTTGCCGCCATCACACGAATTTTGTTATCCTGTAGCGACGAATAATCAAACGCGTGTTTGAAAAAAAGAAGCAAACGAATATGGTCCTTTAAGGAACAGTTTTTTTTTTGCGTTATTAAATTGAAAGCAAAAAAATACAAAAAAAATTTCTTCATCAATGATATCTTATTTTAGATGTGGTCAAAACATTTCCCCAAAATGTTAATCTTTTTATTAGGTGTACCAATTATAATTCCAATGCACATATTCTTTGATTTTAAATGTGCGTCCAATAGATATTTGAGCAATAATTGTTCAACAAAAATCAGTTACACATCTTTGGTAATAACTATTTTAACTATTTTCTCTGCCATGATTTTAACCATTTTTGCTATACTTTTTCATTCAAAAACCGCTGAAAAGTTATCTCCACAAATAGCAAAAATTGAAAAACGTTTAATGTATCAATCGCTTGCTTCTTTAATGGTTTTTGGCATTTATCAAATTTTTAATATTTATTGGAATCATTATCTCATATTTCTTGGAAATGATTGGACGGAAGGAAATTATTATATTTTTATTTATATTTCTGGAATTTTAGCAAAATATTTTAAAATAGTTTATTATTTATTTGATATTATTCTGTTATTTTGGATATCAAAAATCTTTCGAACAGATTTTTTCAATTTTTATACATTTAATTCTTATGAAAAAATATTTTTAAGAAATTCTGTATTTAATCCTTCTCGTCGGAGGACGACTACAATTTCTATTAAATCGATAACAACAATAGTTTAAAGTTGAAGTAATATTAATTTAGACCAAAAAGGTTGCTTTTTTACAAACATATTTTATATGTATTTTTTGTTTTTTATTTAAATAAAGACTGTGTTTTACTTTTGATATAAAATTGTGGCGCTTATCTTAACTGCTTTAAGAAAAAAAAAGATGTTGGAAAAAACTTGTGTTTCTTTATTTTCCAAGAATATTTGAAATATTATTTAAAAAAAGCACAGTGAAGAATAAATTAAATGGAAAAATCCAAGAAATTAAGGAAGATTTGAAAAAAAATTTTAAGGTAAAACCCAAAAAACAACAACGGGGAAAGATTTACTTAATCACCTTATTTTTCACCCTTAAACAGCATCAATTCGACGTTTTTCCATAATGAATTCTTTATCTGCCGAAAAACATATATTCTTCTATCAAAATTTTATTATGATTTAAAAAGAAAAACAGAAAATGAAAAAAATTCGATAAAAAAAGCTAATGACGTTCAAACTATTTATTTTTGATTTTTATCTGGGCGAGGTCAAATATGTTCTAGAAACAAAAAGCAGCTAAAACCTCCAAGTCCACCCGCATAATCACCGCAGCTGTTTTATTTCTTAAATATCATCATCAAAGGCAGAGCATTCTCTATCAACATAAAATTGAGTGCATAAATACCCCAAAACAGTTGACGCTGGTGTCTTCCAAACATTTTTTTTTTAAAAACTTGGCATAATAAAAGATCAATAAACGGATGTGATTTTTCTCACTTTCGCTTTTGCTTTTATTTTTTTGAGAAATAGAGAGCGAAAATAATGTGCTTATTGCCACTGACTTTTCTTCTTTTTTATCTTTAAAGGTCCTAATTTTGAAAAAAAATATAGAGAAGTGCTTCAAAATTTTTCTTTCGAATGTCCTTGATGGGGTAGTTTTTGCATGCCCTTCCTTTGATAAATTCACGTTTAGAATCATACCTAAATTCCTTGTTTTCTTTGTTCATTCATTTTCGTTTGTGAGCTTGCACGTTGTTGTCTAATAAATAGTTCATTCATTAGCAAGACTATGTTTTATTTCAATCTTTTCCTTACTGGTCTTATTTGTTAAAAGTCTTTTATTTCGTGGGTTTTTTTTATCTAAAATATAAAGAATTAGATTCTCATACATTTTTTTGTTTTATTTAAGGCCAATTTGTTTCTTTAATCACAGCGGTTATTGAACTTATAAATTTTGTAATATCATTATTGTCTTCGTTTCCATCACACAAGAGTTTTTTTGTTTTTATAAAGTTCTTATTCTAACCTCTTTTTAGATAATCCTACAAGAAACCCCATAAACATGAATTTTTCAAGTGGCCCTCGTAGAAAGATGTGTTACCTTTGCCATGAACCTATTGAAGTTATGGCACCCAAAGTTGAAATTCAACGTCAAACAGGTAACTTCCAATCCAAAAATTTTTTACAGTTTTAAACTCTTTTTTAGTCCACAAAGAGTGCTTCCGTTGTTGCATTTGTAACGAATATCTCCAACCTGGATATTGTGCCATGGACGATGGACTTTGCAATATTGCTTTCCTATTTAATTATTTTGGTCCTCTTTGGTTTTGCAGTGCACACATGATGTTGGGTTCAGGAGAAAAATTGGAAAAACTTAAAGAAAAAATGAGAAATGCTGGCCATGAAAAATCTATTCAATAAACTTTTTTTATTATAAAATATAATTTTTAAAACGCAAATTATGAATATAATAAATTAATTTTAATCAATATTAAATACATTTTCTTTTTTCCTACTCAATTTTGCTTTTTTCTCCCAACATAAAAAAAAAACTTTCTCAAATAACGTTTTTTAAGGTGTTCTGACGCAACAAAAAAAATTTTAGAATGGAAAAGCATTTTCATGAAAAAAATTTCCCTCGTTTTTTCCATGAATCAATTCTTCATCATTCTTTAACATTCTTTAAAACAAAGAAAATTTATTTTTTTAGCTTTTGAATTTTTAAATTGTACTCTTTTATTTTTTTAAGAATATATTTGGACATGAAAAAAATAAATTTAAAAAGTTGTAAAAGAATAATTTTTTTGTGTTTTTTTAGCTTTTTAGATTAACATAAATAAAACAAATTAACCATTCAATTTGGATAAAGAAATTGCTCTTTTGTATATCAAAGAAAAATATGCCGTTGCTATGGTGCAATAGCCATTAAATATAACCTTTAAACTTCCATCAAAATTATCGAAAATAAATAAAAAAAGTAAACAAAATCCGTAAAAAACATATGAGTTTAGAAAAAAAAAGTGTGATAAATAAAATGGTATTCACACATCTTTTTTTTAAATAGATATGATTGATGTATTTCTAGAAGTTATTAAATCACTATAGTCCATCTGCCTAAAAACAACAATGACACAGCTGTTTTATAAATTAAATCTCTAAAAAAATTAATGAGAGAGTATTTTTTTAAGATGGACGTGGCAAAGCAAAAAAATGCACCAAATGAGCGCTGTCTTAAAAAATTTCTTTCTTCTTCTTTAAAAATACTAAAGGGATAAAGGATCAAATACCTGCTGAGTGTAATCTTTGCCTTTTTTCACTTTCACTTTTTTTAATCAAAGATTAATTATCTGCTTATTTGTTTCTCTTTTTTTTGCTGGATTTTTCTTGCTTTTTCTTTTTTTTTCGATAATTTTTATTTAAAAATGGTGCTTTTTTCTATTTTTTGCTTTTGTTTTAAGATGTTGAGTTGATCAGCGGCAAAAAAAAGGAAGTTAAATATTTTTAACCTTCCTTTCTCAAATTTTGTTTAATATTTTTACCAGCTTTAAAGCTCTGAGATATTTTTTTGATTCAAAACCATAATTTTTTAACTAATTTTCCAGATTTTTTTTCTCTTCCACAAAAAATAACTTAATATAAAACTATGGATTTTACAAGTGATCCACGAACAAAGGAGTGTTATATTTGCCACCAGCCTATCGAAGTTATGGAACCCAAACTTGAAATTAAACATCATACAGGTAATCAGCGCTCGCTACAAAATAATATTGTTTCACACATAAATCCTATATTTTCAGTCCATAAAGAATGTTTCCGTTGTTGCGTTTGTGATGAACAACTAAAGCCAGGATTTTGCTTCATTGATGATAATTTATGCAAAGTTCAATCCTTATTCAAACATTTTGGACTTATTCGATTTTGTACCGATCACATGAACTTGGGTCCAGGTGAAAAATTGGAAAAACTCAATGAAAAAATGAAAAATGGTGGTCGATAATTTCAATAAAATTTCAATAATGGTATTTTGTTAAAAGCAATAAAACACATATTTTTTTAATCAAACAAAAAATTTATTTCAGTCTTTTGTATTTTTCTTATTATTAAAGAAACTTTTTAAATTTTTTGTTTTGAAAATGTTTTTCAAAAAGGAAACGATTCATTTTTCTCCTCTTTTTTTTAATGTGTATTTATGATTAATGAAAATACAAATTTAAAAAACTTTCTGACACAAACAAACAAAAATATAAAACAGAAAAAGTTTTTCCTTTTTTTCTCGATTCTTCACTTCTTTTCTTATTTAATGGAAAAAAGTTTAATTTTATTTCTTCTTTTTTGAATATTTTAGCTTCAAAGTAATTTTTTATTTTGTGTTATTTCGCCAAAAAATTAAGTATAATATTTGAGTTGGGTCTAATTTAATAAATTGAAAAATATATATTTGATTTTCTAAATAATCTCTGAATATTGAATAAAATAATTTTAAAAATTCCTACATATTGTAAAATGATAAAACTGTATGCTTCCCAAAGCAGAAGCAGATTAAGCATATCCCTACGAAAGTATTTCACTAAGCGCTTATTAATGAATGAAAAAATAAAACACTATTATTTTTTTATAGTAATAACAAAACATTCAAAAAAATTATATATTTTATATTACAAAAATTTAAATTCAATTAAATTACAAAGAGATCCATTTTTTTGGATAATGTGTCAAAACATTGACGACAATTTCGATGCAAATTTCATTCAAAAACAAAAAAATTTTTTTAGTAGTCAGAAGCTTTTCGGCTTTTAACATATTTTTGAATTTGTGGAACTCCATGAACTTTCTTTTGATATTCAACCAATTTTGGGTAGTTTTTAGCAAAATTGGGATCAAAATTTTGCATGGATACAAAACTTTCTGCCATAGCAAAATCCCCCCATGTTAAGCCTCCATTAGCTAAAAAGCCTGATTTGGATTTGGAAAGGATTTCAACCAAACGTGGAAACATTTTTTCTGCAGCCGGTTGATAGACAGTTTTGAGGAGCTCGTCTTTATCACCTTTTTCACGGCCTACAACAACGAGAAAGTATGGACGAGTTTCAAGCATGAAATCTCGATAAGTTTCAGTGATGGATTCCATTTGAGCATTTTCCCATGCATCTTTTGCGACGAGGCCAAATTTCGCTGCAAGATGTCGACAAATTGCTAACGATTCAGCTAGAGGCTTTCCATCAACTTCGATGTAAGGAAGTTTGCCAGTGGGTGTCTCTAAAAATTTAAATACAATACTTTTTAAAATTTTTAAAAACATTAGTTTCTGGCTAGACCCGTCAATAAAAGCCGAAGAAAAAAAGATTTCCATCATGAAACCCAAAAGTTTGTTTCAAAACAAAACAAAAATTTTTTTTAATGTTTTAATTTACGCGTCGAGACTCTAAGTAAATTATATTTTTTGAATGAAAAACACTTACTTGCTTTATGCTTTGGCCACTCTTCCTGAGTGTATCGAACATCTTCAAATGGAATATTTCCATAATGAAACATAAGTCGAATGGTTTCACCAATTCCGCGAACATCAAAATAATAAAGTTTGTAATTAACCATATTTTTTTCAACAGCGTTGAAGAAAAAAGAGAAGAAAAAAATAGGAGGCAAAGATTTATTTTTTTATTTGTAAATTTTTTCAATGGTTTCTTTTATACCTTTTTAAAATGTGCTCCTTTTGTGTTTGTAAGCCATTTTATAGCAGGTGTAATTTTTTTTTGTTGCACAAAGCATAAACTAAAAAACTATAACATTTTTTGTTTTTTTTTTGTCACAGAAAATAATAATAATAAAGTAGCAGAAAACCAAAAAAAAATGAGTGAAAGAAGGCAAAAGTTTTTTTAAAGACCAGGCTCGTTAATGTATGTATTTACAACTAACTATTATTTCCAAACCATATTCTGCTGCTATTGTGACGGGGCTTTTCTTGCAAAGTTTTTATTTAAATTATAATTTTAAAATGTGTAGTAGCAACAAAATAAAAGTCTATAAAAAATTTGTAATTGCTTAAAGTTTATTGAAGCCAAAAATAAATAAATAAAAGATTTCGCAGAACTTCGATGAACTTGAATAATGTTTTTTGTTTTCTTTTGAAATCATAAATGGCATTTTACCTTTTCTGTGAAATTTTAAAGAATACAGCTTTATTTTTGGCTCATAATTTTAATTTACATTGTTTTTTTAAACAATATTTTTCAGTGAATGTGTCAGCAGAAGAAAGCTGAATCATATACATATTTGAAAAACATGAATAAGCGAGTCCCTGATTTTCTTTTCTTTCATTATTCATCTTTTCTTTTTTCTTTGTTTTATTTCTACAAAATAAAAAAAGAATCATTTTTACGTTTGAATTTTTAAGACTTTTTTTTATAATACTTTTTTGCTTATTTTTTTTAACATTTATTAAAAAAAAGTAATCTTTTGCATGAAAAAACATTGTATTGTTGTCTATGTTTTGTATTCTTAATGTAGTTGTAAATTGTGACTCTCTGTGAATCTGAAGGAACTCTGAAAGAATTCGTAAATAAACGTCTAAAATAAACCCCGTCCGCGACAACGACTCTGTCGATGCAAAGGGGCTGCTATGGGCGATAAAAATAATAAATTAGCGAACGAAAAATATACCAAATACAAAAAGATATGAAATATAAAATTTCTTGCTTAAATAAAAGAATGTATATGTGGAATTAATTATGTGTAAAGCAACTATTTCTCTTTTTTTCTGATCGTTGCTTCTGTTTAATAATCAGGAAGCTTTTTGTATTTTTTTTTGCTCGATTTTCACTCAAGTTTCAGAAGCATACCTTCAATTGAATAAACAATATTTTTTCAGCCGATTAATTGCTTTGTCTAATTTATTTTTCCTGAAGTGTTTTGCCCTATTTATCTTTTGTTAAATAAAAAATATAAAAAGTTACAAAAGTATTGTATGTATTTTTGTAAAAAAAATTTGATATCTAAATGAATGAAAGGAGAATATACGCAACGAATGTAGTAAATGAAACTCTCTAAGAAATACAAGAAAGCAATAAACTTAAAAGGCAAAAAGTTGTGAAAAAAGAAAAGAAAAAAAGGGTCTCAATAAAAGATGAGAATATTGCGTGAAGCTTTCGTCTATATTGCCTTTCCTCCATAGAAAAAAGTTTTTCTTTTGTTCCATGCATTTAAAAGTAAGCAAATTCCAAATTCTTTAAAGGAAAAATATTTTTTTGTCGTCCAAGGCATTTATTTTTACTTTCATGCTTCGAAGTTTGCAGACATCATACTTTTAATTTTAACCTTTTTTTAATTTAAAATATTCTTGAGTTTCTCATCGGTGGCCATTTTTATTATTATTACTCTACCTTTTTCTTATTAATTTTTTTTACAACGTCGACAAATTTACTCTGTGTGTTACCTTAATAAAGCGTAAACGAGGAATAAAAGAGTTTTAAAAAAATTGCCAACAAAAAAAGGTTAAAAATTAATAAATTAATTTTCTTTATTTACCTTTTTTTTGCAGTAGCCGTTAATGAGAAGCAAAAAGTGTGTGTGATGGTCGTGGAAAAAAGAAATAGAAAAAGTGTTATAACTTATTCATCTCCATTCAATATTACCAACAAAAAAGACATTGTCACGATGGCTACAGCAGCAGCAGCAGCAACAACAACCGCGGCATCTTCTGTACCAGGAGGAGCGATGCCCACAAAAACAAAAAAACCAACGTCATTTCAACCATCATCCAAAAACCAATTGAAAGAAGGCTCACAAAGTCAAAGGTGTTGCCATAAAATTAACGATAATAATAATATTTTAAATAACAACAAGAAAATTTATAAAAAAAGTAAGTCATTTTTTTATTCCCTAATGTTTTTTATTTAAAAAAGGAGCAGAAAAAAGTAACAAAAATTTTAATTATTTTATTAGAAGCCTAAAAAAAAGAATTTAGTTATTTTATTTACTCATTTATTCACCTTTCTTTTTTCTTGTGGAAATTATTTTTTTCTTTGCTTTCTGTTTTTTGGTTATTTACAAATACGAGCAGCCATAGTGCGTTTTTGTGTGTTACTTTGTTATTTCTTTTTTGTATTTATTTTTTTGTTCTTTTGGGCGGTGTTGGACTTTAACATATTAAAAATTAAATTTTTTTCCTTTTATGTATTTCGCAATAACAACAAACAAAATTATTATATTCTTTATTTTTAACAACAAAAAAAACTAGTGACTCATGTCTTTATATTTGAGCAGTCGACATTCGCATTTTATTGATGATGAAATCTTTGAGGATAAACGCCTCCTTTTTTTGGTTGTTGTTAGTTTCTTGTTTTAACTTTTCTACTTATTTAAATTGTTTAAAACCCAGCTTTTTTCAAAAAAATTTTTTATTTAAAAAAAGTCTGAACGAAACAAAAAAAATGTGTTCGTGAAAAGTGTTTAAAATAGATTTTCCTCTTTTCTTTTGTGTATTTTTATGTTATTTTTTTTCAATGTATGTAGTTGCTAACAAAAATCTTTTTTGCTTTTATTTTATTTATTCACCTGGGCGTTGTTGTCATTTTATTTATTTTTAAACAAGGTATAGAGGTGCTGCTTTAAATGTCCTTGTTTTTTTTTTAAATATGTGTGGAAAGGAAAGAAAAAAAGAATGAAACATTTAAAGCTGGTTTCTTGCTGACAACCAAAAAAAGCGAATGGCACCGCATAACTGCTGCCATCTGGTTGTGGTGGGGCTTTTGACCTCCTGCCGTTGCTGGTTGGTAGCAGCATTGGCTATGACGGAAACGGATGGGTTTTTTTTCTTTTCTGGACACATATGTCGGCAGCAATACAAACAGCCATGAAAAAAAAACTTTCTTGACGCGCGTATTTTTTTCTTTCCTTTTTTTGAAATTCGGAAAACTTTTTTCTCTTTCATCGTTTATTTTTTTACTTTTTTTTATGTTTTTTTATTTCCCCTTACCTTCGTATCCATAGTTTTTCTTTGGTAATGGCGCCCATTTTATAAACATGTTTTTTATTCTTAAAATTTATTCCTTTGCTTACTCCAACTTTAAAAAACTTCGTTTTTCTCGAAATATAAAGAAATCTTTTATTTTATATTTATATTTTTGTTGAGAAAATTTTTTTGTTTTTAGGCACATTATCCTCATCCAAAAAACACCCCAGAAAGTATTTAACTAAAATAAAAATGAATGGATTTTCCGTTGGACAACAAGTTGAAATAAAACGCTCCGATGGCAGGGTTCATGGAGCCATTGTGGTTGGATTTGATGAAGAGGACCATTTGGTTAAAGTCGAATGGTATGAAGAAGTAAGTTGGTTGGCCCAAAAATGATTTTGTTACAAAATTTCTTAAAAACCGATACAACTTGTAATTTTTCAATTTTTTTAAATACTGATTTCAATTTCTGAATTATTTAAAATAAAAAAATGCTTTTATACCAAACAATTCTCTTGGGTATTTTATTTGCCTTTTATTCTCAATTTTTCTAATTTGCACTTTATTTAATTTTTGAGTTTTAAGACTCAAATGTTTTTTAACCTTTGACGCTATATTCTCGAACACTCTTTTTTCTTTTAAAAAAACACATATTTGCTTTGTCAAAAAATGTTTTTTAATAACAAATATTTAATAAATTAAATATTGTTTTTTTAAGGGTGAAACTAAAGGAAAAGAAATAGATTATCGAGCTTTAATAAAAATGAATGCCATTTCCAATCCTTTTACTGACGCCCTTTCTGAACAAATTAAAAAAGTTCCGACGGTCGTAAATAAATTACCTCCTCCACCAACTTCAAAACCATTAACTCGAATAAAAACTCAACAAACAACTGCTTCTAAAGTGTCGACGACAATTGATCCAAAAACTATGAGGTTTAAATTTTTTTTTCTGGTTGGATATTTTGAAGAACTAAAATTTTCAGGTCTGTTATTTCTGAGAAAGATAACGGAAAAAATGGTGGTATTTCAAATTCAAATAAAACTTTAACAAGGCCTAAAACTGAAAGTAAGTTTATAAGTTTTTTCTTTTCTTTTTATGGAAGTATAAAAAATATTTTTATTATAAAACAGTGGCAAGTCACAATAATTTTTCTTTAAACTAAATCGGCTAATATTATTTTTTTGACTTTTAAAATACTCAGGAAGTTTAGAAAAAATAAGTTGTTTGCTTTTTTTCGATCTCATTTTTTTTGGGTAATAATATCATTTTTTGTTTTACTTTTTTCATCCTATAAAATTAATACTAATACATTTTAAATACGTTTTATCGGTTTACTTTTGCATTTTTTTTGTTGCATCTCTTTCTTTTATTTCTGCCATCTACCTTCGCTTTTTCAGCTGCTACATTTTCTTCATATCTTTAAGCCTTAGTATTTTTAACAACGGAAACCCAAGGTTTTTCCTTCCTTGTTGATTCGGCAGGTTCATACCACTAAAAAAATAAGTATCATTAATTGTTAATTTTCACTCTTAAATTAATTTACTTTTACATGATAGGATAAATGAAAAGAGAAAAAATATGTTAAAAAAATCAATAATAAAATATTCAAAAAAAAGAAGAAGCTTTTTTACAACCACAAAAAAACACATAAAAAAAGTTTTTTTTAATAAATAAAAGAATGTTGTCAAGAAATGAAAGATTTTTTTGCGGTGATAAAAATTTTTCTTAACTGCTCTAAGCTTATTTTTTGTTGATAAAACCTTTTTTCCAGAAAAACAATGATGCCATAATTTTTACGTGTTATTTTTTTCAGCCACCAAGACTTCTAGAGAAAAAGAAAATTACGAACCTTCTTCAGCTATAGAAGATTCAATGCCTTCAAATCCCCGATCTACAAGCGTCATTAGAGAATCCCATGCTCAGCGAGAAGAAAGAAAAGTAAAAAATTCTGAAACTAAACGAAAAAAATATATTTCAAATGAAATTGATAAAAGTAGTAGCAATTGGCAATTTTTATCTATGATAAATGAATATCGTTCATCCGTGGATTTTCGGCCCATTTCCCCGTCCGACGATATATTGGATAATGATATTTACGTTTGTATTCGAAAACGTCCACTTGATAAACGAGAATTATCTAAAAAAGAAATCGATGTCGTGACTGTGCCTAACAAGGACCACGTTGTTGTTCATCAACCTCAAACAAAAGTGGATTTAACAAAATATTTAGAAAATCAAAAATTTCGTTTTGATTATGCTTTTGATGAAGATTGTGATAACAAAATTGTTTATAGGTAAGTTTAGGCGATCAAAAGAAAAATCGCTTATATTTGAATTTTTTGGCAAATATCATTGGAAAATCTTAATTTTCCCTATGAGACCTTTTATACTGTATTTTTTAATTTAGTTTAATTTGTGAAGAATTAAAAAGGCAAAATATCCATTTTTAGATTCACAGCTCAACCTTTAATTAAAACAGTTTTTGAAGGTGGTTATGCTACAGTATTTGCTTATGGACAAACGGGTTCTGGTAAAACTCATACCATGTCTGGAGCATTTCAAGGAAAAACACAGGTTTGTATTTATTTATGAACATTGGACTTTTAATATACACATAACACAAAGATTATGGCTTTGTTTTTAAACAAAGAACAAGTGTTCGACAAAATGAGTTTTTTAATGTTTAATTATTTTAAACTTTTTTAATGCATTAAAAACTCAAAAAAAAACCGAAACAAACAAAAATTATAAAAATAAGGAACTAAAATTTAAAATTGTGGGATTTTTATTATCAATGAAAAAATTTTTAGGATTACACCGCTGGAATTTATGCTCTGACAGCAGAGGATGTATTTCGAAAACTTAATAATCATGAATATCAAAAAATGAAAATGACAATAAAATGTAGCTTTTTTGAAATATATGGTTCAAAAGTTTTTGATTTGCTTGGAAAACGAGCAGAATTAAGAATATTGGAAGATGGGCAACGCTCCGTTCAAATTGTGGGTTTGAGTGAAGTTGCTGTATCCTCACCCGAAGATGTAATGGAATTAATTAAACAAGGCTCAACTCAACGATCAGCGGGCACGACTTCAGCTAATGCAAATTCATCGAGGTCACACGCGGTTTTTCAATTTATTCTTCGTCGAGGGTTCGTTATTAATTTTTTTTTTCATGGCGGCTTTTTTTTTGAAAAAAGATCGAATAATTTAATTTTTTATTTTCGATTTTTTTAAGATTTCGATTTTTTTTCTAAAAACTTTTTTGTTTTAATAATCCTTCGAAAAAGCCACTATTTTTTTTTTTGAAAGTTTTATTCCAAAAAAATTGTTTTCAGTGCCAAGGAAGAAGTTCACGGAAAATTTTCCCTTATTGATTTAGCAGGAAATGAACGTGGTGCGGATACAAATAGCTCAGATAAACAAACTCGTCGAGAGGGTGCAGAAATAAATAAAAGTTTATTAGCTTTAAAAGAATGCATTCGAGCGATGGCCATGAATAAAACACATTTACCATTTCGATATTCAAAATTGACGCTGGTTTTAAGAGATTCATTTAATAATCAAAATGCTAAAACTTGTATGGTAAGTTTTTTGATTTAAAAAGGAGGCACATGGGTCAAAAACAATTTTCATTAACAGAATATATTCTGTCTTCGCAAAAGGCGCAAGAAAAATTTTGAGATCTTGAAGCGATAAGCGATAAAATAGCACTTATTTTTCTAACCTTCTTGGCACCAAATATCATATTTTTAATTCTATTTTTTTTTCTATGGCTTTTTAAGCAAATATTCGTTAATTAAATTTTACTCTATCAGTCTGCGAAGTAAAATAAAAAGAGTCCAAAGTTAATAAAAACGCCAGTTTTATTTCGACAAAAATGTAAACAAAAATTAATATAAAGAAATACAGTTTTCTATTTGAAAGTTCGTTTCATGACCAAAAATTTTTGAAATATCCATAATGCCCATCTATTTATTTTCAAAGCTTTGATAATCAATGCTTCTTTCTTTGCAGATTGGTATGGTTAGTCCCGGATTAAATAGCGTTGAAAATACTCTCAACACCCTTCGATATGCTGACCGGGTTAAAGAGCTTGGAAGTGATGAATATGGCCCAACTAAACCCATGGCAGATGCAGATTTTATGATAGAGGATGATGAAGATGATTATGAAATTGTTGTAAAACATCAACAACAACCTAAACTTTCGCCAACTAAAAACAATAAGAAAAATATTCATCAAAATCAAAGGCAACAATCTCAAAATAGTGATGACTATAATAATTTGGATGATAATTTACCTCGAAAAATTCGAGATGCAGAAGAAAAAGCTTTTGAGGATCATCATGCTTTGTTGACAATTTGTGATGAATTTGAAGTGTTAATGCAATCTCAAAGTGACACCGAGAATGATGTAGAAAAATATGCTAGTAAGTTGTACTGATTTTTAATACTCTGAAACCATAATTTTTTGACACAACCAATTTTTTTAAAAATTTAATTAACTTTCGTAGAATTAATTAAAGAAATTAAAAAAATTAGTTTTCGTTGATACTCTTGGCACTATCTAAAAAAAGAAAATATTGCTAAAAAAAGCGGAGTTTCAGAAGAAAAATACTTTGATAATTCGATGTTTTTTTTTACTTAAAATTCTTAATCAAGTTTCTGGGCATATTTTGTCAAAATTTTTATGCTCAAAAAATACTAATTTTAGAAATTTCTTTAATCTTTTTTTTTTCAATATTATTTTAACAACTTTTTTTTCAGAACACTTAATTGCAAGCTGTGAAAGAGGCACGGAGGCTATGAGTCATCTCAAAGGTAAATTTTCCACTGAACAAAATAAATTTTAATTTAACTGTGTTTCTTTTTTTAGATTCGGCAAAAGACTTGTTAAATAAAATTCAAAAAGAGCGAGAACAAACACGAAAAAAGACAACAAGAAAATAAACGCTGTGGTAAAAAATTTATCGCTTTTCTCTAAAAATATGTATGTATTAATTCTCTGTGATAATTTCTTTCGGGTTTTTTATGGTATTTTTTATTTTTGGTTTATTAAAACTTTCTTATTTTGAATTTATAATTATTGATTTTTTTAATTTGTGAACAATAATAAACAAGGGTTCTTTCTTTGATTTAAACACAGCAAGTTTGAAAAAGCATTAATTAAAAAAATTGCAAATCTACGATAGTTTATTTATTACATCGATTCTTTCAAAAAAAATTTCCGCTCGATGGTGTACCATGTTTTTTTCTATTAAGTTGTTGGGTATCATTGAACTTGAAATTTTCTGATATTAATTAAATCTACGAAATCATTTTCCAAAAGTTGCGATCTGTGAAAGATATTTGTGCTTAAAGATGGGATTTATATTAAGAAGAAGAAAAAAACGTGGCCCTTGTGATCTTTGCGAGCTTTGATGATGTTTGTGGGATATCTAACTATCTGCCACGTCTCCTTCCCTGTAACCCCAAGTTACTTTTGTTATTAAAAATGAAAGACAAAAGAAACGCTTTTATTGCGGGGTTTTATGTGAAATTGCTTAGCATTGCCTTGACTATTTTTTTCTTGGATCTCCTTTTTCAGAGGGTTTTAGTCATTTTATGTTTGTTTTATTCTTACTTGAAGGTCGAGCTAGATTTTTTCTCCGAATTTTGATAAGAAATTTTTATTTTAATCCCGAATTGACAAAGCTTGTCAGTAATTATTTTTGGCCACTCGTTGCAAGTATTTTTTTTAAATTTATTTAAGTACTCGGATCGACTACTTTAAAGTAAAAAAAGCGCTTGTTTATTTTTCTTATGAATGAGTTTTACGACTTTTTTATAGGCTCATATATGGCCTCAAATAGTTTTGGAATTATTTTGCTGTTATATTTTTTTGTTATTTACAGTTTGGCTGATACTATTGATGGTCCGACGAATTATGAAACTTTGGCTCAAAAGTATGGATGGGAAGTATCAGGATGTAAGTAAAAGAAAAAAAGAAAATTGACGCATTTAATGTCCTTTTTAGTGTGCAAAACCGTTTGGAATACTTGTATAAATAAGAAAAAACCTTACAATGGTATGTAAAAAAAGGAACGCTAAATTAAGTAAGAATATTTAAAAAAAATTTAGATTGCCTTAAATCGATGAATGATCGTTGCATGACGCTTACATCCATTGACACAGCTATAATTACAGTTGAACCAGATGATTATGAGGCTATGGCTATAAAATACGGCTGGAAGGAAACAGGAGGTACACTAAAAAATTTCCAATAAACCCTTTTAATGCCATTTTTTAGCATGCAAGATTGCTTGGAGTAATTGTCTTGATAGTAGTACTTCTTATGAAAGTATGTGAAGAAATTAAAATACAAAATTAAATAAGCTTACACCATAAAAATTTTTTTAGTATGCGTCTCATCAATGAATTTAAATTGCAAGGCTTTAGTTACAACTAAAATAACTACAACAACCTCAATTCCAACAACGACCACTGTAACAGGTAATAATTATAATATGCTTTAATTCAAGTGTTAGTGCAGTAAAGTTTTTTTTGAATCTAAGTAAATGAATAAATACTCGAAATTATCGATAGCTTTTAGGGTTTTGGTTCATACGTGGGCAACGCACCCGATTACACCGGATTATCGGGTCCTAGGTAGCACGTAGCGCAGGATTTTTCATTGGAGTAGCGCAAAATTTACCAAAATCTAATACAAAAAAAATTCGATGTGGTAATTCAGAAGATTATGGAAATTTTTTTTGGCAAAAAACATGGGAGACCATGTGCTTTCAAAAAGGTAGCTCAAAATTTGAAAAATTGTCGGGGTAGCGCGCCCACGTAGGCTTTGGTTAACTAAAAAAAGTATTTAAAAAAGAGAAACCTGAAAATGAATAAAGAAATAAAAAATTATTTATTAATCGAGGAGTAAAAGACAAATTTCTGTTATCCTAAAACTTTTTATAAACTCATTTTATTCGTAAAAAAAATCTTGTATAAATTAATTTTTCCTTTTATTTTATCATTATTAATTTTTTAAGTCTTTCTTTTATTTCGAGCGATACGTAACAAACTTTTAGTATCGGGAACAGTCTTCGAAATGACCACCATTTTTGATAATAAAGATTCAACTACGGGTAGCAAAGCAGAATTGTCTTCTTCGACTGTTAGTTCAACCGATTCTTTGCCATCATCTTCGATAAATGCATTTTCAACTCTTTTATCATCTTCGAGTACTTTCCCAGTTTCTACTGAAACCCATCTAAGCTCTACGGAAGTAGCAAATAAACTTAAAAAAACAACTTCAAGCAGCATTGAAACAATTAGTTCCACCGCTTCGACTTTAACTTTGACTGGCAATAAACAAAGCACGTCTTTATTTTCGTCATCAAATAAACCAACAACAATGCAATTGGATATTTCCAGCCAAAAATCTTCCATAGAATCTACTATTTCGACTTCTTTGCTTCCAAAAAAATTGATGACAAGCTCAAATAATAAAATAACCAATGTTCAAATAAGCAGTTCGGATAAATCAACATCTTCGGGTTCTACCATTTCGAAAACTTTGAGCACAGAAATCACCATTCCCGTCACAGTTTCAACAAAAGAATCAGTACTTGCCAAATTTAGTTCGACAGTTAATGATGATCAAAGAAGCGCTGATTCCTCGTCATCAAGCTCTTCCCAATTTAACCAAGATTTATTGGATACAACAATGCCTGATAATAAAATGCCATTATCCAGCAGCACTAAAAAAGCTCCTAAAACAAATTATGGGAGTAGCGAATCCACTTCAAGTTTATTTTTATCTAAGATTTCTTCAACTTCATCTCCTAGCTTTCCGGATAAAATTTCATCTATTGGTTCTAATACTGTCCCGATGAATTCAAAAACAACTGAAGATATGGAAACATCTGTTGGTAAAACTAATTCGGATTTAACTTCATCTTTGCCTTATTCGACAACGCAGAGTTCGTTAATTAGCTCCAGTCAAAAAGAAAAAGAATTGTTCATTAAATCATCGCCTGGAATGGATAACAATTTGATTACAAATTCACAAAGTTATACCCAAAATCCATTATCGACAAGCAGCTTCTCTTCAAAATTATTGACATTACCTTTTTCATCTGAGGAACCATTAACTTCATTAAGCAGTTTGAAAACTACAGAAATCATTAGCGATGAAAGAACTCAAAGTCCTTCAAATATGGATAAGCAAGCGACAGAAGATTTAAGTCAAACTACATCATCGCCAAATGAAGTTTTAAGAACCACCTTTTTCGGCACATACAATGCTCCTGAAAATGAGAAACCCAACGATGGCAAAACACCAAAAAGTTCTTCAACTTTATCATCGCAACAGGCATCAAAAAGTTTTGGGTCGACTCTAATGGCTTCTACTTTTAAAATTGAACCATTAATTACAAATTCTGATATTACAATGACTCTAACGCCCAATATTCAAAAAGAAGATGCTTCAAAACCAGTTTCATCATCAAAACTTTCGGGATCCACAAGTTTCTTAAATTTTATTACAACTGACTCTCAACCTTCAAGTTCTTTAAGTTCCTCCCATCAAGCTCAAACATTTTCATCTCGGAGCGAATTAGCTAAAACTACTAAACAACAAAATGATTTCAAAACTAGTGTATCCGTGGACGATTCACATTCACCAAAAGTAACTGAAAGCTTTCAAAGCAGTTCGCTTCAAAGTGAAACTAGCACTCAACTTTTTGATTTTCCAAATACCAAAGTTAGCTCAAAAGCAGGTTCAACTCCTTCGCTTGAAATGGAATCATTTACTTTGCCATCAGTTTTTGAAGGTTTTGTTTCTGATAAACCAACAACTACTTTAAAAACGATTCATTTAACTTCATTGCCTTTAACAAGTTCAGCAACGCCTATCAATTTTGCCTCCTCTCAACAATTTGAAGAAATTAGCTCAAAATTGTCTTCTGTAGTACAAACACCGACATTTCCTTCCTCAGTTCATCCAATCTCTTCTGAAAGATATGAAACTATTCAAAAAACACAAGCTTCAACAGTATCGATGAATAGTTTTGAAAGTTCGGTTGCAAATCCAACAAGTCCAAATAATAAAATGATTTTTGATAAAACTAACAGCAAATTTTATATGTCCACTATTTTAAGAAATGATGATGAAAAATTTATTAGCACTCTTCCAAGCCATTTGAATACTAACAAATTTAGTTCAAATATTAATTCGGAATTATTTGAAACTTCGTCGCAAACTACTAAAAAATCAAACCATGGCACCTTTACCCAAAGACAAAGCACTGAAATTTCGATGATGGGTGAGACAACGAGCCAATCAACAGCCTCGCCTTTAACTGCTGTTATAATTGAAACTGCAACAACAAATATTCCATTTATTGAAAATGTTAACACTTTTAAACAAAACGATCGTGAATCCACTCCAACTATTATTGTTATTAATGATGCAGTTTCAAGTGTTTCCATTAATGATAAACAAAGAATAACAAACAATTTGGGTGATATTTCTGAAAGAACTAAAAAGGCTGAAGTTTTGACAACTCTCCAAACTAAATTTTTCTCTGTTTCCAATCCAATGCATTCATCTACGGTCGAAAAAGTTGTTAAAGTTACTACTGAAGCTCCGGGTACTCCAGGTTTTACAAATACTTACATTTCTGAATCAACCAATTTGGCTTGGGATAAAACAATAACCGATAAATTGGAAATAGTTTTATCAACAAAAATTGTTGCTAATGATTTTGAAGATCCAATTACAACCAGCAGCAATATGGCATTTTCATCTGGTAAAGCAGTATCGACTAGCACCAAAGAATTTGAAAAAGAAATTCCTTTAACAAAAGGCATCAGTTTAAAATTAACAGAAAGCTCCGCTTCGTCCGCAAAAATTACCGGTTCTCAATTTGGTTTAACTTCTTCGCAAATGCAAACTGTCTCAAAATCGAATGCAAATATTTTAATGTCAACAAGTGAAGCAGCAGACTCTTCTCAAATATCAACTTCGTTAAATTTAGCCGAATTTGAAATTTCACCAATTCCTTACTCAACAAAAGAAAGCTCGTCGATTAAACCAACAGCCTCTTTGATTAATAGCGAGAAAATTCATTCGACAACCGAACTTCCAAATGAACAACATTCTTCAATTAAAATGACCAGCGATAGTGAAGTTTCTGAATTTGGAAGCAGTAAATCAAATGTTTCGCCTTTAATTTCTACTTCGGATAATCAAGTCATTGCTCATAGTTCTCCTTCAGCCACTGATGGAAAAATAATTTCAATGAGCAACTCTGCAACTCCCATTACGGTTAATGAAAATATTGCCGATTATGAAAGTTCATCCAAACCAAGCACCACTGTAGCTAATTTTGAAGTTGTTGACACTGATGAAACAACTCCAACAAATATGCAAACTTTAACTACTGATTTTTCGGATAATATTAAATATGATAGCTCTTCAACAAAAATGGATAATATTAAAGAAACTACAATTACAACTGCAAAATTAGTTACTTCGAAATCCAGCGTCACATTGGAGCCAGCTTTAGAACTTTCTCAAAAAGTTTCAACAGCGACAGCGAAGATGGAAGAGGAAATTCCAAAGGCTTCAAAAAAAAGGTATTACTTCATCAACTACTGATGGAATTGTTTATGAAATTACTGAACAACAAAATTTTGATAAATTAAGTACTAAAACACTCGAATATGGAACGCAAGCTCATTCTGAAAGTCCATTAATTTCAACAACACTCAATGAAGCAAATATTCTTTCTTCGATTGTTGAAATTCAAGATGCAACAAAGCAAACAAATGGACCTCATAGTACTTCGACAAAAGTAACAGCCACGCCATTTGAAGAACCAAAAACTCCTTTACCTTTGGATGAAAGTGAACTTAATCATAGTCCAACACAAAGCACACACAGAACAGATAAATTTTCAACTAAACACTCTCAATTCGAATCCACTAATCCAGCTGACGACACAACTCTCATTGGAGCAATTGAAAGCATTACGACCGTCAACGCAGATACAACAAAAGCCAATACAGAAACCTCAAGATATTTCGAATCTCCACAATCGATTGCCTTAACAAAAACTACATCGATTGTGCAAAGCTCTTCAACAATAACTTCACAATCAAATATTCCATTAACAGAAAGTAGTATTGATTTAAAAGTTTCTTTAGAAACTTCAAGATTGACAGAAGCGGCGAAAATTACCAGCTCAAATGATGCAAAATTAAATACAGTTTCTTTTATCGATAAAAGTTCAAGTATTTATTCTTCTAAAGCTGCACCTACGATCGCAAATGCAGAAACAAGTCAGAGCTCAAATATTGGAACAACGATGCCTGATTCCGGAACCACAACTTCGATTAAGCTTTTGGCCACAACAACTTTATCGTCGGATAATTCAATCAAATCACCTTCGGCTCAAATCAAAGAAACTGAAATAACTCGAACTCGAACTTCTGATAATAATGGAATACAAACAACAACGATTACTAATGCACCAAAAACTAAAATTCCATTATCTTCTTTAGTTAGCTCTGATTTGACAACCAGAAATTCAGAAAAAGCTCAGATTTCCACTGCCTCTATGCCATTTTCCTCCATGACTGCAAAATCATTGCCTGCCACTACAGAAGAATATTGTGAAACCACTGTTTGCCCAATCGGATTTATTGAAGGCTCTCAATCGTGTTTTAAATGGTTGGATTCTGCATCGTCAAAAGGTTATAGTTATAATGGATTTGAAAAAATTTGTTTAGCTATTCGAGATGATGCGGTTATTGCTTCTTTGATAGATTTTGAAAACCCACAAAATGTAGATTTATTTAAACAAATGAGGTTAGTAACTTTTTATGCATTCATTTTTTAAAATTTTTGATTTTTATATGATTCTAATATTTGCAAATCTCTTGCAAAATAAACTTTATTCACAATTTTTACTTTTCCAAATTCGATTTTTTCTTTAATAAAATTATAAATCTTTGAATAATGCTTATGGATTTCTTCAATCTTTGAACCTAAAAAAAGCCTTTTTTAGATTCAGCAGTAAAAAACCAACCTTTGCCTATAACATTTTGAATTTCTAGTGCAGTATTATTTTTAGCTCCAATTAAAGCCATATCCAATGCAATCGAAATTGAAAGGGGCGAAATTATTGTGGATTCTGATAATCCCGTTTCTCGAATTAAATCAAACGCAAAATTCGCGGCTTCAGCTGCCAACATTATGAAAGAGAATTATTTAAACGTCAGATAACTTTCCAAGCACGTCTGTATTTTACCAGAAATAATTTTGAATAAAAAAAAAATTCTTTTCTCTCTTTTTAACCAAAAAAAATCGTAATGAAAAATAACATCGTTAAAACTGTTATAAATGATAAAGCATCAATTTTTTTACAGCCTTTAAAAAAAGAATGGACAGAACTTTTTTTTTATTTGAGAAACATAAAAAGTGAAAATCAGCCAAACAGCATTTTTTTTGTTTGTTTGTTTGAGAGAATTTTTTTCTTACACGAATGAAATGTCCTTATTTCTTTTTTCTTTCCTTTTTTTTCCTTAATAAAACTCCATTTTTATGGATTCTTTTGAACGAAAACATTAAATTTGCGAAAAAAAATTTTGATATAAACATCAAAGTTTTCCCTAAACATTTTTAGAGAATGCCTTATTTCTTGGAAAAAAAAGAGAATATTTTACATTTTTTTAAAACTTTATTAGAAAATTTATACACAAGACAAAAATCAAGAAAGAATAATAAAAAACAAATAAATTCAAATCATTTCCTTTTTAAAATATTTGGTTGGTAAACAAAAATGATTTAATTCACCCATTTTAGCATAAAAATGACCCAATTCATTTTCAAATAGTTTGAGTTCAGAAAGCTTTTCATTTTCCATGCATCCTTTGCATCGATATCGATTATCTCGATATGGAAAAAATTCGTAGCACATGGTATTTTGAGATTCCATATCAAAAACAATAACCTTTTCAACGGTTTGGCGTGGGCTCCATTGAAGTTCATATTCTGAGAAATAAATAAAAAGTAAGTTTTTGATTCAAAAAATTTTAGATTTTTTTGCAATAATAAAATTGATAAAAATTGCTACAAAGGTGTTTCACCACAAAATTTTTAACTTTTTTTTAATAAAAGTTTTTTTTTCGCGGTGAAACTTTAAATTTTCCTACGGTATTAAAAAATTTAGTTCCTGGATTCTCAATTTATGAAACTTTTAGCTTATAAATATTTTCGTGATTGAACACTAATTTTTTGTGATAATTAAAAAGCTGTTCTTTCTATTTTAAAAAATTAAAAAAAAACTTACCAAATAATTGCAATTCCTTTTCAGATGGTTCAGGTTCACAAACATGGTCGAGTTCACTAAGCTTCAAATAATCTTCCCCTTCATCGGTTGTGAAAACTCTGGCAGTAATTTGCCTTTTTTGTTCTTTGCAACTGACACAAGTAAAAATATTTCGTTCAGGAATAAAATAATAATTATAGCAAAGGCTATGATCCTCGGTGGCAAAAACGGTGAGAATTTTTCTTTCAATTTTGCGATCAGTGTATTTTTCAACTTTAAAATTTGGAAGATTCACGATTCGAGTTTTAATTTCCATTGGAATATATTCTTCGGGTTTACAAATATGTTCGATATTTTCAAGTTCAACAAAATATTTTTCTTCGTTATCTTGGCAAAGTTTCGCAATTGTTTGTTGTTTGAGTTTTTGGCAACCATTGCATCCAAAAATTTTTGTATGAACATACGAGTAAATATAACATTTGGTTGGATCTTTTTTGCTAAAAATTATTAATCGCTTTCGTTGAATATTTTTTGTCGTTGTAAAATGTTCCACTTTAAATTCTGTTGGTTGTTCACGTAGAATAATTTTTTTCGTGCCAACACTTTCAAGATCTTCATCGCCATCGTTTATTTGGGGTTCACAAAAATGTTCAGTTTGACAAAGTTCAATTACGTTTTCACCAGAATTTTGAGTTTTATGCATTTTAGCTGTAACATATTTCATTAATTTTGCGCAACCATTACATACGAAAGCTTTTCGAGAATTTGAATAATGATACGCATAATAAAGATCTCGATTTTCAGGAGCATAAACAATCAGCCGCTTTTTTTGGACTCCCCCTTTCGTAAAATTAACTATTTTAAATCCATCTTCTTTAATTACATTTCCTTTCAAAGTTTCAGGGGATGAAGATTTTAAATTGCATATATGATCCGTGGAAAGCATTTCAACGTATTCTTCTTCTCCTCCACCTTCTTCATCTTCGTTGTCGCCATTATTTTTTTGATGAATTTTAGCATGAATGAATTTTCTTTTTGATGAACATTCGGGGCAGGTGTATAAATCTTTGTTTTCGTCATACGTGTAAGTGTAACACAAATCTTTGTTATCCGAAGTAAATAAAAATAATTTCCTTCCTTCTGTGCCATCGGGTTCCATAAAAGTTTCAACTTTAAAATTGGGTTTTTCGACTATGGCTCTTTGAACGGGGGAACAAAAATGATCGACTGGACCAAGTTCGAGGAAAGGTTCGCCATCTTTTTTATGATGCATTTTAGCCCAAACATATTTTTTCATTGCTGCACAACCGTTGCAAACAAAAGCATTTCGATGATTCGCATAATAATAAGTATAAACCAACATTTTATCAGTTTCACCAAAAACTACCAATCGCTTCCTTTCTTCTCCAACTTTCATGTGGGTTTCAATTTTAAATCCATCCGCAGAAATAATTTTTCCTTGAATTTCTGATTCTTCCATTTTCACCGAAGTATTTTTGATATTATTTTTTGATTGACAAACATGATCAGTGGAAAATAATTCCAAATATTCTTCGCCATCATTTTCACTTTTACGAATTTTTGCGGATCGATGCTTTCGCTTTACATTGCATCCAGAACAAACATAGAGGTCCTTGGCTTGATCATAAAAATAATTATAACTTAAATTTTCGTCATTTGGGTCAGTAACAATTAAACGTTTTTTCTCGGTTCCGTCAGATTTGGTGTAAGTTTCAACTCGGAAATTGGGTTTAGAAATCATAGTTGATTTATCCATAGTTTCATCAACTTCAGTATTTTTTGGTTTACATAAATGATCGGTTGGTCCCATTTCAATATAATCATGGCCGTCTTCATTTTGATGGACCTTCGCTGAAACATATTTCCCCAACTTTGCGCATTCATGACAAACAAAAGCTTTTCGAGACATTGAAAAAAAGTATGAATGATAAAAACTTTTATCTTCCAAATTGAAAATAGTTAATCGTTTCCTTTCTTTTCCATTAACTCGATTAAATATTTCTATTTGAAAATCAGGAGAATTAATAATTTTATTATTTTCATATAACCATTTTTGAGGTTCGCATACATGTTCCGTCAATAATTCAATATAGTCACTTCCATCCGTTTCATCTTTATGCAATCGAGCGGTGACGAGTTTTTGATGTTTGACACACCCATTGCAAACGAACCAATGATTAGTATTACAATAATAATAAGTATAACCCAAAGTTCGATCGTCAGAATCAAAAATAACTAATTTTCTTCTAACTTTGCCCGTTTTAGTTTGGGATGATTTCATTTCAAAATCTGGCAATCGAACAATTTCACCACTAACGGGTTTTCGGCTTCGAGAAGAAAATTCAGATTTCATATTATTACCGCTGCCAGAGGGGGCTTTGAAATCATCATCATAGCATACGTGTCTTCCATCTCCCATCATTTCAATATATTCATTTCCTTCCTTGTCTTCTCGAAGTTTCCCAGCAGTATGTTTGCGTTTTTTGGCGCATCCATTACAAATAAAATATTCAGTGGCAGTGGCGAAATGGAAGATATAAAACTTTTTTCGATCTTTTGAATCAATGATTGTAAGTTGCTTCTTTTCTGAGCCATCGCTTCGTTGCAAAACATTTATTTCAAAATCAGGTTTACGAACGATATTTTTTGCCATATCTTCCGGGACATATTCTTGCTCGTCGCAGGCATGTTCATTTCGGCCCAATTGAACGAACACTTCTCCACCTTTTCTTTCATTATGAATTATTTTAGCGAAAACATAAACTTTCTTTTTATTTTGACATTGAGTGCAATAAAAATGTTTGTGTTGCTCAGCCCATGAATATTCTCGACATAATCTTTCATTTTCGGGGTTAAAAATCACTAATCTCGGGTATAATTTTCCTCGAACTTTTCTCTTGATAATTTTGAAAAACGGTAATTTTACAATTTTTGAATTCATATTTTCATAATTTTCTGGAACATATTGAATGGGTTTACAAATATGCGCATTCAAGCCGGGTTTGATGAACTCATCTCCATTTTCATCACAATACATATCAGCTCGAACCCAAATATTATGAGCTTGACAACGAGTGCAATAAAATAAATGTCGGCGTTTATCATAATTATATGAAAAGCATTTAGTTCGATCAGCAGAAGTAAAAATAATGAGTTTTGATCGCTGTTGGCCATTTTTGGTATAAATTTTTACTTCAAATCGACAGGATTCGATTCTTTGATTGATACTTAATTCATTTGCCTTTGCTTTTCGCTTTTCTGGTGGACTAAAAAAAACTGGAGGGATTAGAATTGCTTAAAATAATATTAAACAAAAATTAGTGAAGTTTTTCATGCAAAAAATTATTCTAGAAAAAATGTAGGAAAAAGCTCAAATTTTGCGTTATGTTTTTTGCTTACTAAACTTTTCGGAGATTTACAAAAAAATTTAAAGCAAAGAAACTTTTTAGTTTTTCGTCTAATTTTTCTTATATTTTCTTTACTGACTCAAAAACAATTTCTTATAAAACTAGTGGACGGCCACAATTTATATTAAAAAAATTATGCTTACCCATCATCATCTGAATCAGAATCAACTGTATAGCAGCTATTTGCATCTGAATCATCATCCTCTCCACTACCATCATTTGAGCCTTCATCAGAGCTATCAATGGTAGCAAAATTAATTACTGATGTATCATCACTTCCATCACCTTCGTTATTGGAGCTGCTTGAAGAACTTAAAGCTGAATGGCGATTTTCATTTTCTTCTTCATTTTGTGAAATTTCTCGTTTAATAATAGGCCGCTTTAAATCATCCACAGAAAATTCACTAAAAATGGATGTTGAATCGAAGTTAGCTGATGCGCTAAAGAAAAATAAATATTTAAACTTTAATCAATAAAGTTGTATCCAAAAATTATAAATTTTTATTAAACTTACGAAATTGCTTCAACAACTTGTGGAAGTCCATCAAAATCTCCTGAACCATAACTCGTGGATGTATGCTTTCGCTTTCGGGTGATGGAAGAAGATAGATTTATAGCTTCTTCGATTGTGGGAGTTGCTTTGGGTTGTTTTTTGGCACTAAAAAAAGCAAATTTCAAAGTTGCAAAAGTTCCAAAAAAGTCTTACTTCGGGGTTGCTGGCGGAGTTTGACTTTGATTTTGTTGTTCTTCAAAAACTTTAAATTTTGGAAGACTCAATAATTTGGAATATGCTTCTTTCAAAAGACCCAAATATCTTTGACGACTTTGCAAGGAAGATAAATAATCATAAACGATCTCAGTCAATGGAGCTGCAAGGGAAACATTTTTGTCAATAGCTTCAATGATTGGGGCGAAGAAATCCTTTTCATATATTCCTTGAATTTCATTTGGTTGCAAATTATCAACAATTTTAGAAGCTTGCTAGAAAAAAAAGGTTTTTGTTTAATAAAAGCTGATGGAAAATAAAAGTAAAGCTTACTCTCGATCGACGAATGGTGGTAAAAATATTTTTGCATGGTACATCACTGGCAAAAATAATAGCAAATCTTTGGAATGAGGTGTTGTCGTCTTCTGAATTTAAAACGCATAGGATGTTCTGAAATTTTTCATGTTAAATAAGTAAAAATATAAATGAAAAATCCCCAAATATATGGATAAATGAAAGCCAAAACATTTAATATTTAGATTTGAAAACCTCGAAAAAAATTTCAATGGCTTTCAAACTCGCTTTGCCACAACTACTAAATTTTTAATTTCTGGGTGCTTGAGTTCCATGAAATGCTTTAGCATAACTCAAGTTGCTGTTTTTAGACAATCTCTTCCAATTACGTTTCACAGAATATATAACCCTGAAGTTTAGTACTCACCTTTCGTTGAAAAAAGTTTTGATTAAACGTAGCTTCAATCTTTTTGGTAGCTAAAAAACAAGAAATTAGAGGCACTCGACTAACCAAAAAGAAAACTAACAATCATTGTTTGGAGTTATAATCAAAGTTTGTTTGTAAATTTGCAAACCAAGTTTATCAAAATACTCAACTTTTCCATTTTGATCAAACACAACCAACTGATTTTGCTTCCGTGGAATCTAAAACAAATGGGTTAAAAATTTGTTGTCATCGCTAAAACTTTTATTAATCAAACCTGGGAATTTTTATTGACTTGAGCAGCCATGAATTATTTTTTCACCAGAAAAATATAATAAAGAAAAAATAAAATCCGTAATAAAATATTTTTTTGGAGCAAGAGAGCAACGAAAAAAATAACCAACGATAAAAGAATGAGAAAAATAAAAGAACTGAATGAAAGGAAAAAAACTTATTTGGCTCACACTTTTTTGAAAGTATTTTCGTGATGAGAAATCTTTCCTGAATGTGCGTCGTGCAAACAAAAATGAATAACAAAAAAGAGGCTTGCTTTTTGCTTTGGAATGAGAGGGAAAAAAATATTGTTTTCTGTGGACTTTTTTTGTGTGTGTTCATGCTTCCTTTTATTTGTGAGTCTTTTAAAATAAAAAAAATTTTATCTTCCATTTCTGTGAGTGTAGTTGTGTTGTACTTTTGGCGGGAAAGGATGAAGTTAAAATTAATTTATAAAATTATCTCAATTCGTTGCTTCGACAATTCTGAAGGGCGTCAAAGTAAGAGGACAACCACCAATATTGATTTCATGGGAAACAAATCAAAAACAAAATTTTCAGATGCAAAATTATAAAAAAAAGGAACTCGTCGTTCTTCTACAAATTTTTTTAATACTATTTTAATTCAATTTTGATAGCTATTAAAATAACTTTTTCCTTTTTTTTACTTCCAGAAATAGAAATCGTTAAATGAGTTTTTTTCAACATATAATTAATGGGATTTTTTTAATATGTTAAAAACAAAAAATTGGATAAGAAAAAGTCAAGTTTATTTTAACTTTTTAACAAAAAACTAAAGCAACAGCAAAAATTAAAGGCTAACAGAGAATTATGCTTCGTGATTAAATGGTTGACATGAATGTTCAAAAGTTCCATGTTTAACATAAAAATTTCCAATTTCATCTTCAAAAAGTTTAATTTCACAAATTTTCTTTCCATTTTCAAAACAACCTTTACATCGGTATCGATTATCTCGATAAGGAATAAATTCATAACCAAGACTTTTATTTTGAGTCTGAAATACTGTAATTTTGGAGACATTATTTTTGTCATTCATTTCCAAATTATATTCTGAAGAATCCAATTCTTTTGATTCGGGTTGAGGCTGGCAGACATGTTCAAGTTCGCTGAGTTTAATATAAGCTTCACCTTCTTCAGTTTGTAGCAATTTTGCTGTAATACTTTTGCCATTATCTCTGCAATTGAAACAAACATAATTGCTTCTTTGAGGATTGTAAAAATAATTATAGCAAAGTTTTTTCTCTTCATTCGCATAAACACAAAGGGTTTTTCTTTCCAATCCATTTTCGGTGTAATATTCAAATTTATAATTTGGTGCTTTTACAACTTTTGGTGAAGCTTCCATTGGAATATATTCAACTGGATTACAAACATGTTCAACATCGTCTACTTCTAAATATTCGCTTCCACCATTATTATTTTCATGCAATTGAGCGAGGATTAATTTTCCATTTTTTTGACATTCGTTACATGCATATTTTCTTGCTTTTGTTATGTATGAAAATACATAACAAAGTTTAGCATTATTTGAATCAAAAATAATTAATTGCTTTCTTTGTAAATTTTGTTCGGTGGTAAAATATTCTGTTTTAAAATCAGGCTTTTGAACAATTTTTATTGCTGTTTTAGAAATAATGGGTTCTTCTTGTTTGACTTTGTTAAAATTTGCTCGTCGAGTTCTTTGGTGCTGAATAATAGCTTCTTCAGTTTTGACCATTTTTTCTTTTTTGATTGAAGCGACGGAGCTTTCTCGATTTTGATTTTGATTAGATTCTTCGATTTTCAAATTTGATTTATTTGTAATATATTCCACAGGTTTACAGACATGTTCGCTTTCATCGTCTGCTTTTAAATATTCATTTCCATTTTCATCGTGGTAAAGTTGAACTCGAGTTAATTTCTGCAATTTTTGACATTCATTACAGAAATATCTTTTTCGACCAATTCTATCATATGAATATTTATAACAAAGATTTTTGTTATTTGAATCAAAAATTATGATATGTTTGGAAGGGCGTTTTCCATTAACATTAAATAAATATTCAATTTTAAAATTAGGCTTTTCCAAAATTGTAATTTCTTTTGAAATTATTTTGGCATTGCTGGAAGAAGCAGGCGGAGGAGTTGGAAGCTCAATTGTTTCCATTTTTGGACGTTTTTGACTTTCAAATAAATTGGAGTCATTTAGATCTTGAGAAGAATTTGCTTCATTTTTGGAAGAACGCTTTCGAGAAGAACTTGATTGGAAGCAGTTTGTTTGTGGCTTACAAATATGTTCGTGAGCCCCAAGTTGAAGGTAATTTTCGCCCAAACCATTTTGATGCAATCTTGCATATACATGTTTTCCTCGTAAAGCACAAGCACCACAAACAAAAACTTTTCTTTCATTTTTATAAAAATACGAATAATTCATAGTTCTGTCATTTTCGTTAAATAAAATTAACCGTTTTCCTTCTACTCCCCTTTTAATAGAGGCTTCAAGTTTAAAACCATCAGAATGAACAATTTTTGTTGATTCTTGATCTTCAGGCGAATTTGATTCAATTTTTGGAGCCATTTTGGGAGGGATTGGTTGAACATAATTGTTTTGTGGGTTGCAAATATGATCTTGAGGCCCAAGTTGAAGATAATTTTCACCCAAACCATTTTGATGCAATCTTGCAAAAACATGTTTTCCTCTTTTAGTACATGGGCTGCAAACAAAAATCTTCTTTGCGATATAATAATAATAACTATAATTTAAACATGGATCATTTTCTTTGAATAAAATTAGCCGCTTTCGTTTTTCGCCTTTAGTATCAATAAATTCTTCTATTTTAAAACCATTTGATTGAATAATTTTGGAATCAGGAATATTTTCTTTTTTAATGGACACAATTTTAGCAGCGTTTACAATTTTGGGGTTTTTATTGATAATTTTTTCAAAAATATGAATAATTTCTGGATTCAATTCCATCGGATCACAAACATGATTATGAAGCATTTGGGCGCAATCATTATTCCCATTTTTATTTTTCATCATTTTTAAGCATACTCGTTTATGGAATCTTGCACAGCCTTTGCAAACAAATTGTTGGTGAGTGTTGCAAAAATAATAAACATATCCATATTTTTTATCAGTCGTCGTAAAAATGGTTAAATTTTTCTTTTGTTTTCCTATTTTTGTTTTAGCTTCAAGGATTTCAATTTTAAAATTTGGATGTTCAATAATTTTGCCTGCAACAAAGTTTTCCAAATTTTCTTCATCGTTGGTTTCAGTTGGATGAATTTCAAAATTTTGTTGCTCAGGTTCGGGAAAGTCTAATTCAATGGTTATTTCAGGTTGTTCTTCGGCTGGTTCAGATTTAATATTATTTATTGGAACTGCTTGATAATTTTTAGGAATGCAAGATGGTTTGTAAATTTGTGGCTTGCAAACATGTTCATTTGATCCAAGTTCAAGAAATTTACTTCCATTTTCAGATTGCTTCAATCGTGCAGAAACATGGGTTCGATTTTTTCTATTTTTTCTGTTACATTCTTTGCAAGTGAATATATTTTTTGATGGCTCATAGGAGTAAATATAAACCAAATTTTTATTATTATTTTCATCAAAAATAAGTAAACGTTGTTTTTCTGCGTTTCTTTCAATGAATGTTTCAATTTTGAAACCATGGGCGGGAACAATTTTTCCTTTAAAACTTCGATTTACTAATCTGCGGGGTTTTAATTCTTCTATGCTGGTTTCAGATTTAATTGGAGCTGGAGCTTCGACTTCATTTTGATCCATAATTTCCATGGGCGTTTCAGGTTGGACCATATCTGGAGTTTCAAGTTCCGCAGGTTCAATGTTTTCGGTTTTAGTTTCATTTCCACCGATTGTAACGACTTTTTTAGCTGGGCAATGATGTTTGCGACGACAAAGTTGAATATATGTTTCATTTTCATCATTTTGATTTTCAAATAATTTAATCATAATTGAAATTTTATGTGTATTCAAGCATGGGGAACAATAAAACTTATTAGCATATGGAGATTGAATATATTCTCGATATAGATTTTTCTCTTCATTTTCATAAACAGTTATTTTCTTTGTCCATTGGCCACGATATTCACGAGGTGTAATGACAAAATTAGGCATTTTTATAATTTTTATATCCGTAAACATTTCAGTAGAATATTCAATGGGCTCACAAATATGTTGATTGCTTCCAAATCGAACATATTCTGTTCCATCACCTTTATAAAAAACATCCGCTCGAACCCATACACCTTTAGCGTAACATCTTGAACATTGAAATAATTTTCTCTGCTTACAATATCGAAGCCAATAACAAAGTTTTTTATCAAAAGAAGTGAAAATGATAAGTTTTTTCTGATCTATTCCATTTTCAATATATTCTTTGATTTCATAATTGGGTAGTTTAAGAATTTTATTTTTTGAATATATATCTTCTGTAGCTGGCTTTTTGAAATCATGGCTAAAAACTTAGTTATTATATTTAACACAATTTAATTCTTTTAATTTCATTGTTTTTTTATGTATTTACCTTTCTTCATTCGCTTCAATTTTAACATGACGTTTAACTTTAACAGGATTAGTATAAGCCATATCAAAATTCGAGTAATTTATGAGTGGTCTTTTTCGAAGACTTCTGCGTCTATAAAATTTGTTTATTAAGATAGTTTGTATATATGCTGTCAAATCAAAAATAAAGTTTATTTACCTTTCATTATCAACTTCCTTTATTGAATCCATTAAAGTCGAGCCATCGGCTGTTGGATTTAAAAAAAGTAAATCACTGAAAAAAATTAAATTAAAATTTAAATTAACTATTTTTTAAATTCTTACTTTGTGGCCTTGACTAGGGCTGTAGAAAGAAGGACATCATCTTCTGTATTATTATTATCCAAATGAATTTCTGTATTATTACGTTGAATACTATCGCTATCGGCCGCCATTGTTTCAGTTTTTTCAGTATCTGCTGATATTAAACCTTTGAATTGCGAGGAATTTATAATTTTGGAGCTAGCATTTTTTAAAATGTTCATATATATTTCTCGATTTTCAACCGAAAAAGATTTTAGAAAATCCAAAACAATGTTAGTGAGTGGCACTTCAGCTTCATTCTTTTCTTCAATTTCTTTCATAATTGGAAAGAAAAATTGTTGTTTAAATTTTTCTTCTGCTAGATTATCTTCTTCAATGGTGATAATGGAGTTCTAAAATGAGAGAATATATAAAAGCTTAAAGTGTCTTCTTTTTACTCACCCTTTTCTTTTGAATTGCATTGTTTATTTTTGTGCAAGTTTCTTCATTTTGGAAAACTAAAGCTATGCCTTTGGGATCCTCATCATTCGGTGAAAATATGCAAAGAATATTCTGAAATTATCAAATTACTTATGAAAAACTCAAAAACTAAATCCAGGAGGATGACTGATAAGGAAATTAGTGGCAAAGGTTAAAAACGCAAGCTTACTTTTTGTTGATAAAAATCATGATCAAGATTTTTGGTTATTTCACTCGAATCTTAAATAACAATCATGAATTATTTTTGTTTTCTTTTTTATATATAAAAAGCTTACTTTCATCATTTGGAGTAACAGATAAAAAAAGTTTAGAAAGATTTATGACAATTTTACAGCCGTCAAAATAACGAATTTTATTGCTTTCAAAAACAAGTAATTCCTTCTTTTGAGGAGGTTGTTGCTGAGGCTAAAAAAATATTAACTATAATTAAGTTTAATTTGGTAAAAAAATTAAACAAACCTGTAAACTCATATTTATTTATATTTTCAGCTAATTTTAGGAACAGAAAATATTTAAAAATCAATAGAAATTGAACAAAGTAAACAAATAAAAATGGCAACGTTCCGCGGCCAAAAAAATTGAAAGCAGTATGGCGTTCAAAAAAAAAGAAAGAAAAGAGAAGATAGAGGTTTGTAAACTAAATGTCAATAGTTTGTTATGTAATAGCAAAAAAAGAGCGTTCATTCAAAAAAACAATTTTATTTTCAAAAAAGAAAAGGTTATGATTTTTTGGTATTTTATTCCTTTGTGCAACAAAAAAACCACATAAAAATGTCATTCAAAAAAAGTAAATGATATTTACTAAATAAATAAAAAGCATGTATGTGTCTTTTAGTCTTTTTTTATTCTTCCATTTGAGTCTCACTTTGCACCGAAAAGTAGCAATAATTTTGTTAAAATAAAGTTGTTGTTTTTTTTATTTATGGCTTTTTGTTCCGCTTTGCCATTTATATATTTCTCTCTGGTTTAATTTTTGCAAATTTTTTTTCTTTCTTATCCGCAAAAAAAAACTTTTATTTTAATTTGCTTTCATCCATATCAATTTTTAATTCGTTTTTTAAAAGATTGCATTTTTTCTTCTGATTTGTTTATTTGTCGCCTCAATTATTTTTCTAGCATTTTGTCGATCAAAATATCAAAACCATTGTTATCTTGGTTAATTAATATTTTGGTTACTCTTTTTTGTAATAGATACTGTTCCATTTATTTTTCCATTGAATTTGGTTTCATCCATACCCTTGATATTTAGCTACTATTCTTACTTCGCGAATCATAAATCCATTTTTTCGTTGTTAGCTTTTAGATTCTAATATATATTCACTTTTTAGCTCCCATTTTCGATCCTTTTGAACTGTATCCTTTGCAAGTTATTTTGTTTATCAAAAAATGAATAAAAACCTCCAAAATGAATATATTCCATATGATGTTGTAAGTTAATTTATACTACTTGTGGATCAACCTTTAAACCATGAAAATATAAAAATCCCAAGCTTTTTTTTGTTCCACCAAACTAATTTTTATTTTTTACAGAACAATGTTCGTCGATCTACTAGACAACGAAGTGCAGTCCGACATTATGTGGTATATACATTTTTCTTTTCCTCAGTTTAATATTTTTGCTAAAACTTTAAATTTACAGCCTGAAAAAGCTCCTCGATTGAGTGTGGAAAGAACTCCAGCTCAAAAACGCGTTCGTCGAACCCGTTCTCGATCCACAGCTCGAAGCATCGAACATTATACAAATGATAATGAAGACTCTTTCCCAGCTGCCGTAACTATATTCAATGATAATATGAGAGCACAAAATTTCCAAGGCGTAAATAACTTTTTTTTCAAACAAAATTTCAAAAAAAAATTGTTTTTTAGGGATTTTTCCGTCCTCCACTTCGAAAAGAAGCGTAAGTACATATCTTTTTTATTTCAAACAAAATTTGAAATAAAAACTTTAATTTTTAGTTGTGACATTTCCCTCCATGCCACCGGATTTCGAAATTTAGAAAATGAACTCATCAAAAAAATTAAGGAAATGTTGGAAGCTAAAAATGATCCAACCTTAGATAAATATATTGAAGTTTTGGATAATGTCATTGAAGTTGGTAAGTTTTTTGCTTATTTTTTATATCAGCTTTTTGGAAGAATATTTAATTTACTTCATTTTTAGTCGATTGGGAAATGGATGAACGGAATGTTCAAAAAACTGATTTACCCGATATTGAAACTGCCACAACTTTTGTAAGTTTATTATTATTTTTTTCTCTTTCAAATCTTTAGTCTTATTTTTTTGGCTTCAAATTTTTTTTCGTTTCGCGAGTCAAAATTTTATGAAAAAACTATTTTTTGTTTGTAAAAAAATGGGGATTTTCGATGAACAAAAAAAGAGTAAAATATATATATTTTTAGGCAGATATTAGCACATGGTTGATTTATTTTTTCAATCGAATCCACGATAACTTCCATAGAATTATTGATGTTATGGTTTCTTCCAAACCTGTTTTGGAAAAAAATGAGTAAGAAAAAGATTTTTTTTTCTTTTTCTAAAAAAATTTATGACGTTTTTATTCATTTTTCAGATTCAAAACCCTCTTTAAAGAATATGATGAAAAAGCTCTTAGAGCTTTGGATGAATTTGCTGATTTTGTTAAAACCCTCAAACTTGAAGGCCATTCCTTAAATGTTTATAAAGAAACCCATAACAATGTTGTTCAAAAATGCGGCAAACAATGTCCTGTAAACAAAATTTAGTCATTTCTCAGTTATTTATTCCAAAGTATTTCCAGCAACGAAGCTATAACCGTTTTTTAATTACTTTTTTCCCTTATTTTTATTCAATTTTCTGTTTGATTTTCAGTATTGTGTCTCGTTATTATTTTAGCAATTTTTTTTGTTGATTTGTATATTTAAATAAAAAATTCATTTTTGATAAAAGTAAATTTTTGAGTATTTGATAATAGTAAAAAAATAACTTCAAAAAACAATAGCAAGACTGACAAGTTTTTTTTGTGTGAGAAGAAAATAGATAAGAATTTTCTTTGGAAAGAAGAAAAAAATTATCGATGACAAATCGTGTTTTTGGGAGGGTGACTACTTTTTTTCTTTTTATTTGTTTGTTGGTTCGTTAGGAAATTCCCAAACCTTTTTATGCTACAAAATGGAAAAAATGGTTCGTCAATGTCCTTCTTTTTTGGTGCTTTTTCTGAGTTTTTTGATTCCAAAAAAACATATAAAAGTAATTGCGCCTATTTTTAATGAAACTTTATTTTTAATTGGACCAAAACCCTTTTCAAAACCAACTAACAACAACGAAAACAAAAATGACTAAGCGGTGAAAATACTTTTTTATTTCGATCGTTTTTAAAAACAAGGCGTAGTTCTTCAAGGACAATGCTGCCAAACATCTAAATAGATTTTGGGCGCGTCAATAAAATAAATTGCAATCTTTTTTGCGCGATTTTTTTCCCGATATTTTAATGATTTGTTAATCATTTTAACTTTTTTCTTCTTTTTTGTAGTTATTCTATTTTTTCTCTACATACCTGGCCTTTTGAGAAATGTTATCTGTTCTAACTGCAAACTTTGCGTTTGATTTACTTCGAGAAACAGGGTTATCTGAATCCACAATAATTTCGCCCCTTTCAATTTCGATTGCACTGGATATGATTTTAATTGGAGCAAAAAATAACACAGCAAAAGAAATTCAAAATACGATCGCAAAAGGCTAGTCTTTTTTAATTTGCTTAAGAATTGTCAAAAAATAATATTTTTAGGTTCAAACATTGTTGAAATTCATAACCACTTTTCAAAGATTTATTATTTTATTAAAGAAAAAATCAAATCTGGAAATGTAAAAATCGCAAATAAAGTATATTATGCGAAAGATTTGCAAATGTTGGAATCCTATAAAACTGAAATTCAAAAATACTTTGATGGAAATTTTCAACTTGCTGATTTTAAAAAAAAGCAAGAAACAGCAAACGTGAGTTCTTTTTCTCAAAAAAACTATTTCAATTGTGTTTTTTAAGGAAATTAATAAATTTGTTGCTGATTCGACAGATAATCAAATTGTCGATTTAATCAGCCCTGGAATCATTACCAAAAAAACAAAAATGATTCTTGTTAACGCAATAAATTTTGAGAAACAATGGCCAAAACCATTCACAAAACAATCAATAGAATCAATATTTTATAATACTGAAAATGTTGTTAGTTTAGTAAGTAAAAAACATTTAAAATTTTTTTGACTATCTTAAAATCAAAACTTTTTACATCTATTTTTTTACAAAATTTTATCATCAACTTTGTATTTTGGTTTCATGATAAAGAAAAAAAAAGAATTTATATACAAAAATACCCGAATTAATTTTACAGGTTTCAATGATGGAAAAAATGGAAAAGGATTTTTGCTATCACCGATCTAAAACATATCAATTTCTTCAAATTCCTTATGAAGGTGAAAACTTTCCCATGTTCATTCTTTTACCACAAGATCGCTTTGGCTTAAATGAAATCATAAAAAATATTGAAATATCAGAAATTTTGAATTTAATGTCGAATGCAAGCTTTTCTCATGGAAATGTAATAATTCCAATATTTAAAGTTGAATCAAGTTTTGGTCTTAAAGAAATTCTTTTAAAACTTGGAATCAATGATGCTTTTGATGAAGAATTAGCAGATTTTTCTGGAATTTCTGATAATAAAGATATTTGTGTTTCTGATGTAATCCATAAAGCTATTATCAAAGTAAGTCTCGTCACATAAGATTCCATTAAAATTATTAATTAATTTTTTAGGTTGATGAAAAAGGAACTAAAGCCGCCGCTGCTACTGCAGTTAGGTTTATAGAATTATGTGGTGAACTTAGACGTGAACCAACTTTCCATTTTGTTGCAGATCATCCATTTCTTTATTTTATTGCGGATAAAGAAAAAAATATATATTTTATTGGAACATTTTTTAATTGATTTTCACCAAATCTTGTTTCGATAATAAAAAAAAAATGAAATAAATTAAATTCTTTTTGTTTTGGTTTGAAATAATTTTAACAAAAATAAACAATTTTAGCAAAGAAAAGTGTCACAAATGAGTTTCGCATTAAAGATTTCAACAAATCTTAAAAGTGCTTGTTAGAAAAAAGTGAACAAAAGAAAATAACAAACAAAAACACACAACGCGAGAAATAAAAGCGAGCCTTTGAAAGCTAACATACACATAGCTGAAAGATAATATTGGAGTGACAAGAAAAATAAAAGTTCAGCAAAGAGATGTGCAGCCGATGTCCACTTTATTGCATCTTTTTTTTAGAATGATCCAGTCAAAAGCGCTAAAGATCTCACTCAATCTTTAAGCAAAAAAAAATAAAATCTTTTGTTTATGAAAGAAAAAAGTTAAAGTTTTTGAAAATGCTGGCAGATGAAGCCGCGAATTTTGCTTTTGATTTACTTCGAGAAACTGGATTATCTAAATCCACAATAATTTCGCCCCTTTCTATTTCGATTGCATTGGATATGGTTTTGCTTGGAGCTAAAAATAATACAGCAAAAGAAATTCAAAATACGATAGCTAAAGGTTGGTTGAAAATCGAAATAAAGTTTATCTAATTTTTTTTAATAATTAAAGAATTTAAATAAAAAATTTATAAGGTGTGAACGTCGACGACATCCATAAACATTATTCAAGCATATATTTTTCAATTAAAGAAGAAAAGAATTCCAGCGATGTTAAAATGGCCAACAAAGTTTATTATGCAAATGGTTTAATTATATTGGAATCGGACAAACATACATTGTCATTGGATCGAAAAATAGTCTCTAAACAATCCAACATAATTTATTGAAAAATGTAGAAAGCTTTGAGTACCTTTTTCTTTTTAATCGTAACTCGAATATAAATAATCAAAAAGAAAAACTTTCTTTATTTTGGGGACCAACATACACTGTTATTGGATCGAAAAATACTATTAGTTCATTACGAGATAAATAAAGAAAAAATGTAGAAAGCTTTGAGTACCTTTTTCTTTTTAATCGTAACTCGAATATAAATAATCAAAAAGAAAAACTTTCTTTATTTTTGGGACAAACATACGATGACATTGGGGCGAAAAATAGTCTAAAAACAATCCAACATAATTTATTCAAAAATGTTGAAAGCTTTGAGTACCTTTTTCTTTTTAATCATAACTCGAATATAAATAATTGAAAAGAAAAACTTTCTTTATTTTGGGGACCAACATACACTGTCATTGGATCGAAAAATAGTCTAAACACAATCCAACATAATTTATTCAAAAATGTTGAAAGCTTTGAGTACCTTTTTCTTTTTAATCATAACTCGAATATAAATAATTGAAAAGAAAAACTTTCTTTATTTTGGGGACCAACATACACTGTCATTGGATCGAAAAATAGTCTAAACACAATCCAACATAATTTATTCAAAAATGTTGATAGCTTTGAGTACCTATTTCTTTTTAATCGTAACTCGAATATAAATAATTGAAATGAAAAACTTTATTTATTTTTGGGACAAACATACAATGACATTGGGGCGAAAAATAGTCTAAAAACAATCCAACATAGTTTATTCAAAAATGTTGAAAGCTTTGAGTACCTATTTCTTTTTAATCGTAACTCGAATATAAATAATTGAAATGAAAAACTTTCTTTATTTTTGGGACAAACATACACTGTCATTGGATCGAAAAATAGTCTCTAAACAATCCAACATAATTTATTCAAAAATGTTGATAGCTTTGAGTACCTTTTTCTTTTTAATCGTAACTCGAATATAAATAATTGAAATGAAAAACTTTCTTTATTTTTGGGACAAACATACGATGACATTGGGGCGAAAAATAGTCTAAAAACAATCCAACATAGTTTATTCAAAAATGTTGAAAGCTTTGAGTACCTTTTTCTTTTTAATCGTAACTCGAATATAAATAATCGAAATGAAAAACTTTCTTTATTTTTGGGACTACCATACACTGTTATTGGATCGAAAAATACTATTAGTTCATTACGAGATAAATAAAGAAAAAATGTAGAAAGCTTTGAGTACCTATTTCTTTTTAATCGTAACTCGAATATAAATAATTGAAATGAAAAACTTTCTTTATTTTTGGGACAAACATACGATGACATTGGGGCGAAAAATAGTCTAAAAACAATCCAACATAGTTTATTCAAAAATGTTGAAAGCTTTGAGTACCTTTTTCTTTTTAATCGTAACTCGAATATAAATAATCAAAAAAAAAAACTTTCTTTATTTTTGGGACAAACATAAACTGTCATTGGGGCGAAAAATAGTCTAAAAACAATCCAACATAATTTATTCAAAAATGTTGAAAGCTTTGAGTACCTTTTTCTTTTTAATCATAACTCGAATATAAATAATTGAAAAGAAAAACTTTCTTTATTTTGGGGACCAACATACACTGTCATTGGATCGAAAAATAGTCTAAACACAATCCAACATAATTTATTCAAAAATGTTGAAAGCTTTGAGTACCTTTTTCTTTTTAATCATAACTCGAATATAAATAATTGAAAAGAAAAACTTTCTTTATTTTGGGGACCAACATACACTGTCATTGGATCGAAAAATAGTCTAAACACAATCCAACATAATTTATTCAAAAATGTTGATAGCTTTGAGTACCTATTTCTTTTTAATCGTAACTCGAATATAAATAATTGAAATGAAAAACTTTATTTATTTTTGGGACAAACATACGATGACATTGGGGCGAAAAATAGTCTAAAAACAATCCAACATAGTTTATTCAAAAATGTTGAAAGCTTTGAGTACCTATTTCTTTTTAATCGTAACTCGAATATAAATAATCGAAATGAAAAACTTTCTTTATTTTTGGGACAAACATACGATGACATTGGGGCGAAAAATAGTCTAAAAACAATCCAACATAGTTTATTCAAAAATGTTGAAAGCTTTGAGTACCTTTTTCTTTTTAATCGTAACTCGAATATAAATAATTGAAATGAAAAACTTTATTTATTTTTGGGACAAACATACAATGACATTGGGGCGAAAAATAGTCTAAAAACAATCCAACATAGTTTATTCAAAAATGTTGAAAGCTTTGAGTACCTATTTCTTTTTAATCGTAACTCGAATATAAATAATTGAAATGAAAAACTTTCTTTATTTTTGGGACAAACATACACTGTCATTGGATCGAAAAATAGTCTCTAAACAATCCAACATAATTTATTCAAAAATGTTGATAGCTTTGAGTACCTTTTTCTTTTTAATCGTAACTCGAATATAAATAATTGAAATGAAAAACTTTCTTTATTTTTGGGACAAACATACGATGACATTGGGGCGAAAAATAGTCTAAAAACAATCCAACATAGTTTATTCAAAAATGTTGAAAGCTTTGAGTACCTTTTTCTTTTTAATCGTAACTCGAATATAAATAATCGAAATGAAAAACTTTCTTTATTTTTGGGACTACCATACACTGTTATTGGATCGAAAAATACTATTAGTTCATTACGAGATAAATAAAGAAAAAATGTAGAAAGCTTTGAGTACCTATTTCTTTTTAATCGTAACTCGAATATAAATAATTGAAATGAAAAACTTTCTTTATTTTTGGGACAAACATACACTGTCATTGGATCGAAAAATAGTCTCTAAACAATCCAACATAATTTATTCAAAAATGTTGATAGCTTTGAGTACCTTTTTCTTTTTAATCGTAACTCGAATATAAATAATCAAAAAAAAAAACTTTCTTTATTTTTGGGACAAACATAAACTGTCATTGGGGCGAAAAATAGTCTAAAAACAATCCAACATAATTTATTCAAAAATGTTGAAAGCTTTGAGTACCTTTTTCTTTTTAATCATAACTCGAATATAAATAATTGAAAAGAAAAACTTTCTTTATTTTGGGGACCAACATACACTGTCATTGGATCGAAAAATAGTCTAAACACAATCCAACATAATTTATTCAAAAATGTTGAAAGCTTTGAGTACCTTTTTCTTTTTAATCATAACTCGAATATAAATAATTGAAAAGAAAAACTTTCTTTATTTTGGGGACCAACATACACTGTCATTGGATCGAAAAATAGTCTAAACACAATCCAACATAATTTATTCAAAAATGTTGATAGCTTTGAGTACCTATTTCTTTTTAATCGTAACTCGAATATAAATAATTGAAATGAAAAACTTTATTTATTTTTGGGACAAACATACGATGACATTGGGGCGAAAAATAGTCTAAAAACAATCCAACATAGTTTATTCAAAAATGTTGAAAGCTTTGAGTACCTATTTCTTTTTAATCGTAACTCGAATATAAATAATCGAAATGAAAAACTTTCTTTATTTTTGGGACTACCATACACTGTTATTGGATCGAAAAATACTATTAGTTCATTACGAGATAAATAAAGAAAAAATGTAGAAAGCTTTGAGTACCTTTTTCTTTTTAATCGTAACTCGAATATAAATAATCAAAAAAAAAAACTTTCTTTATTTTTGGGACAAACATACGATGACATTGGGGCGAAAAATAGTCTAAAAACAATCCAACATAGTTTATTCAAAAATGTTGAAAGCTTTGAGTACCTATTTCTTTTTAATCGTAACTCGAATATAAATAATCGAAATGAAAAACTTTCTTTATTTTTGGGACTACCATACACTGTTATTGGATCGAAAAATACTATTAGTTCATTACGAGATAAATAAAGAAAAAATGTAGAAAGCTTTGAGTACCTTTTTCTTTTTAATCGTAACTCGAATATAAATAATCAAAAAGAAAAACTTTTTTTATTTTTGGGACAAACATACGATGACATTGGGGCGAAAAATAGTCTAAAAACAATCCAACATAGTTTATTCAAAAATGTTGAAAGCTTTGAGTACCTTTTTCTTTTTAATCATAACTCGAATATAAATAATTGAAAAGAAAAACTTTCTTTATTTTGGGGACCAACATACACTGTCATTGGATCGAAAAATAGTCTAAACACAATCCAACATAATTTATTCAAAAATGTTGAAAGCTTTGAGTACCTTTTTCTTTTTAATCGTAACTCGAATATAAATAATTGAAATGAAAAACTTTCTTTATTTTTGGGACAAACATACGATGACATTGGGGCGAAAAATAGTCTAAAAACAATCCAACATAGTTTATTCAAAAATGTTGAAAGCTTTGAGTACCTTTTTCTTTTTAATCGTAACTCGAATATAAATAATCAAAAAGAAAAACTTTCTTTATTTTGGGGACCAACATACACTGTCATTGGATCGAAAAATAGTCTCTAAACAATCCAACATAATTTATTCAAAAATGTTGAAAGCTTTGAGTACCTATTTCTTTTTAATCATAACTCGAATATAAATAATTGAAAAGAAAAACTTTCTTTATTTTGGGGACCAACATACACTGTCATTGGATCGAAAAATAGTCTAAACACAATCCAACATAATTTATTCAAAAATGTTGAAAGCTTTGAGTACCTTTTTCTTTTTAATCGTAACTCGAATATAAATAATTGAAATGAAAAACTTTCTTTATTTTTGGGACAAACATACGATGACAGTGGGGCGAAAAATAGTCTAAAAACAATCCAACATAGTTTATTCAAAAATGTTGAAAGCTTTGAGTACCTTTTTCTTTTTAATCGTAACTCGAATATAAATAATCAAAAAGAAAAACTTTCTTTATTTTGGGGACCAACATACACTGTCATTGGATCGAAAAATAGTCTCTAAACAATCCAACATAATTTATTCAAAAATGTTGAAAGCTTTGAGTACCTTTTTCTTTTTAATCATAACTCGAATATAAATAATTGAAAAGAAAAACTTTCTTTATTTTGGGGACCAACATACACTGTCATTGGATCGAAAAATAGTCTAAACACAATCCAACATAATTTATTCAAAAATGTTGAAAGCTTTGAGTACCTTTTTCTTTTTAATCGTAACTCGAATATAAATAATTGAAATGAAAAACTTTCTTTATTTTTGGGACAAACATACGATGACATTGGGGCGAAAAATAGTCTAAAAACAATCCAACATAGTTTATTCAAAAATGTTGAAAGCTTTGAGTACCTTTTTCTTTTTAATCGTAACTCGAATATAAATAATCAAAAAGAAAAACTTTCTTTATTTTGGGGACCAACATACACTGTCATTGGATCGAAAAATAGTCTCTAAACAATCCAACATAATTTATTCAAAAATGTTGAAAGCTTTGAGTACCTTTTTCTTTTTAATCATAACTCGAATATAAATAATTGAAAAGAAAAACTTTCTTTATTTTGGGGACCAACATACACTGTCATTGGATCGAAAAATAGTCTAAACACAATCCAACATAATTTATTCAAAAATGTTGAAAGCTTTGAGTACCTTTTTCTTTTTAATCGTAACTCGAATATAAATAATTGAAATGAAAAACTTTCTTTATTTTTGGGACCAACATACGATGACATTGGGGCGAAAAATAGTCTAAAAACAATCCAACATAGTTTATTCAAAAATGTTGAAAGCTTTGAGTACCTTTTTCTTTTTAATCGTAACTCGAATATAAATAATTGAAAAGAAAAACTTTCTTTATTTTTGGGACCAACATACGATGACATTGGGGCGAAAAATAGTCTAAAAACAATCCAACATAATTTATTCAAAAATGTTGAAAGCTTTGAGTACCTTTTTCTTTTTAATCGTAACTCGAATATAAATAATTGAAATGAAAAACTTTCTTTATTTTTGGGACAAACATACGATGACATTGGGGCGAAAAATAGTCTAAAAACAATCCAACATAGTTTATTCAAAAATGTTGAAAGCTTTGAGTACCTTTTTCTTTTTAATCGTAACTCGAATATAAATAATTGAAATGAAAAACTTTCTTTATTTTTGGGACTACCATACACTGTTATTGGATCGAAAAATACTATTAGTTCATTACGAGATAAATAAAGAAAAAATGTAGAAAGCTTTGAGTACCTTTTTCTTTTTAATCGTAACTCGAATATAAATAATCAAAAAGAAAAACTTTCTTTATTTTGGGGACCAACATACACTGTCATTGGATCGAAAAATAGTCTCTAAACAATCCAACATAATTTATTCAAAAATGTTGAAAGCTTTGAGTACCTTTTTCTTTTTAATCATAACTCGAATATAAATAATTGAAAAGAAAAACTTTCTTTATTTTGGGGACCAACATACACTGTCATTGGATCGAAAAATAGTCTAAACACAATCCAACATAATTTATTCAAAAATGTTGAAAGCTTTGAGTACCTTTTTCTTTTTAATCGTAACTCGAATATAAATAATTGAAATGAAAAACTTTCTTTATTTTTGGGACCAACATACGATGACATTGGGGCGAAAAATAGTCTAAAAACAATCCAACATAGTTTATTCCAAAATGTTGAAAGCTTTGAGTACCTATTTCTTTTTAATCATAACTCGAATATAAATAATTGAAAAGAAAAACTTTCTTTATTTTGGGGACCAACATACACTGTCATTGGATCGAAAAATAGTCTAAACACAATCCAACATAATTTATTCAAAAATGTTGAAAGCTTTGAGTACCTTTTTCTTTTTAATCGTAACTCGAATATAAATAATTGAAATGAAAAACTTTCTTTATTTTTGGGACTACCATACACTGTTATTGGATCGAAAAATACTATTAGTTCATTACGAGATAAATAAAGAAAAAATGTAGAAAGCTTTGAGTACCTTTTTCTTTTTAATCGTAACTCGAATATAAATAATCAAAAAGAAAAACTTTTTTTATTTTTGGGACAAACATAAACTGTCATTGGGGCGAAAAATAGTCTAAAAACAATCCAACATAGTTTATTCCAAAATGTTGAAAGCTTTGAGTACCTATTTCTTTTTAATCATAACTCGAATATAAATAATTGAAAAGAAAAACTTTCTTTATTTTTGGGACTACCATACACTGTTATTGGATCGAAAAATACTATTAGTTCATTACGAGATAAATAAAGAAAAAATGTAGAAAGCTTTGAGTACCTTTTTCTTTTTAATCGTAACTCGAATATAAATAATCAAAAAGAAAAACTTTTTTTATTTTTGGGACAAACATAAACTGTCATTGGGGCGAAAAATAGTCTAAAAACAATCCAACATAGTTTATTCAAAAATGTTGAAAGCTTTGAGTACCTTTTTCTTTTTAATCATAACTCGAATATAAATAATTGAAAAGAAAAACTTTCTTTATTTTGGGGACCAACATACACTGTCATTGGATCGAAAAATAGTCTAAACACAATCCAACATAATTTATTCAAAAATGTTGAAAGCTTTGAGTACCTATTTCTTTTTAATCGTAACTCGAATATAAATAATTGAAATGAAAAACTTTCTTTATTTTTGGGACCAACATACGATGACATTGGGGCGAAAAATAGTCTAAAAACAATCCAACATAGTTTATTCAAAAATGTTGAAAGCTTTGAGTACCTTTTTCTTTTTAATCGTAACTCGAATATAAATAATTGAAAAGAAAAACTTTCTTTATTTTTGGGACAAACATACGATGACATTGGGGCGAAAAATAGTCTAAAAACAATCCAACATAGTTTATTCCAAAATGTTGAAAGCTTTGAGTACCTATTTCTTTTTAATCATAACTCGAATATAAATAATTGAAAAGAAAAACTTTCTTTATTTTTGGGACTACCATACACTGTTATTGGATCGAAAAATACTATTAGTTCATTACGAGATAAATAAAGAAAAAATGTAGAAAGCTTTGAGTACCTTTTTCTTTTTAATCGTAACTCGAATATAAATAATCAAAACGAAAAACTTTTTTTATTTTTGGGACAAACATAAACTGTCATTGGGGCGAAAAATAGTCTAAAAACAATCCAACATAATTTATTCAAAAATGTTGAAAGCTTTGAGTACCTTTTTCTTTTTAATCATAACTCGAATATAAATAATTGAAAAGAAAAACTTTTTTTATTTTGGGGACCAACATACACTGTCATTGGATCGAAAAATAGTCTAAACACAATCCAACATAATTTATTCAAAAATGTTGAAAGCTTTGAGTACCTTTTTCTTTTTAATCGTAACTCGAATATAAATAATTGAAATGAAAAACTTTCTTTATTTTTGGGACAAACATACGATGACATTGGGGCGAAAAATAGTCTAAAAACAATCCAACATAGTTTATTCAAAAATGTTGAAAGCTTTGAGTACCTTTTTCTTTTTAATCGTAACTCGAATATAAATAATCAAAAAGAAAAACTTTCTTTATTTTGGGGACCAACATACACTGTCATTGGGTCGAAAAATAGTCTAAAAACAATCCAACATAATTTATTCAAAAATGTTGATAGCTTTGAGTACCTATTTCTTTTTAATCGTAACTCGAATATAAATAATCAAAAAAAAAAACTTTCTTTATTTTTGGGACAAACATAAACTGTCATTGGGGCGAAAAATAGTCTAAAAACAATCCAACATAATTTATTCAAAAATGTTGATAGCTTTGAGTACCTATTTCTTTTTAATCGTAACTCGAATATAAATAATCAAAAAAAAAAACTTTCTTTATTTTTGGGACAAACATAAACTGTCATTGGGGCGAAAAATAGTCTAAAAACAATCCAACATAATTTATTCAAAAATGTTGAAAGCTTTGAGTACCTTTTTCTTTTTAATCATAACTCGAATATAAATAATTGAAAAGAAAAACTTTCTTTATTTTTGGGACTACCATACACTGTTATTGGATCGAAAAATACTATTAGTTCATTACGAGATAAATAAAGAAAAAATGTAGAAAGCTTTGAGTACCTTTTTCTTTTTAATCGTAACTCGAATATAAATAATCAAAAAGAAAAACTTTCTTTATTTTTGGGACAAACATAAACTGTCATTGGGGCGAAAAATAGTCTAAAAACAATCCAACATAATTTATTCAAAAATGTTGATAGCTTTGAGTACCTATTTCTTTTTAATCGTAACTCGAATATAAATAATCAAAAAAAAAAACTTTCTTTATTTTTGGGACAAACATAAACTGTCATTGGGGCGAAAAATAGTCTAAAAACAATCCAACATAATTTATTCAAAAATGTTGATAGCTTTGAGTACCTATTTCTTTTTAATCGTAACTCGAATATAAATAATCAAAAAAAAAAACTTTCTTTATTTTTGGGACAAACATAAACTGTCATTGGGGCGAAAAATAGTCTAAAAACAATCCAACATAATTTATTCAAAAATGTTGATAGCTTTGAGTACCTATTTCTTTTTAATCGTAACTCGAATATAAATAATCAAAAAAAAAAACTTTCTTTATTTTTGGGACAAACATAAACTGTCATTGGGGCGAAAAATAGTCTAAAAACAATCCAACATAATTTATTCAAAAATGTTGAAAGCTTTGAGTACCTTTTTCTTTTTAATCATAACTCGAATATAAATAATTGAAAAGAAAAACTTTCTTTATTTTTGGGACTACCATACACTGTTATTGGATCGAAAAATACTATTAGTTCATTACGAGATAAATAAAGAAAAAATGTAGAAAGCTTTGAGTACCTTTTTCTTTTTAATCGTAACTCGAATATAAATAATCAAAACGAAAAACTTTTTTTATTTTTGGGACAAACATAAACTGTCATTGGGGCGAAAAATAGTCTAAAAACAATCCAACATAATTTATTCAAAAATGTTGAAAGCTTTGAGTACCTTTTTCTTTTTAATCGTAACTCGAATATAAATAATTGAAATGAAAAACTTTCTTTATTTTTGGGACAAACATACGATGACATTGGGGCGAAAAATAGTCTAAAAACAATCCAACATAGTTTATTCAAAAATGTTGAAAGCTTTGAGTACCTTTTTCTTTTTAATCGTAACTCGAATATAAATAATCAAAAAGAAAAACTTTCTTTATTTTGGGGACCAACATACACTGTCATTGGGTCGAAAAATAGTCTAAAAACAATCCAACATAATTTATTCAAAAATGTTGATAGCTTTGAGTACCTATTTCTTTTTAATCGTAACTCGAATATAAATAATCAAAAAAAAAAACTTTCTTTATTTTTGGGACAAACATAAACTGTCATTGGGGCGAAAAATAGTCTAAAAACAATCCAACATAATTTATTCAAAAATGTTGATAGCTTTGAGTACCTATTTCTTTTTAATCGTAACTCGAATATAAATAATCAAAAAAAAAAACTTTCTTTATTTTTGGGACAAACATAAACTGTCATTGGGGCGAAAAATAGTCTAAAAACAATCCAACATAATTTATTCAAAAATGTTGAAAGCTTTGAGTACCTTTTTCTTTTTAATCGTAACTCGAATATAAATAATCAAAAAAAAAAACTTTCTTTATTTTTGGGACAAACATAAACTGTCATTGGGGCGAAAAATAGTCTAAAAACAATCCAACATAATTTATTCAAAAATGTTGAAAGCTTTGAGTACCTTTTTCTTTTTAATCATAACTCGAATATAAATAATTGAAAAGAAAAACTTTCTTTATTTTGGGGACCAACATACACTGTCATTGGATCGAAAAATAGTCTAAACACAATCCAACATAATTTATTCAAAAATGTTGAAAGCTTTGAGTACCTTTTTCTTTTTAATCGTAACTCGAATATAAATAATTGAAATGAAAAACTTTCTTTATTTTTGGGACAAACATACGATGACATTGGGGCGAAAAATAGTCTAAAAACAATCCAACATAATTTATTCAAAAATGTTGAAAGCTTTGAGTACCTTTTTCTTTTTAATCGTAACTCGAATATAAATAATCAAAAAAAAAAACTTTCTTTATTTTTGGGACAAACATAAACTGTCATTGGGGCGAAAAATAGTCTAAAAACAATCCAACATAATTTATTCAAAAATGTTGAAAGCTTTGAGTACCTTTTTCTTTTTAATCATAACTCGAATATAAATAATTGAAAAGAAAAACTTTCTTTATTTTGGGGACCAACATACACTGTCATTGGATCGAAAAATAGTCTAAACACAATCCAACATAATTTATTCAAAAATGTTGAAAGCTTTGAGTACCTTTTTCTTTTTAATCGTAACTCGAATATAAATAATTGAAATGAAAAACTTTCTTTATTTTTGGGACAAACATACGATGACATTGGGGCGAAAAATAGTCTAAAAACAATCCAACATAGTTTATTCAAAAATGTTGAAAGCTTTGAGTACCTATTTCTTTTTAATCGTAACTCGAATATAAATAATCGAAATGAAAAACTTTCTTTATTTTTGGGACAAACATACACTGTTATTGGATCGAAAAATACTATTAGTTCATTACGAGATAAATAAAGAAAAAATGTAGAAAGCTTTGAGTACCTTTTTCTTTTTAATCGTAACTCGAATATAAATAATCAAAAAAAAAAACTTTCTTTATTTTTGGGACAAACATAAACTGTCATTGGGGCGAAAAATAGTCTCTAAACAATCCAACATAATTTATTCAAAAATGTTGATAGCTTTGAGTACCTTTTTCTTTTTAATCGTAACTCGAATATAAATAATTGAAATGAAAAACTTTCTTTATTTTTGGGACAAACATACGATGACATTGGGGCGAAAAATAGTCTAAAAACAATCCAACATAATTTATTCAAAAATGTTGAAAGCTTTGAGTACCTATTTCTTTTTAATCGTAACTCGAATATAAATAATCAAAAAGAAAAACTTTCTTTATTTTGGGGACCAACATACACTGTCATTGGATCGAAAAATAGTCTAAACACAATCCAACATAATTTATTCAAAAATGTTGAAAGCTTTGAGTACCTTTTTCTTTTTAATCATAACTCGAATATAAATAATTGAAATGAAAAACTTTCTTTATTTTTGGGACAAACATACACTGTCATTGGATCGAAAAATAGTCTCTAAACAATCCAACATAATTTTTTCAAAAATGTTGAAAGCTTTGAGTACCTATTTCTTTTTAATCGTAACTCGAATATAAATAATCGAAATGAAAAACTTTCTTTATTTTTGGGACAAACATACACTGTTATTGGATCGAAAAATACTATTAGTTCATTACGAGATAAATAAAGAAAAAATGTAGAAAGCTTTGAGTACCTTTTTCTTTTTAATCGTAACTCGAATATAAATAATCAAAAAAAAAAACTTTCTTTATTTTTGGGACAAACATAAACTGTCATTGGGGCGAAAAATAGTCTCTAAACAATCCAACATAATTTATTCAAAAATGTTGATAGCTTTGAGTACCTATTTCTTTTTAATCGTAACTCGAATATAAATAATCGAAATGAAAAACTTTCTTTATTTTTGGGACTACCATACACTGTTATTGGATCGAAAAATACTATTAGTTCATTACGAGATAAATAAAGAAAAAATGTAGAAAGCTTTGAGTACCTTTTTCTTTTTAATCGTAACTCGAATATAAATAATCAAAAAAAAAAACTTTCTTTATTTTTGGGACAAACATAAACTGTCATTGGGGCGAAAAATAGTCTAAAAACAATCCAACATAATTTATTCAAAAATGTTGAAAGCTTTGAGTACCTTTTTCTTTTTAATCGTAACTCGAATATAAATAATTGAAATGAAAAACTTTCTTTATTTTTGGGACAAACATACGATGACATTGGGGCGAAAAATAGTCTAAAAACAATCCAACATAGTTTATTCAAAAATGTTGAAAGCTTTGAGTACCTTTTTCTTTTTAATCGTAACTCGAATATAAATAATCAAAAAGAAAAACTTTCTTTATTTTGGGGACCAACATACACTGTCATTGGATCGAAAAATAGTCTAAACACAATCCAACATAATTTATTCAAAAATGTTGAAAGCTTTGAGTACCTTTTTCTTTTTAATCGTAACTCGAATATAAATAATTGAAATGAAAAACTTTCTTTATTTTTGGGACAAACATACGATGACATTGGGGCGAAAAATAGTCTAAAAACAATCCAACATAGTTTATTCAAAAATGTTGAAAGCTTTGAGTACCTTTTTCTTTTTAATCGTAACTCGAATATAAATAATCGAAATGAAAAACTTTCTTTATTTTGGGGACCAACATACACTGTCATTGGATCGAAAAATAGTCTAAACACAATCCAACATAATTTATTCAAAAATGTTGAAAGCTTTGAGTACCTTTTTCTTTTTAATCGTAACTCGAATATAAATAATTGAAATGAAAAACTTTCTTTATTTTTGGGACAAACATACGATGACATTGGGGCGAAAAATAGTCTAAACACAATCCAACATAGTTTATTCAAAAATGTTGAAAGCTTTGAGTACCTTTTTCTTTTTAATCGTAACTCGAATATAAATAATTGAAATGAAAAACTTTCTTTATTTTTGGGACAAACATACGATGACATTGGGGCGAAAAATAGTCTAAAAACAATCCAACATAGTTTATTCAAAAATGTTGAAAGCTTTGAGTACCTTTTTCTTTTTAATCATAACTCGAATATAAATAATTGAAAAGAAAAACTTTCTTTATTTTGGGGACCAACATACACTGTCATTGGATCGAAAAATAGTCTAAACACAATCCAACATAATTTATTCAAAAATGTTGAAAGCTTTGAGTACCTTTTTCTTTTTAATCGTAACTCGAATATAAATAATTGAAATGAAAAACTTTCTTTATTTTTGGGACAAACATACGATGACATTGGGGCGAAAAATAGTCTAAAAACAATCCAACATAGTTTATTCAAAAATGTTGAAAGCTTTGAGTACCTTTTTCTTTTTAATCGTAACTCGAATATAAATAATTGAAATGAAAAACTTTCTTTATTTTTGGGACAAACATACGATGACATTGGGGCGAAAAATAGTCTAAAAACAATCCAACATAGTTTATTCAAAAATGTTGAAAGCTTTGAGTACCTTTTTCTTTTTAATCGTAACTCGAATATAAATAATCGAAATGAAAAACTTTCTTTATTTTGGGGACAAACATACGATGACACTGGGGCGAAAAATAGTCTAAACACAATCCAACATAATTTATTCAAAAATGTTGAAAGCTTTGAGTACCTTTTTCTTTTTAATCGTAACTCGAATATAAATAATTGAAATGAAAAACTTTCTTTATTTTTGGGACAAACATACGATGACACTGGGGCGAAAAATAGTCTAAAAACAATCCAACATAATTTATTCAAAAATGTTGAAAGCTTTGAGTACCTTTTTCTTTTTAATCGTAACTCGAATATAAATAATTGAAATGAAAAACTTTCTTTATTTTTGGGACAAACATACGATGACATTGGGGCGAAAAATAGTCTAAAAACAATCCAACATAGTTTATTCAAAAATGTTGAAAGTTTTGAGTACCTTTTTCTTTTTAATCATAACTCGAATATAAATAATTGAAAAGAAAAACTTTCTTTATTTTGGGGACCAACATACACTGTCATTGGATCGAAAAATAGTCTAAACACAATCCAACATAATTTATTCAAAAATGTTGAAAGCTTTGAGTACCTTTTTCTTTTTAATCGTAACTCGAATATAAATAATTGAAATGAAAAACTTTCTTTATTTTTGGGACAAACATACGATGACACTGGGGCGAAAAATAGTCTAAAAACAATCCAACATATTTTATTCAAAAATGTTGAAAGCTTTGAGTACCTTTTTCTTTTTAATCGTAACTCGAATATAAATAATTGAAATGAAAAACTTTCTTTATTTTTGGGACAAACATACGATGACACTGGGGAGAAAAATAGTCTAAAAACAATCCAACATAGTTTATTCAAAAATGTTGAAAGCTTTGAGTACCTTTTTCTTTTTAATCGTAACTCGAATATAAATAATTGAAATGAAAAACTTTCTTTATTTTTGGGACAAACATACGATGACACTGGGGCGAAAAATAGTCTAAAAACAATCCAACATAGTTTATTCAAAAATGTTGAAAGCTTTGAGTACCTTTTTCTTTTTAATCGTAACTCGAATATAAATAATTGAAATGAAAAACTTTCTTTATTTTTGGGACAAACATACGATGACATTGGGGCGAAAAATAGTCTAAAAACAATCCAACATAGTTTATTCAAAAATGTTGAAAGCTTTGAGTACCTTTTTCTTTTTAATCGTAACTCGAATATAAATAATTGAAATGAAAAACTTTCTTTATTTTTGGGACAAACATACGATGACACTGGGGAGAAAAATAGTCTAAAAACAATCCAACATAGTTTATTCAAAAATGTTGAAAGCTTTGAGTACCTTTTTCTTTTTAATCGTAACTCGAATATAAATAATTGAAATGAAAAACTTTCTTTATTTTTGGGACAAACATACGATGACACTGGGGCGAAAAATAGTCTAAACACAATCCAACATAATTTATTCAAAAATGTTGAAAGCTTTGAGTACCTTTTTCTTTTTAATCGTAACTCGAATATAAATAATTGAAAAGAAAAACTTTCTTTATTTTGGGGACCAACATACACTGTCATTGGATCGAAAAATAGTCTAAACACAATCCAACATAATTTATTCAAAAATGTTGAAAGCTTTGAGTACCTTTTTCTTTTTAATTGTAACTCGAATATAAATAATTGAAATGAAAAACTTTCTTTATTTTTGGGACAAACATACGATGACACTGGGGCGAAAAATAGTCTAAAAACAATCCAACATAGTTTATTCAAAAATGTTGAAAGCTTTGAGTACCTTTTTCTTTTTAATCGTAACTCGAATATAAATAATCGAAATGAAAAACTTTCTTTATTTTTGGGACAAACATACGATGACACTGGGGCGAAAAATAGTCTAAACACAATCCAACATAATTTATTCAAAAATGTTGAAAGCTTTGAGTACCTTTTTCTTTTTAATCGTAACTCGAATATAAATAATTGAAATGAAAAACTTTCTTTATTTTTGGGACAAACATACGATGACACTGGAGCGAAAAATAGTCTAAAAACAATCCAACATAGTTTATTCAAAAATGTTGAAAGCTTTGAGTACCTTTTTCTTTTTAATCGTAACTCGAATATAAATAATTGAAAAGAAAAACTTTCTTTATTTTGGGGACCAACATACACTGTCATTGGATCGAAAAATAGTCTAAACACAATCCAACATAGTTTATTCAAAAATGTTGAAAGCTTTGAGTACCTTTTTCTTTTTAATCATAACTCGAATATAAATAATTGAAAAGAAAAACTTTCTTTATTTTGGGGACCAACATACACTGTCATTGGATCGAAAAATAGTCTAAACACAATCCAACATAATTTATTCAAAAATGTTGAAAGCTTTGAGTACCTTTTTCTTTTTAATCGTAACTCGAATATAAATAATTGAAATGAAAAACTTTCTTTATTTTTGGGACAAACATACGATGACACTGGAGCGAAAAATAGTCTAAAAACAATCCAACATAGTTTATTCAAAAATGTTGAAAGCTTTGAGTACCTTTTTCTTTTTAATCGTAACTCGAATATAAATAATTGAAAAGAAAAACTTTCTTTATTTTGGGGACCAACATACACTGTCATTGGATCGAAAAATAGTCTAAACACAATCCAACATAGTTTATTCAAAAATGTTGAAAGCTTTGAGTACCTTTTTCTTTTTAATCATAACTCGAATATAAATAATTGAAAAGAAAAACTTTCTTTATTTTGGGGACCAACATACACTGTCATTGGATCGAAAAATAGTCTAAACACAATCCAACATAATTTATTCAAAAATGTTGAAAGCTTTGAGTACCTTTTTCTTTTTAATCGTAACTCGAATATAAATAATTGAAATGAAAAACTTTCTTTATTTTTGGGACAAACATACGATGACATTGGGGCGAAAAATAGTCTAAAAACAATCCAACATAGTTTATTCAAAAATGTTGAAAGCTTTGAGTACCTTTTTCTTTTTAATCGTAACTCGAATATAAATAATCGAAATGAAAATCTTTCTTTATTTTGGGGACAAACATACGATGACACTGGGGCGAAAAATAGTCTAAACACAATCCAACATAATTTATTCAAAAATGTTGAAAGCTTTGAGTACCTTTTTCTTTTTAATCGTAACTCGAATATAAATAATCGAAATGAAAATCTTTCTTTATTTTGGGGACAAACATACGATGACACTGGATCGAAAAATAGTCTAAACACAATCCAACATAATTTATTCAAAAATGTTGAAAGCTTTGAGTACCTTTTTCTTTTTAATCGTAACTCGAATATAAATAATCGAAATGAAAAACTTTCTTTATTTTTGGGACAAACATACGATGACACTGGGGCGAAAAATAGTCTAAACACAATCCAACATAATTTATTCAAAAATGTTGAAAGCTTTGAGTACCTTTTTCTTTTTAATCGTAACTCGAATATAAATAATTGAAATGAAAAACTTTCTTTATTTTTGGGACAAACATACGATGACACTGGAGCGAAAAATAGTCTAAAAACAATCCAACATAGTTTATTCAAAAATGTTGAAAGCTTTGAGTACCTTTTTCTTTTTAATCGTAACTCGAATATAAATAATTGAAAAGAAAAACTTTCTTTATTTTGGGGACCAACATACACTGTCATTGGATCGAAAAATAGTCTAAACACAATCCAACATAGTTTATTCAAAAATGTTGAAAGCTTTGAGTACCTTTTTCTTTTTAATCATAACTCGAATATAAATAATTGAAAAGAAAAACTTTCTTTATTTTGGGGACCAACATACACTGTCATTGGATCGAAAAATAGTCTAAACACAATCCAACATAATTTATTCAAAAATGTTGAAAGCTTTGAGTACCTTTTTCTTTTTAATCGTAACTCGAATATAAATAATTGAAAAGAAAAACTTTCTTTATTTTGGGGACCAACATACACTGTCATTGGATCGAAAAATAGTCTAAACACAATCCAACATAATTTATTCAAAAATGTTGAAAGCTTTGAGTACCTTTTTCTTTTTAATCGTAACTCGAATATAAATAATTGAAATGAAAAACTTTCTTTATTTTTGGGACAAACATACGATGACACTGGAGCGAAAAATAGTCTAAAAACAATCCAACATAGTTTATTCAAAAATGTTGAAAGCTTTGAGTACCTTTTTCTTTTTAATCGTAACTCGAATATAAATAATTGAAAAGAAAAACTTTCTTTATTTTGGGGACCAACATACACTGTCATTGGATCGAAAAATAGTCTAAACACAATCCAACATAGTTTATTCAAAAATGTTGAAAGCTTTGAGTACCTTTTTCTTTTTAATCGTAACTCGAATATAAATAATTGAAATGAAAAACTTTCTTTATTTTTGGGACAAACATACGATGACATTGGGGCGAAAAATAGTCTAAAAACAATCCAACATAGTTTATTCAAAAATGTTGAAAGCTTTGAGTACCTTTTTCTTTTTAATCGTAACTCGAATATAAATAATCGAAATGAAAATCTTTCTTTATTTTGGGGACAAACATACGATGACACTGGGGCGAAAAATAGTCTAAACACAATCCAACATAATTTATTCAAAAATGTTGAAAGCTTTGAGTACCTTTTTCTTTTTAATCGTAACTCGAATATAAATAATCGAAATGAAAATCTTTCTTTATTTTGGGGACAAACATACGATGACACTGGATCGAAAAATAGTCTAAACACAATCCAACATAATTTATTCAAAAATGTTGAAAGCTTTGAGTACCTTTTTCTTTTTAATCGTAACTCGAATATAAATAATTGAAAAGAAAAACTTTCTTTATTTTGGGGACCAACATACACTGTCATTGGATCGAAAAATAGTCTAAACACAATCCAACATAGTTTATTCAAAAATGTTGAAAGCTTTGAGTACCTTTTTCTTTTTAATCATAACTCGAATATAAATAATTGAAAAGAAAAACTTTCTTTATTTTGGGGACCAACATACACTGTCATTGGATCGAAAAATAGTCTAAACACAATCCAACATAATTTATTCAAAAATGTTGAAAGCTTTGAGTACCTTTTTCTTTTTAATCGTAACTCGAATATAAATAATTGAAATGAAAAACTTTCTTTATTTTTGGGACAAACATACGATGACATTGGGGCGAAAAATAGTCTAAAAACAATCCAACATAGTTTATTCAAAAATGTTGAAAGCTTTGAGTACCTTTTTCTTTTTAATCGTAACTCGAATATAAATAATCGAAATGAAAATCTTTCTTTATTTTGGGGACAAACATACGATGACACTGGGGCGAAAAATAGTCTAAACACAATCCAACATAATTTATTCAAAAATGTTGAAAGCTTTGAGTACCTTTTTCTTTTTAATCGTAACTCGAATATAAATAATCGAAATGAAAATCTTTCTTTATTTTGGGGACAAACATACGATGACACTGGATCGAAAAATAGTCTAAACACAATCCAACATAATTTATTCAAAAATGTTGAAAGCTTTGAGTACCTTTTTCTTTTTAATCGTAACTCGAATATAAATAATTGAAAAGAAAAACTTTCTTTATTTTGGGGACCAACATACACTGTCATTGGATCGAAAAATAGTCTAAACACAATCCAACATAATTTATTCAAAAATGTTGAAAGTTTTGAGTACCTTTTTCTTTTTAATCATAACTCGAATATAAATAATTGAAAAGAAAAACTTTCTTTATTTTGGGGACCAACATACACTGTCATTGGATCGAAAAATAGTCTAAACACAATCCAACATAATTTATTCAAAAATGTTGAAAGCTTTGAGTACCTTTTTCTTTTTAATCGTAACTCGAATATAAATAATTGAAAAGAAAAACTTTCTTTATTTTGGGGACCAACATACACTGTCATTGGATCGAAAAATAGTCTAAACACAATCCAACATAATTTATTCAAAAATGTTGAAAGTTTTGAGTACCTTTTTCTTTTTAATCATAACTCGAATATAAATAATTGAAAAGAAAAACTTTCTTTATTTTTGGGACAAACATACGATGACACTGGGGCGAAAAATAGTCTAAAAACAATCCAACATAGTTTATTCAAAAATGTTGAAAGCTTTGAGTACCTTTTTCTTTTTAATCGTAACTCGAATATAAATAATTGAAAAGAAAAACTTTCTTTATTTTGGGGACCAACATACACTGTCATTGGATCGAAAAATAGTCTAAACACAATCCAACATAATTTATTCAAAAATGTTGAAAGTTTTGAGTACCTTTTTCTTTTTAATCATAACTCGAATATAAATAATTGAAAAGAAAAACTTTCTTTATTTTGGGGACCAACATACACTGTCATTGGATCGAAAAATAGTCTAAACACAATCCAACATAATTTATTCAAAAATGTTGAAAGTTTTGAGTACCTTTTTCTTTTTAATCATAACTCGAATATAAATAATTGAAAAGAAAAACTTTCTTTATTTTTGGGACAAACATACGATGACACTGGGGCGAAAAATAGTCTAAAAACAATCCAACATAGTTTATTCAAAAATGTTGAAAGCTTTGAGTACCTTTTTCTTTTTAATCGTAACTCGAATATAAATAATTGAAAAGAAAAACTTTCTTTATTTTGGGGACCAACATACACTGTCATTGGATCGAAAAATAGTCTAAACACAATCCAACATAATTTATTCAAAAATGTTGAAAGTTTTGAGTACCTTTTTCTTTTTAATCATAACTCGAATATAAATAATTGAAAAGAAAAACTTTCTTTATTTTTGGGACAAACATACGATGACACTGGGGCGAAAAATAGTCTAAAAACAATCCAACATAGTTTATTCAAAAATGTTGAAAGCTTTGAGTACCTTTTTCTTTTTAATCGTAACTCGAATATAAATAATTGAAAAGAAAAACTTTCTTTATTTTGGGGACCAACATACACTGTCATTGGATCGAAAAATAGTCTAAACACAATCCAACATAATTTATTCAAAAATGTTGAAAGTTTTGAGTACCTTTTTCTTTTTAATCATAACTCGAATATAAATAATTGAAAAGAAAAACTTTCTTTATTTTTGGGACAAACATACGATGACACTGGGGCGAAAAATAGTCTAAAAACAATCCAACATAGTTTATTCAAAAATGTTGAAAGCTTTGAGTACCTTTTTCTTTTTAATCGTAACTCGAATATAAATAATTGAAAAGAAAAACTTTCTTTATTTTGGGGACCAACATACACTGTCATTGGATCGAAAAATAGTCTAAACACAATCCAACATAATTTATTCAAAAATGTTGAAAGTTTTGAGTACCTTTTTCTTTTTAATCATAACTCGAATATAAATAATTGAAAAGAAAAACTTTCTTTATTTTGGGGACCAACATACACTGTCATTGGATCGAAAAATAGTCTAAACACAATCCAACATAATTTATTCAAAAATGTTGAAAGCTTTGAGTACCTTTTTCTTTTTAATCGTAACTCGAATATAAATAATTGAAATGAAAAACTTTCTTTATTTTTGGGACAAACATACGATGACACTGGGGCGAAAAATAGTCTAAAAACAATCCAACATAGTTTATTCAAAAATGTTGAAAGCTTTGAGTACCTTTTTCTTTTTAATCGTAACTCGAATATAAATAATTGAAATGAAAATCTTTCTTTATTTTGGGGACAAACATACGATGACATTGGGGCGAAAAATAGTCTAAAAACAATCCAACATAGTTTATTCAAAAATGTTGAAAGTTTTGAGTACCTTTTTCTTTTTAATCATAACTCGAATATAAATAATTGAAAAGAAAAACTTTCTTTATTTTGGGGACCAACATACACTGTCATTGGATCGAAAAATAGTCTAAACACAATCCAACATAATTTATTCAAAAATGTTGAAAGCTTTGAGTACCTTTTTCTTTTTAATCGTAACTCGAATATAAATAATTGAAATGAAAAACTTTCTTTATTTTTGGGACAAACATACGATGACACTGGGGCGAAAAATAGTCTAAAAACAATCCAACATAGTTTATTCAAAAATGTTGAAAGCTTTGAGTACCTTTTTCTTTTTAATCGTAACTCGAATATAAATAATTGAAATGAAAATCTTTCTTTATTTTGGGGACAAACATACGATGACATTGGGGCGAAAAATAGTCTAAAAACAATCCAACATAGTTTATTCAAAAATGTTGAAAGTTTTGAGTACCTTTTTCTTTTTAATCATAACTCGAATATAAATAATTGAAAAGAAAAACTTTCTTTATTTTGGGGACCAACATACACTGTCATTGGATCGAAAAATAGTCTAAACACAATCCAACATAATTTATTCAAAAATGTTGAAAGCTTTGAGTACCTTTTTCTTTTTAATCGTAACTCGAATATAAATAATTGAAATGAAAAACTTTCTTTATTTTTGGGACAAACATACGATGACATTGGGGCGAAAAATAGTCTAAAAACAATCCAACATAGTTTATTCAAAAATGTTGAAAGCTTTGAGTACCTTTTTCTTTTTAATCGTAACTCGAATATAAATAATCGAAATGAAAAACTTTCTTTATTTTTGGGACAAACATACGATGACATTGGGGCGAAAAATAGTCTAAAAACAATCCAACATAGTTTATTCAAAAATGTTGAAAGCTTTGAGTACCTTTTTCTTTTTAATCGTAACTCGAATATAAATAATCGAAATGAAAAACATTCTTTATTTTTGGGACAAACATACACTGTCATTGGATCGAAAAATAGTCTCTAAACAATCCAACATAATTTATTCAAAAATGTTGAATTATTAATCTTCTTCGCTCTTTTCCATTAGATGTAGCGAATTCTTGAATCTTGAAATTTGGCTGAACAATAATTTTTCCGGTTACATCTTTTAAAGCTTTGACACTTTTAAATTCGGAATGGATTATATTTGAGTTATCATGGTTGTCGCAAACATGATTTAAAGGTCCAAGGGTAATGAAATCTTCGCCCGTTTCTGACTGATGCAACTTTGCAGTAACACGTTTGTGAAATTTTATGCAATCCTTGCACACAAATCTATTTTCAGATGGAAAATAATTGTAAATATAATTATGAGTTTTGTCAATTTCGTCAAATAGAATTAATTGCTTTCTTTCATTTTCACCTTTCATAAAAGATTCAATTTTAAAGCCACCAGATTTTACAATTTTGTGAGCGATTTCTTCCTTAACTTGAACATTTCTTTGGAGATTGATATTATTGGTAAATATGATTTCACCATTTTCATCAAAGTTGCATTCGTTTTCTTCACAAAAATGTTCCTCGGGACTTAGTTGAACATATGGCTCTTCATTTTCAATTTCAATTAACTTTGCAAAAATATATCGACGTTTATTATTCTTAGAATGACAGGGGCCACAGTAAAATTTCTTATTAATTGCCGACCATGAATATTCTCGAAATAAATTTTGATTTTCACAATTAAAAATAGTTAAACGAGGAAATACTTGGTCCCCATATTTTTTTTGAGAGATTTTGAAATTTGGCGGTTTAATAATAATATATTCTTTATCCATGTAATTTTCGGGAATATATTCAATCGGTTCACAAATGTGAAATTTACTTCCAAGTTGAACATATTCATTTCGACTTTCATCATCATGGATTATATCAGCTCGAACCCAATATTTATTATTCTTGCATTTAGAACAAAGAAATAAACTTTTGCTTGTTTCATAATTATAAACACGGCATAAATTTTTATCTTCGAAGGCAAAAACTATCAATTTTTTTCGTTGGGCTCCAAATTCTAAATATTCTTTGACTTCATAATTTGGTGGTTCAACAGTATCATTTGGTAAATATATATCTTTAAAAGCTTGCTTTTTGATTTGAGGGCTAAAAAATTGAAATGGTTTATTTAAAAGTCAAAATCATTAAAATCCATTAGTAAGCGATGCTAATTTACTCACCCTTCTTGATCAGAATTTTCACCATGGACATTGGAAACACTATCAGATTCACCGATGTCATAGTTGAAAGAATAATCTAACTTTTTGAGAGGTCTTTTTCGAAGGCTAAGTCGACTAAAATATTTTTATTATTATCATATTCGTTTTCGCTAGAAATTAAAGCATACCGATCATTGTCACAAAAGTTATCGGTTGAATTCATTGTCGAATCGTTCAAAGATATATCATTTTTTGAAGCAGCAGTCGCATTGGAAAAGCTAAAACTAAAGTTAGGCACTATAGAACAATAATATATATTCTCTGATTAACTTACAAAGTTGATTCCATTTCAAGCGGCAAAGTTTCATTATTCAAGCTATCCGTTGCAATCGCATCCATTTCATAATCAGAATTTGGCAAAGTTTTGACAAGAGACATAGCTGGATTTGTTTCAATTTCAAATTCAATTGAAATTTCGGCAAATTTTTCAGAGGCAAACACTTTTGGATTGTTTCTTTTTAAAATTTCTAAATATTTTTTTCGTTCTTCAACAACCAAAGAATATAGAAAATTCAAAATAATTTCTGTTAGTTGAACTTCAAAGTTTTCAGTTTTTTCAATTTCATTAATAATTCGAAGAAAAAAATGGTTTTGAAATAGTTCTTCTGCTTCATCGTCGATGCGAAAAACAACGTTTGAATTCTGAAAAACCAAAAGTTAAAACCTTCAAAAAAGTTAGAAAAATTTTTTATAAGTTGCTTACTTTTCGTTTTTGAATATTTTCATATAATTTTTTGCAAGTTTCTTCGCTTTTAAAAATCAAAATAAAGTCATCATGAGAAGTTTCACTCGCGGAAGAAGGGTATGCGCACAAAACATTCTTTAAAAAAGAAAGGTTGTTAATTTATTATTATAAGTGTTTGACAAAATTATGACTTACTTTTAGTTGAAAGAAATTTTGATTAAAGCTCGCTTTTATCGATTTCGAGGAGGCACCTGAAAAGAAAATATTAAGTTATCGTCGAAAATTATTCCACGTAAAAAACTTACTTTCGCCATTCGGTATAATAATCAAAATTTTCTTTATTGCGTCGACGACTATTTTACAGCTATCAAAATAATCAAGATTTCCATGGCTTCCAAAAACAATTAGATGGATGGACGACTTTTTTGGTTGAGGCTGAAAAGTTATTAATTCCAAAAAAGGCATTTGATATTTTTTTTTAAATATTACCTCAGAATTAGTACTAACATCCATAATAATATTCAGTTTTTTAAAAGAAAAACTTGGCCAATAATTAAGAACCAAGTTTACAGCAAATTTAATAAATGCGAATGGAAAAAATGGATGGGTGTTTGTTTCAAAAAAATTTAAACAATAAAAAATGTTTCATTGTTTTTGGCGCCTTTTTCTCTTTCTTTATCTTTGTCTGGCGATGGAAAATAGCTTAAAGCGCTTTTTGAAAGAAAAAAAAGTTAAGGTCAAAACGGCGTTATCAAAAAATTAGTAGTTCTTACCCAAACTAATGACTTTTTTGTGAAACAAAAAACAATGGCAAAAACATTTTTTAGAGAATTTTCGTGTCTTTCTGATAAACTTTGCTAAGGATTAAAAAATAAATGATTTTTATTAAATTATTTATTCAAAGACCAGAACAAAAAAACAAAAAAATTTAGCAATAAAAATATGTTCAATCATTGTATTGGAGATGATTTATGGGAAGACATGAGTCTTCAAGATTTCCAGATTTTACATAAAAATTTCCTATTTCATCTTCAAAAAGTTTGATTTCACAAATTTTCTTTCCATTTTCAAAGCAACGAAGGCATCGATATCGATTGTCTTTGTAAAAAGTAAATTCATACCCAAGTGTTTTGTTTTGGGAATTGGATACTGAAATCTTTGAAACATTTTGCTTTTCATCCATTTCCATTTTATATTCTGATGAATCCAAAACTTTTCCTTCTTGTTGTGGCTGGCAAACATGTTCAAGTTCGCTGAGTTTAATAAAATCTTCGCTATCATCGTCATCTTCATGCAATTTTGCTGTAACACACTTGCCCAAATCTTTGCATCGGAAACAAGTAAAAATGTTTCTTTCAGGAATAAAATAATATTCGTAACAATGATTTTTGTTTTGAGCATCAAAAATAGTTAGCATTTTCTTTTCACTTCCATTTTTGGTGTAATATTCAAATTTGAAATTTGGAGCTTTGATAATTTTCGAGGTCGATTTCATTGGAATATATTCAATAGGATTGCAGATATGCTTGATATCGTCTACTACTAAACATTCGGTGCCATCTTCATTATTTTTGAGTTTGGCGGTAATGAAATTTTCCAATTTTCGACATCCATCACAAGCATATTTACCATTAAAATATGAAAAAATATAGGATAAATTAATATTTGTGGAATCAGGGATAATAATTCGCTTTTGTGGAAGATTTTTGGAGTTTGTATAATTCTCAATTTTAAAATCAGTGTTTTGCAAAAATTTTAAAGAAACGTTTTCTGTTAAAATTATTTCAGGTTTTGGCTCACAGATATGGCTGGCGGTTCCAAGTTCAATGAAATTTTCTTCATTTTCTGGGTCGAAATGCATTTTAGCAATCACAGGTTTTTGTAATTTAGCACATCCATTGCAAATAAAAATCTTTTGTTTTTTAGAAAAATGGTAGGTGTAAGCCAAATTTATGTCATTTTCATCAAATAAAATTAAGCGCTTTCTATGGACGCCGCCTTTGAAGAATTTTTCAATCTTGAATCCATCAGCTTCAACAATTTTCCCAGTAATTCTATTTCTAATTGGTGAAAATAAAATATTCGCTTGAGGATTGGTACATGCATGAATAGTTCCAAAAAGTTCGATAAATTCTTCACCATTTTCTTCATTTTTGCGCAACCTCGCTGAGACATGTTTTCTCAGTATTTTACATTTGCTACAAACAAATGAATCGCTACATTCATTATAAAAATAAGAATAGGAAATTGTTGAATTATTTGGATCAGCAAAAATTAATCGTTTTTTTTCGTTTCCATTTTCGGCAAATAAATCAATTTTAAAATATTCTTTGGTTAAAATATTATTATTTGTTGGAATATTTGCCAAGATATTTTGTTCTGGCTGGGGACTACAAACATGTTCAACGGTTGAAAGTTCAACAAAACTTTCATCGAAATTTTGATTATTGTTATTTTGATGAAATTTAGCCCAAACTAATATTTTGGCAGCATCACATCCATTGCAAATAAATTTATTTTTTGAATATGAATAATGATAAGCATAACATAAATCTCGATTTTCAGGAGCATAAACCAGAAGTTGCTTTTTCGGGGCACCACGTTTAAAAAACTCAACAATTTTATAGTTATCTTTTTCTTTAAGAATTTTTCCATTGATTTTAGGATTATTAAGGGTAGCATATTCAAGCGGCTGACAAACATGTTCACCAAGGCCAAGTTCAATAAAATTGTCACCATTATCATCATTTTGATGTAATTTTGCACAAACATATCGTTTCAATGGACCACAACCATTGCATACAAAAACACCACGAGAATAGCCATAATGATAAGTGTAAACAAAATTTTTATTATTTTCATCAAAAAGAAAAAGTTTCTTTCTTTCATTGCCGCCTTTAGTAAATGTCTCTATTTTAAAGCCATCACTTTGAACAATTTTTCCAAGGATTATACTTTTGCTTTGTTGTTCTTTTTGCGATGTCGAAGGACGAGTTAGGGAATTTCCAAAGCTTTTTGTTTGACAAATATGCACAGTTGAAAATAAATAAATATATTCTTCACCAGTTTTTTCATTTATACGCAATTTTGCTAATGTACTTTTTTTCTTCCAAGAACATGAGCCACAAATAAAAAGATTGGTTTTTTTATCAAAATAATATTTAAATGGAAAATTTGGATCATCCGGATTATCAATATACAATCGCTTCCATTCAACTCCATTTTTTAAATGGGTCAAAATTTTATATTTTTCTTTGGTTAAAATTTTGCTTTCATTCGAGGCATTTTCAGAATTGGTAGGAATTTTGGGTAATTCTTTAATGTTTTGATATTCACAAATATGTTCATGATTTAATTCAATAAAGTTTTTCCCATTTTCTTTGTCTTCATACAAATTTGCTGTTACACGCCTATGTAATTTTACGCATGCATTACATACAAAATGATGAGATCTGTTACAAAAATAATAAGCATAACCATAATTCTTATCTTCTGGATTGAAACAGATCAAGCGTTTCCGATGTTTTTCTGTGTTTGAAATGTATTCTTCAATAATGAAATTTGGTTCTTCGACGACTTTGCCAGTAGCATCTTTAATCGATTTAATGCTTTTGGCAACTTTTTCAGGATAGCTTTTTGAAGGTTTTTCCTGTTTCATAACTTTAGAATATTGAGGATTTGTTAATCTACATATATGATCAATAGGTCCAAGCTTAATATATTCTTCTGAGTTTTCTTCATTATGATATAATTTTGCAGAAATATATTTTCCAAATTTTTTGCAACCATTGCAAACAAATTTATCTTCAACTTTATTATAATGGTAGATGTAATTATGAGGCTCATCATTTTTATCAAAAACAATCAAGCGTTTTCTTTCAAGTTCACCTTTCATAAATGTTTCAATTTTAAAACCATCCGATTGAATAATCTTAGGAGCATTTTCTTCGTTTGCTTGAACATTTCTTTGTCGACTACTGATGGTATTTGCAATTATAAGTTCTCCATTTTCATCGAAGTTGCATTCTTTTTCATCGCAAAAGTGTTCTTTATGGCTTAGAACCACATAAGCTTCTTCATTTTCCTTTTCGATATATTTAGCAAAAATATATTTTTTGTGTATTTCATGACAAGGAAGGCAATAAAAAATCTTTTCTTGTTCACGCAATGAATATTTTCTGCATAAATTTTTGTTATCAATATTGAAAACAACAAGATGGGAATATAATTTGCCACGAACCATGCATTTGATAATTTTGAAATTTGGCAATTTAACAATAATTTGTTTTTTATCCATATAATTTTCTGGAATGTATTTAATCGGTTCGCAAATGTGAGATTTACTTCCAAGTTGAACATATTCATTTCGATTTTCATCGTCATGGATTATATCAGCTCGAACCCAATATTTATTATTCTTGCATTTAGAACAAAGAAATAAACTTTTGCTTGTTTCATAATTATAAACACGGCATAAATTTTTATCTTCGAAGGCAAAAACAATCAATTTTTTTCGTTGGATTCCATACTCCAAAAATTCTTTGACTTCATAATTTGGCGGTTCGACAGTATCATTTGGTAAATATATATCTTTAAATGCTTGCTTTTTGATTTGTGGGCTAAAAAAATAAGAATTTATATATGAAAATTAAAAATCGCCTAAATTTATTAGTAAACGATGCAACTTTACTCACCCATCTTGTTTAGCACTTCCATCATGGAGATTAGAATCGCTATCACCAGAATCTGCAATGCCATAATCAAATGAATAATCCAACTTTTTAATAGGTCTTTTTCGAAGACTGCGACGCCTAAAAATTTCATTTTTCCACTTTTTTCTTTCTTTCAAAATTTAAACCTACCGATCATTATTATTATCAAAAGAATCGTTGTTGGTTTCATTTATGGTTGTGTCATCGTCCTTCATTGATATATCCATTTTAAAAGCATTATTAGCATTGGAATAGCTGTAACTAAAATCACAACACCCTATAATAAAGGTATTTATATATTCTTAAAGCTTACAAGGTTGATTCCATTGGGTCAGGCAAAGTTTCACTGGTTTCATTTGAAGCCGTAACATCCATTTGAGAATCACAAGAAGGGAGATTATAAGCTGGAGCCACAGCTGCTGGCGTTGTTTCAGTTTCGAGTTCCTTTGCATATTCGGAAAAACTTTCAGAAACTAATAACTTTGAATTGTTGCTTTTTAGAATATTCAAATATTCTTTTCGCTCTTCAACAGACAATGATTTTAGAAAATTCAAAATTATTTCTGTTAGTTGAGCTTCAAATTTTTCAGTTTTTTCAATTTCATTAATAATTCGAAGAAAAAAATGGTTTTGAAATCGTTCTTCTGCTTCATCATCGATGCAAAAAACTACATTCAAATTCTGAAAAACCAGCCAAAAGTTTCAAAGTTAAAAATGGAAAACTTAATTCTTACTTTTCTTTTTTGAATATTTTCATATAAATCTTTGCAATCTTTTTCACTTTTGAAAATTAAAACAAATCCATTCTGGGGAAATTCAGCAGTTGAAGAAAATGGGAAGGCGCAAAAAATATTCTAAAAAAACAAAATTGATTATTTTATTATTAAAGAAGGCAAAAAAAATATTCGCTTACTTTTAGTTGATAAAAATCTTGATCAAAATTAGCAACAATCGATTTAACTGCTTCATCTAAAATGCTTTTACTCATATATCCAACAAAAAAATTTTTTAGCAATTAATTATATAAAACTCACTCTCGCTCTTTGGTATCACAGTTAAATTTCGCTTTGGTATATCACAAACGATTTTGCAGCGTTCAAAATAATCAAAATTTCCATGGCTTCCAAAAACTATGAGTTGATTGGACTTTTTTGGTGGCAGCTAAAAAATTATTTGTTGCAAAAAGATTTTTGGTATTTGTTTAAAAAATATTACCTCAAAATCTTTGCTAGCATCCATAATATTCAATTTTAAAAAGAAAAACTTAAACAATAGTAAAAAATTAATTTATCAGCCAAAATTTAATAAATCAATCCGAAGTGAAAAAATTGTGTGTGTTTCTTCACAAAAAAGAAAAGAAGAAGAACAAAAATTGATAAATATCAATAATTTTTTGGCGCCTTATTCTCTTCTTTTGTCTGTTTGACGATGAAAAAATAGCTTAAAGTGCTTTTTGAAAAAAAGAGAAAGTCAAAACAAGCAGGCGCCCAATAAAAAAAAAATAGGTGTTATTGTTCCCCAAAGATTTTTTTTGGAAAAAAAAAGGAATGGTAAAAGTTTTTTTTTTCGCATTTTGGTATTTAAAAATTTCATGGCTTTTTGATACAATTTTTTACAATATTTAAGTCTTTTAAAAACAAAGAATCAAAAAATGAAATATTTATTTAAACAAAAACTTATGAAAAAAAGCAAGAACATTTATAAAAAATGCTAAAAAACAAAAAAAATCTAGTTAAAAGTAAAAGATATTTAAATTTTTGTTGGCTTAAAAATTTTAAATGGTTGACATGAATGTTCAAAGTTTCTATGCTTGATATAAAAGTTTCCAATTTCATCTTCAAAAATTTTAACTTCAGAAATTTTGTTGTCATTTTCAAAGCATTCGTTACACCGAAAGCAATTTTCTCGATAATGAAGAAATTCATAAAACATGCTTTTGTTTTCTTCGTTAAAAATGCTAATTTTTGTAACTTCATTTTTTGAATTCATTTGTAGTTGAAATTTTGATGGATCATCCAATTTCGCTTCTTCTGGTTTTGGATGGCATACATGTCCGAATTCGTTAAAGTGAAGATTGCTCTCGCCATTTTTGCCTTGAATTACCATGGCTGTAACTTGATGACCAAGTTCTTTACACATTTTACAAGTAAAAATAATTTTTGGTAAAGTTTCATAATAAACGTAACATAAATTTTCATTATTTGGATCATACACTGTTAAAAATTGCTTTTTTATTCCATAAATCTTGTAATATTCAAATTTCCATTTAGTGGGTTTCATAAAAGTTTTTTCTAATAATAAAGACGCATATTTGATTGATTTGCAAATATGTTTATTTCCATCTAATTCAACGCAATCTTCACCATTTTCATCCAAGTCTAATTTAGCTGTTGTTGTTGTTGATTTTTGTAAATTAAAACATTCATAACATGTAAATAATTTAGTAGATGAAACAAAAAAATATATAACAAAATTCGCTGTTTTTTGAATCAAAAACAATTATTCTTCTTCGCTTTTGTCCATTATTTTCATTGCAAACAAAATAATCAATTTTAAAATCATGTTTGTGGAGAATAATTCTTTTTTCTTTGAAAATTATTTTTGAGCTTCCAGAACTTGGGTTTATTTTGTTGGATGGCGTTGTTGTAATTTTGTTTGGATGAAAATTTTTATCGAGTATTTGTGGCTGCTGCTCAATTATTTTTTCTTTTTCAGAAATTTTTGAATTGATAAAAGATAAGTTTCCCAAATCATGTTTCTGGCAAATATGTTTATTTGCGCCAAGTTGAATAATGTTTTCACCCATTTTATTTTTACTCTGCTTTGCCGAAACAAATTCTTTCATAATTTTGCATGAATCACAAACAAACGCTTTTTTACATTTTGAATAAAAATAAATATAACCCAAAGTTTTATCATTTTCATCGTAAATAATTAAACGGGTAGTTTCTTTATTGTTTTGATCCATGAAGGAATCAATTTTAAAGCCATCTGAAGAAATAATATTGTTTTCATCAATTTCAATAAGTTTAGAAGCATTTTTTAAGATTGAAAGCACAACTTCATCTTTGTTTGTTTTCACTTCCTTTTCACCGCATTCATGTTTTTCATGACCCAATTCAACAACATATTCATCATTTTCATTTTTTATAAGTTTAGCAAACACCCGTTTTTTATATTTGTTTTGACATGGCTCACAATTAAATTGCTTCAATTTTTCTGACCATAAATATTCTCGATATAAACTTTTATCTTTAGAATTAAATATATGAAGATAAGAGCGTAATATGCCGCCAACTATTTTATCAAAAATTTTGAAATTTGATGATTTTATAATCGTTTGCTCTTTATCCATAAATTTTTTAGATAAAAATTTTACAGGTTCACATTCCATTATCTGCTTTTTAAATGGAGGGCTATAAAAATTAATAGGTTATTATTAACTTTACTCTTTATAGTTTTTAAATTCAGAATTATTTTTATTTACTTACCAATTTTCAGGCGATTCTTTATCATTTCCATTGCTACCCGATTCTTTAAATTCGGAATCGATAGAATATTTTAGTTTTGATAAAGTTCGTTTGCGAGGAGTAAGAGGCCTAAAAAATAAATACTTAAATGTTTTTACTTTTATTCCTTTTGATGAGCATTAACAGAAGTGATTAAAACTTGCACTGTATTATCCATTGATTCGGGCTTGGAATAGCTCTTTTCTGAATTATTCAAAGTTGTTGTCAAAAATGAATTTGTTTCAGGTTCGTTTTCCAATTCATCAGCAGAACTTTTAGAAGCAAACAATTTTAAATTGTTTAAAATACTCAAATATGGTTTTCTTTCTTCGATGGACAAGGACATTAAAAATTCTATTAGAATCTCTTCAAGATGAGTTTTGAATTTATTGCTGCTGTTATTTTCAGTAATCAATCGAGCGAAAAAGTTATTTCTAAATAATGCATCGGATTCTTCAATATTTTTGTCCAAAATTTTGGGTTCCTGCAAAAAAGCCAATGTTATTGTTTGAAAACTAAAAAAAAATGCTGATTACTTTTCTTTTTTGAATATTTTCATAAACATTTGCGCATGTTTTTTCACTTTGAAAAATAATTGCAAATTCGGCGAAATCGGACTTTTCTGGGGAAAAAGAAACAACAAAAAGAATATTCTAAAAAGCAAAAAAAATATTAATGGAAGATAAAAAAATTATTTGAGCTCACTTTTTGATGTAAAAAATTTTCATTGAAACTCGTCACGATGGGTTTTGTATCTAAAAAAAATTAAAAATCCTTCCTAGTAATTTTCATTGTGTGTTCGTTCGTGCTCGGAAACGATTCATGGGAAAATTGAAAAAAAAAAACGAAAAAATTTGCATTAAAAAATGAATGAATGCGCAAGGAAAGAAAATCGCGTTTACATTTCATAAAAATGAAGCGGTGATGAGCGATCGTTTGTCTTTTAATGAAGCAATTAATTAAAGTAAAAAAGGATCCAAAGCCCCAATAGCAAGGAAGAGATCCAAGGCCCTAATAACAAGGAAGAGTTCCAAGGCACTAATAGAAAGGAAGAGACACAAGGAACCTATTATAAGGAAGAGATCCAAGGAACCAATAGCAAAAGGAAGATCAAAGGAACCTTAAAAATTCTTCGATATCAAAGAATTCAAAGATAATATAAGATTCTATAGTAGTTAGCATGCTTTTGTTTCGTTTAATGCAGGCTAATTTTGGAATTAATTGTCCACGATCATGGAAAATTAAAAACTCATTTTTTATATTGCAATGAAACAAGTTACATCGCTGGCCGAAGGCTGGCGGAGCTTCTAGTATGCATTAAAAGGAAAGTAACTAAAATTAAGAAGGAACTTACTTTCATCATTTGGTGTAACAATAAAAATTGATTTCGATGCATTGATAACAATTTTACAGCCATTAAAATAATCAATATTTCCATTGCTACCAAAAACTATGAGTTGAATGGGCTTTTTTGGTGGAGGCTAAAAATTAATATTTCTATTATTTTTATTGTACTTTGAAAGTCCAAACCTGAGAAGTCCCATTATTCATGTTCATTAAAACATGAAAGCAAATAGCAGAAAAATCAATAATGCTTTTGCCAGTGTAATAAAAACAGAAAAAATCACAATCAAAGAAAAAAAAAATCAAATCGAATCTTTTTTAAATTTTTGGCACGTTGTTCCATTTTGATAGAGAAATTTTTTGTCTTTTAAAAAAGCAATAAAAAAAATAGTTAATAATCTTTTTAGAAAATGTTTGTTATTAAGGATTATTATACATAATGAAAAATACCCTCTTTTTAAGAACTTTATTTTTATGAATAAAAGAAGCAAGCGAGACGTTTCAAAACATGACAAATAGTTAAAATTGAAAAAAAACAACAACAAGAGATAAATTTAAATTTTATTTTAAATTTCTTTGTTAACTTTCGTGGTTTACAAATCGGAACAAAAAGAAATTTTTATTAATTTGTATAATCTTGATTCGTGGCATCGGAATACAACATTTGATTGTTATCAAATGGATATTGTTGATTTTGACCATTGTTGTTGGTGTTGGTTGCCATGGAATTGTAACCCATGGAATTGTAATTGGAAGGCATTCCTTGTCCTCCTTGTCCTTGGTTATTATTTCCTGGATAACCACCACTCATCATCATTTGATTGTTGTTGTTGGTATTAGGCGTATTGTCATTAAAATTTTCATTAGAATTATATAATTCTCCCTGAATCCATTGATCATCGGCTTCTCGGGCTGCTCGTGGCATAGAATACACAAAATTAACGACAAAAATAGCAAAGAAAATCAATAACAACGCACTATTCATTTTTTCCTTTTTTCTTTTACAATAATTCCTGTGACTTGAAGATAAAAAAAAGAATTTTATTATGTTGACCTTTTTTCGTGCTCAGTATTTATAATATAAAAAAAGCATTTATTTTTAAGTATGTAAATAAAGTAATGTTTGAGTAATCTTTCAAGAACCCAATACGTTGGTCTTATTATTTTTTTTATGTGAAAGCACCAAATATCCTTGCAGCAGCAACCAAGTTAAAATTTGATTTCGGTTTGATATTGTTCTTGCTTTTTGATCTTTCGCTTAAAGGAACACCGCAACTTGATGCCCTTTTTCAAATTTTAGAAAGCGCGCCATTACACGCAAGCGTAAAGATAAATACTGTATTTTACGTGTAATAACAGTATTTATCTTTACGCTTGCGTGTAATGGCGCGCTTTCTAAAATTTGAAAAAGGCATCAAGTTGCGGTGTCCCTTTAACAAACTTTCAAAGAAAGTTTATTTTTAAAAAAATAAATGCAACGAAAACAATAACAATTTTTTTTTGTTGCTTAAACAAACATATATTTTATGTTTCAAAAAATAGCTTTGTTGGTTCGGTTGATCGCTGCATGAACTTTTTTTTTGAATAATAAACAAAAAATATTTTGTGTGCAAACAAAAAAAATCCATAACAGATTTACAACCTCCAAAAAAAACACCCAAAAAAAGGAATTGAAAACTTAAAAATAGTATCTCTTTATTTGATCCTTTCATAGCAATGGAAACAGTAAAAAGCCATATTTATGAATATCAAACGAAAAAACTATTAATTCATTGGTTTTTGATAAATTTCTCCAACAAAATATTTAATCTTATTAAAAACATTTAGATATGGTAAAGTGCTACTCATTGAAAACTCATTACATTTAAAAACGATAAAATTTGAATAAAATCGAAATGAATGATTTACGCAATATTTTGTTGAAAGTTTCCTTCCTCCATGAATATGCCAACGGCCATTTCTTCTTTCCCATAAATTAATTTGATAAAAAGTTCCGCCATAACCGAGAAGTTCAAAATGTTGAATTTCCACTCTAAAAAGATCACTTCCGGGACAAAGAGTTTCGCGCCATTCATAATTAGCTTGGCGAAAAATTGATGGCTCAGTTAAATTAAATTCAACAAAAGTTGAGAAAGAATTATCTAAGTTTTCAAATTTTTCTTCCACCAAAGTGTATGAAAGATTTGGATCAAGTTGCGCTGCTCCTCCATCTGGGCAAAGAAGGGATTGGGTGGTAGTGTAGGTATATTGTGGACTTATAGTAAAATTATAAATAGGCGTTGCCATAGTATATTGGGGTTCAAATCTTTGTGCGGTTCTTAAACTCCATTTTCCACCATAATTTATAGTTGTTAAATTTCCATAATTTTCAATATTAAAATTTTCTAATTCTTTTTGGCCATTTTTAGTATTATTATTTGATTCCAAATTATTAAAAAGAAATTTAAAAGTTGTAAAAAAATTTACATAAAACACTATCAAATTTTCACCAGGCTTTGTAGAATTTAACCAAGGCAATTCTTGTTTGATATTTTCAATTTCCAAAATAATGCTTTCTTTAATTAAATTAAACGTTAATTTTATGATTCGAACAGTTCGCGTTTGTTCATCAAAAAATTCAAATTGTATCCAAACTCTTTCTGCATCATCCCAAATTGAACCATTCATTTTTAATATGGAGGCCGAAGTTAAATGCTGGGAAACAATTACAGTGTTTTTCAATTTATTACTTAGTTTTTCTAGCTGATTTTCAATTTGAGAAGGCCAAAGTTCAAAATCAAATGAAATTGGATCTTGTTCAATATCGTTCATGGAAGTTATTGACGTAAATGGATTTTTATTGCATTCAGATTTTTCGCAATAAAATAATTTTCCTGAAGCTTTGGGTTTAGCATTCATTAAAATTCGAGCCGTGTTAAAAGTTTTTTAGAGTTTTATTCGATCATTTTCTTCATAAAAAAAGAAAATTTAAAAAGTTACTAAACAGATTTCTGACAAAAGACTTACATAACACGTAGTTGCCCAATCTTCCGTTTTAAACGAATAAAAAGTTATGCATTTTAGTGATTTGCAATTAACTTTTTCTAATGGAATCGCAATTATATCTTGGAAACCCCAATCATGATAACAAGTGAAATTCGTTGTTTCAGCAAAAGCAAAATTTAAAATTTGTGTAAAACAAATAAATAAAAAAATCCTACAGACCATTGAAAACTTTAACCAATGTAAACATATATAAATTTTTTTGCAACGGAAGTATACAATAAAAAAACTTGTTACTTTCATGTTTTTGATTTTTTTAGGGGATAGGATTAAAGTTAATCTTTTTTTTGTAAATGCGCGCAAATGATCCCATTAAACTTTTTACCTTTATAATTGGCCATAATTGTCCATTCTTTTATGGAATTAAACAAAATCCATTCAAAACACAATTTGAAACTTTTGAACCACAAACTTTTTTTATTATCTGCGGGAATCTTCTTTTTGCATTATTTTTATCAAAAAATAGCATAATTAAAAAAGTATTTCTCACGTATTTTATTCATAACTTAGAAGTTTAAAATTGTTACCCACCCATAGATTCTACTACAAAAAGGTCAAAAACTTATGTACAGGCCATTTCTAATTTGTTTGTCATAAAATCGAAACCCTTTATAACTTAAATTCCCTGAAAGTGTCGTAAAATTCATTTAGATATCATAAGCAAAAAAATATATTGTAAAAAAAAATTTTTTAAATAAGATTCAAAGAAACAAAAAATAAAGAAAAAACGGGTTTTAAAGCAGGTGTTTTAGAAATTTTTTTATTTTTTTCTATGACCTTTATGAATTTTATTATAACTCACACAAAAACACATTTATGTAATACTTTTTTTATTTTTTATCATCATTTTTTTCATTAGTTAATAAAAAATGTCTGATAATTTTTCAATCATTATTTTTTCTTCAAAAGATATTGAAGACTTCAGCAATCGACTGCATTTCAACACTGCCTGGGATGTTTCTCTAAATTTTGTTGCAAGTTATTTAGTTTTAAAACATTCAACAAAAGCAATGGGAAATTATAAATATTATATTTTTTCATCCATTATTTTTACGCTAATTATGGATATTCATTTGACTGTGATTTATGGAATGTACACTTTTCTGCCAACTACGATGTTTTGTGCTGCTGGTTTAGCAAGAAATTGGGGATGGTTTTGGGGTCAAACATTTAATTTTGTGAGTCATTTTTTAATTTGCTTGAAGAAAAAAAACGTTTGATATTAAAAAAAAATTTAAAGGTTAGCAAAATTTTTAACTTTAAAAGTCCCTAAAAATATTAATTTTATTGTTGAAATTAAAATTTCAAAAAACTCAAGTTTTTAGCGTTAAAAAAATTCGTAAAAAACTTTTCTCCTAATTTTGTGGAGTGATATTCAAATTTTCCTTACAAATTATGCTAATAATAAATTTTGTGTTTTGAGCTTTAAAAATTTTCTTTCTATTATGGAGTTTTTTGTTTTTTAATTTTTTAAAAATTTTCTTAAATCAAAAAATATGACATGTTTTTTTTTTCAGTGTGTTTTACATATAACACTTGGAATGGCAGGTGGCTCTTTAATCGTCGGTTTTGCATATCAATATTTTTCTATTATTGGAAGTAATCGCTTTTTTCATACAAAATTAGGTTATTTTTTAATTTTCATTGGATTAATTATTTATCCTTTACCATCTCTGGGATTTTATATTCCAAATATAAATTTTGAAGAAGCAAAAAAAGATATATTTGAAATTAATAAAGAATTATATAATTATTTTATTTCTAATTCATGCAATAGCAGTGTTCAAACATGGCGTTTTAAACTTTATGTGTTCGTAATGTTCACCCAAATTGGTTTAGTTATATTTGTAGCATTAATATTTGCAATAAAAATTCAAAATAAATTAGCTGAATATAAAAATTCTATTTCATCTCAAACTATGAAAGCTAGAAAACAATTATTATTGGCTTTGATAATACAAATGCTTATTCCTGTTTTATTTCTTGTTGCTCCTCTTGTTGGTTTATTGATAATGTGGTTGTTTAAAAAAGGCAATGCAGCAGGTAATTTCAAAATTAAAAAATTTCAGAATCGATGCTAAAAATAAATTTTTGTTTCAAAGCCATTGAAAATACAGATTAGAAAAGTTCGAAAAGAAATTAATTTTTTGAAATTTTTTGTTGGTTTTTTTATAAAGTAACTTATGGAAATTGTGGTTTCATTGAAAAAAATAAATTTTATTTACAAGAGCTAGTTAATTATTCAAAACTTTTTCCAAAAATATAAAAAATAACTTGTTTTTTTTTTTTGCGATTTAATATTCAACATTTTTTAATATTATTAATTTCCATATTTCAAATTTTGTTGCGAATAATCAAACTAGACCTGGAAACGGGCCGACTTTTTCACGGCCCGGCCCGGGCCTAACGGGCCGGCCCGCCTTTTTCCTTGGTCCTCCCTTTGATTTTTTGAATTTTTTTTAAAAAAACTTTAGGCCCGGGCCGGGCCGGACTTTGCGGGCCGAGTCAGGCCCGTTTCCACCCCTAAATCAAACCATTATCTCGAAGCCAGAATATTCAGTGTAACTTCAGAAACCAAATTATTTATTAGATCGTTTTTTTCTCACTTTTGTAAATTATTTATTTTATTTTAGAGGCAAGTTTATGGGTTATTCAATTATTTTCGTTACATTCATGCGGAAATTCCATAGCAATTATGATTATTATAAAACCATATCGTGAAAAGCTTATTGAATGGATGAAACTCGCATTATCTCCTTTCAAATGCTGTTGGTCAAACTCAATGTTTTACAATAACATTACTTCAGTACAACCTATTAGCGTGGCTCTCAATAACAGCAGTGTTGTAGGGCCAAAATAAAAAGCAAGTTACTTAAAGTTTTATTATATGCATTTATAAATCCTTTATTAAAAGCTGAATTTGTTTTTTTATGTTTGGTGATAAAACTGCTTTCGTTTTATAATAAATTAAAGAATATAAAAAAACACATTGATAACAAGAATTTTATACTCACTCCACAGAGGTCTCACTATTTATTGTTCCGTTTTTCCTTTCTTATATTGTTAGCTAAATGTACAAAACTTCTGCTTATATTTCATTGTATTTCTCAAATACTACTTTTTGTCAATACCACAGTTAAATAAAAATGCTTTGATTTTTATTTTTTACTGCTTTTTTGATTTCAACAATCAAAGCTTCATGCCCCGAAGGAAGTTTAGAATGGCAAACAAATTGTTTCTTTTTTCAAACAAATTTTAGTGGATTTGCAGCAGCCTATGAATCTTGTGTTCAAATTGGAGGACATCTTGTTTCTATTCATGATGCATTTACAAATGCTTTACTTGCACGTGAGTTTAAAATTATAAATGTTGGGAAAAGATATTCTCTGAATTCTTTTTACCAGAAACTTTTTTAGAAGAAGGAGGAAATCATTTTCATGATAGTACAACCACAGATTTTTGGATTGGATTAACAAATATGATGCCGTCGGGAAATTGGTCTTGGATGGATGGAATTTCATTTGATTTTAATGATTGGGCTCCAAGTGAACCAAATAATGTTAGCGGTAGCAACTGTGCGGCGCTTAGTTCAATAGATGGATTTTGGAGAGCTGATAATTGTTTCAAGTCAAAGCCCTTTATTTGTAAAACTGAAAAAAGTTTGTATGAATCTTCAACCACAACAACGACAAAATATCCAATTTATGCAAATTGTATTTTCCCCTTTATTTATTTTTGATCAGCACATTCATGTTATGGAGTTGGAAGCTATACAGGTCCAATGAATTGGACTCTAGGAGAACAATATTGTCAAGGTTATGGAGGCCATTTAACATCCATTCATACTTTTGATGAAATTTTATTTTTAGCATGTATGTTTTTCTTTTCGAATAAAAAATAAGTATTAAATACTTTTAGCTTATGTCTATACTGCACATATGGCCTTTTGGACTGGAGCTTTTTCAAATGATGGAGGGAATTCATGGGAATGGTCCGATAGAACTCCATGGGATTTTAATCCTTGGTCAAATGGATGGCCAAACTTACATGTGAATGCTTGTGGAGTGCTTTGGGGTGAAAATATGGGTGACAGCTTGTGCAGCGGTATTCTTCAAATTATTTGTAAAAAACCTTTTAAAGGATAAAAAAAAATTGTGTGTTTGATTGAAAATATGTAAAATAAATTATTTTTCATTAGAAAAAATTGAATTTTCGATATTTTTTGTGAAAAATTTCGATTGAATTTTCTTAATGAAACAGGAATTTTATGTCTCATATTATTTGATAAGCTATGTAACCGGCTTTTCTTATCTCATTAAATTTATTTACATCATTTTCCAATAAAGAAAAAATGTTTTAAGTCTTTATTTTTACTGCTTGTTTAAAAATAATTTAAAAATATTGATTTATTTTCTTTTAATTTAAAAAACATCCCAAAAAAATAACATAGAAGCTACAAAATATTAACATTGCATAAATTTAAATTCTGGAATCAAATTAGCATTAAAAGTTTGGAATAGTGAATCTATGGATGCTCCAGTTCCATTAACAATATGACCATTGAGGCCATTGGTCAAGGCAGACCAAAAAGAGGTGGATGGAAATGCAATACTTTCATCCAAAACATACACATCAGCACCTGATGCCGCAATGGATTTTGCTAATGGAAAAGCTTTTCCAATATCCAACACACTTCTAAGAAATTTTTTTATAATAATAAAAATAAAGCAAAGTGATTGACGACTTACTGAATTTCACCCATAAAAAGTACTGCATAATTTTGGTATAATTTAGAATTAACTAATGTGTTCAAATTGTTTAGAATTCTACAATAAAAAATTATGTTTAAAAATCAAGAAATTAAGATACCCAAAAAAAATTTTTTTGTAATTTTTTAATTTTCTTTGCGAAAAAATTCTAGTATTTGGAAGACGAAACATTTTTTTAAAAATTTTAAAACTTACGGCTGAAGATAAATTTTGTTTCCGTTTGGAAAGTTACCGAAATTTATATCATCCATATATTTATTGATGCTAACATTAAAATCCATGAAACTTTGTGGAATAATATCATAATAAATTTCTGTTGCAAAAAATGATATAGCAAATCTTTGATTTGCATTTCCATTTGAAACTGTGGATGCAATTTGTTGAACTAATTTTAAAAACATTAATTTCGCATCAAAGCCAATCGCATTTGAAGATTCTTCCACAAAAATTAATAATGAGCACCCAGGAGGCAAAGGAGTGGTGGAAGGTACATTTGAACCGCCGCAACCAATGTTAATAAAATCAGGAATTAGCTGTTTTTGAACTTTTCCAAACAATTCCGATTGGTCAGTGCTGCTTCGAATTATTTGGCCTGTTTTATTTTCAGTCAATGTTGCAAATAATCCTGTTTCATCTGGATCATATGTATGATCCCAAACATAAACAATCATATTGCTTTTAGCTGCAATTTGTTGAGCCACTTTTAAGGAACCATCAATATCAATCATAAGGTCAGTTTGACCATGAAGAAACACTCCAACATTTGCAAATCGAGCGGAAGTTTTTAAAAGATAATTTAAAGCACTAAAAAAAGAAGGATTATTTAAATGCGAACATTTTTGAAACTCACTCAGTAAAATAAGTAAGATTTCCATGCTCGTTACACCAATGATAAACAATCGATCCATTTCCATCTTGTATGGCTTCTAATTTATTATTATATTCAAATTCACACCAATCACTCCCAGGTTCAGACATATTTGCAAAATATTTATTTCCATATGAATTTCCATCAGGTAGCTGATTCAAAATGGATGCGGCAACTCGGAAGAACTGAAAATGCAAACTCAGATTACGTTTTTTATTTTTGTGCAGAATTGTCTCTTTAAAATTAATTATTTTAAAAAAGTTTCCTTCAAGGCCAAAACATTTTCTCAAACCAAAACTATGAAAATTTTATTGCAAAAGAGTCTAACTTTTAAATTAAAATAAAATAGTTAATTTTTCTCTCCTTTTATTTAGTTTTTGCCAATGATTTTGGATTTTCTAAAATTTATAAAAATCTTTTGAAAAACGCTGAAAAAAGGTTTTGGGAAATCAAAAATTCGTTTTTGATGTTTATTGTTTTGGCCAAAAAATTTGAATTCTGAATAAAATTTACCGTTTTTTCTTGATGACATGATTGTGGAGTACTTTCATCCACAAAAATATACAAAGTGCAATTGGAATTTAAATTTTCATTTGGGGCACATTCTGTATCAAATTTATGATGAAAAGTAATATCTCGATGTTGTTGTTTTGAAAGATGAAAGAAATCAAAAAAACTTGCATTATTTAATGCAAAAAAGCAATAAAGAAACAATAAAAATTTTATTTGAAACATTTTTTTCTTAGATGTAAAATAAAATAATAGTGACAAAAAAGACTAATATCGAGGAAGCTTAAATACATGTTTACCGATGCTGATAAAAATTTTTTTCTTCAAATTAAACTAGAGAGATTGCGACTACTAAAACGTGCATAAATTTTTGATGATTTTTTTGGTCGGAAATGATAAAATATTTTTGATTAAAAGCGTAGCGGGGAATGTATGTATTTTTTGATGATTATCGTCAACCAAAAGATTTATTCCAACAAAATCAACAAAATCTACATATAACAAAACAAAAAAAGAAAATCAAATCAACAAAAAGTTCCAGCAACTAAAATTTCTGTTGGTATAATTTGTTCTTCATTTTCCATTGAAACTATAAAAAATAAGAAAGGATGATCAGCACTGAATTTCCTCAATCTAAAACCACCCCAACTTGCAATGTGTTTTAAACTCTTTGCCTATTTTTTTTATTTTTTTCATAGAAATGAACTTTTTTCCTTTTGGCAAAAACAGGACACGACTTTTGATTTTTGCATACTACAAAAATGAGTGTGTTTAGAAATTCTTTTATTTTACAATTTTTTTCTTCACACTGTTGTAATCATAACGTTATTATGAAGTAATGATTTTAAACTTTATTACGGAAAAACATAACAAAAAAACTAAATGTTATAAAAAATGTTTTTGAGCGGATTTTCTTCTTTATGCACGACATCAGGAATGTCCATATGGTTACTGTTGCGACCTTAGTCGCAACAGTAACCGATTTGTATCTTACAGCAATCGCAAGACCCTTCGGGGCTTTCACAACATTGGTTTCTCCCAGTTTTCTAAAAAAAGCAGTCTTAGAATTGAATTCCGGATATGATTTTTGGCTGAAGTTTTAGGCTACCAAACTTACAAAGTTTAACCAAAAATCGTTTTTTGGAGCAACGGGCATGTTTTGTTGTTGAATCTAAAAGAAAATTTTGTTAAAAAATTATTATCTGATTTAATAAATATAAGCAACCTTTTCCAAAACATGAATTGTGCGAGTAAGATCATTGTTTTGCTTTTTTAGGTAATTCAAGATGATGGTGGAAGAATCTTCTGAGATCTAAAATACGCATAAATTAATGATTAATAAAAGTTGTTTATCAATACAGTACGAATATGCATTGTTATTCTTTTACAAACTTTAATTAATTCATTCGTCTTTGTACTTGAATGTGCTAAAAATATTCCCTTATTTATTGGAAATACTTTTAATGTTAGAGTTTTGACATCGCAAAATCTGTATATTTGCCCGGATTGTATTTATTTTATTCTTCCTCAATGGTATGGAGGACAATACGGTTTAACATATTTACCAGTGCTTCAAGCAATCGTGCAATGCCGAATTTTTATTGAATCATTTCTTCTTTTATTTATCATGACTGGATATCGTGAAGCCCTTTTTAGTTTTATCATAATACCTTTTAAATTCCTTCTAAAAAAGAAAGCTGAAATAAGTTCAACGAAAGTTTTTGTGTTCAAAAAATGAACTGTCACTTCGGATTTTATAAAACAATTATTATTATCTAATTTTTATCAAAACAAAGGTTTTTTTATTTAGCTTTTTATATTTATGCTTGTTTAAAGTGTGCTTAATTTTACTTTTAATTTTTTTATTTCAATGTTGTTGTTGAAAATAAATAAACTGTCACTATTTTTTTTACATATTATTAAAGCTGCGTAGGCTCAAAAAAAAACAAACAAACAAGCCAACTATTAAAAATTCTTTGTTAGATTTTTATAATAAATGTATATTTAAATCGAACAAAGAAATAAAATGCGGGGAAAGAATAAATTACAGCTCATTGCAACAACAAAAAAATAAGAAATAATTATTGTTTATGAATGTTTCTTCTATAAAATTTTTTTAAACGTTTGCTTGAGCTTCTTTGAACAAATATCTATCACCATTGCTTAAAATACCCACTCGTTTCAGAATATCTTTGTTCAAGCTCAATAATGAACATATGAATATGAATGGAAAAAGGGGATATATTGAAATAAATAACCAACAATCCTTTAAACTTTTTGCACAACAATTTTTTTTTAATAAAAAATTCAAAAATATTTACAAAAAAGGAATACAAAAAAAGTTTTTTTTTTAACAAAAGGTTCCAGCAAATAAAATTTCTTTTGGAATGTGTTCTTCATTTTCCAATGAAACAATAAAAAATAAGAAAGGTCTGTCAGCACTGAATTTCCTCAACCTAATCCCGCACCAATTTGCAATAGTATCTGCTATTAATGCACTGGCTGAACATCCATATTCATCCACCTGTAAAATTGTTTTTTTTGTCTAAATTTTATTCAAATAGTTTAATAAAACAGACCTGAATCGCGGCTTTGTGAAAAGCTTTATTGTCAAACTTTTTAGGATCCTCAATTAACATTTGAGAAAGGTCAAATTTGTTGTTGAATAAATTATTGAATCCCATCTTCGAAAATTTTTCAAACAAATCATAAGTTTCAGAGATTTCAAATAAAGGAATCGTGACAGTAGTTTTGCCACTATTATTCCTAAAAATGTACATTATAATAATTTTACTAAAGTATGTTTATTCTTTTATAATTTTTAATTTGTTAAACTTTACTTTAACATCAATAGCGTTCGTTAAATTTCTGAACTCATTAACATACCTTTTGGTAAATTGCTGAAACATTGGATAATCCATTATTTTAATTAAATCTTCAAGGCCATTTTTATCTTTGGCTAATACAATAAACATCCATGCCTTTCGCTTTTTGAAAGGAATACCAAGACACTCCCATTTTTCGCCTTCATTATAATTAAAGTGATTATTTAATTCTGGAATAGCCATCATATCTATTTCACGAGTTACATTGTTTGAATAAAAATTTCCTTTAAAGCGTGGATGAAATGAATTTTCCCATTTTTCAGCAAATGTGCTGGCGTTTATCGAGATTATAGAAGTATCTGGTGATAAACAATCATGTTCTAGAATTTTGTCAATCAATCCATTGGTAGTTGTATTTACAAATTCATTGATTTTCAAGAAACAAAATAAAGTTTAAAATATTAACAAAACTATAAAAAAGTTTCAAACTTGCATTAACAGGTTTTATTTTATCAGTAAAATTAACTTTCTCAATTTGATTTTCCAATTTTTTTGTCATTAAATTTTCAAATAAATTTTTTAATGGAATTTTTTCATCGATAAATAAACGATTAGCCATTATCAACCTTGAACATGGAGTGGGGCCTTCATCAAAATAAAAATCTTGTTCCTCATCACACCTGTTTTCCTCCTCTTTATCGTTATTTTCATCTTCAGCTTCATTATCATAAAAATTAAAAGTATCGTGGACAATTTTTTTATGCGCATCTTTTTTTGATTCCTCATCTGGTGGAATATATGGAATTTCACCATCACCAAGTTTATGCCTTTGTATTAAATGAGAATAATAATTGATTAATTCTTCTTTACTTTTTCCTAAAATTTTAAATATGTTTAAAGACTTTAGAAATAAATAAATAAAATAAAGAAACAAACCATCGAAAATAATTTTGGCCAATTCTTTAGATGTGTCTCCTCCAGCTCCAGAATATATCAATGCCAAACCATTAAGCATTGAGGCTGGAGAAAAAATGGAAGGTTTTTCAGAAGCATTTAATGTTCGAAGAAAATTTAAACAGAAATTCTCTTCAGATTCAAAGCTCATGATTAATTTTAGTTTTAAAGTTTAAAAAAAAATTTATCTTAAAAAAAGCTTTTGAACATTTTTTTAAAGTTTGCATATGTTTTTTTCGTGGTGAGAATTTGTAGTCAAACTTAAAAATATTCCTTTAAAAAAATAAATATCTGTTTTTATTTTCTTTTTTAAAAATGTTTTGAATATTTTATTACAATTTTCTTTTAAGATAAATCATTAAGTTAGAAAATTTCCATTTAAATTGCTATTTAAAAGTATAGTTTTATTTGAAAAAATTATTTATTCAACGGATAAAAAGGTTTTTTAAGTTCAAATAAAATAAAAACTATTTTAGCCCACATGAAAGGGGATGTAGCAATTTGTATAATAAAGGCGAGGATGTCGAACTCTAGGTTACAAAGAATATGAAAAGAATATGAAAAGGATTGGTAATAATTTTTATCTCAAAGTGATACAAAGTAAGGACAGAATTTCAAGAAACATTAGAAAAAAATGAAAAATTAAAGTACGTATTTCTTCAATTTATTTAGTAAAAATGTATTTTTGCAATCAATCAAAAGGAATATTTAAAAAAATTTATTAATTTCTTTAAAGGGAGTCTCTCAGTGAGTCAGGAAAATTTTCGGCTTACGACCGGTGTTTTTAGCACAAAAACACGGCTTTTTTCGTGCAAAGTCATTTATGAACAATTTCGAAAAAGCAAAACAAAGGGAGCCGTCGTAAGTATTTTCCTGACTCACTGACACAGTCCCTTTAAGCTAGCTTTTTTTTGTTTTTTGGTGAAGTGAGAGAGAACCTTGGAAAACAAATATGTATGTTTTTCTATAAAAGTTTTTTTCGAGGAATATAACTCTTTTTTCATAAAAATAAAGAATAAAAATAAAAGAAAGAGAACGCTTTGCAACCATGTCTATTTTTTTTAAAAGTGAAACGAAAAAACGTGCAGAAATGAAAAATAATTGATTGAATTTTGATTTTATTTTGTTTTTTGGTTTAATTTTTCAATATTTAATATATGTTTATAAAATTTTAGTTTTTTGTTTAAAAAAAAATCTTCCAAAATGCATTTGAAAACAAAAAAATAAGAAAAACCAAAAAACAATTGAGGAAGAGCCATTTTCGAATGAGATTAACAAATGACTCACATTTTTATGAATCGTTACACGAATTTCCTTTGATTTTTCTTGCTAACGCTGTCATCAAACCCAAAATAAATGCAACCGCCGCAGTCGTAACATTGGAAATTGTATTTACTTTAAATTCAAAATTCCATATTAGTTCTGGATCTATTTCATCATCGGCTTCAGAACAACGGATTATATACTCAATTATTAGACAAACGGGGTTTCCATTTAAGCCAACCTTAATAGTTACATAACTAGTAATAATAATTGGATAAAGAAGAGTTAAAGCAAGTATAGCTTTAAAACGCCATCCACTCCAAATTTTTCGATGATATTTCCAAAGAAAAACTTCCGTAAAACGATTAAACGCCAAAATCATATTACAAATGGCATAAAATCGTTTTTGATAAGTATCTAATCCTCTAGATATATTATATCGGACATCATCAAAAGTGTTCTCAACTACGGTTACTGAGAAATCAAATATACCAGTGAGAGTATAAACAATATAATATGTTAGTAAGATATAAAAGAATGGGGAACAAAAATGTTCAGATTTTTTATAAATCCGATAGATTAGCATTATTAAAAATAAAAATTGTAGAGATGTGGATATTTTTGGTAAATAATATTGAATTTCTTCAAATGTAAGGAGTATCTTCAATAATTGTGGCCATTCAGGAGGTTCGGTTTCGGGTTCTCTCATTTTAACAAAAATGTAAGTTAAATTTTAGATAAATCTCGGCTTTTTTAAATGAAGAAATATACATTTATTTATTTTTAAAGTAGGCGGAGTATAAAATAATTTTGATGAGAATTTTGCAGATGTTTCCTACTGTAAAAAAGTGTGGCTCACAAACAATTATTAAAATAATGAGTGGGATTTTGAACTTTCAGCCATAGCTTTAATAAAATGTTTTATGTCTTTTTCGCTATTATTTTTTTACTCTTTTCACCTGTTTTTGCTTTCTTTTCATGAATTAATAAATATTTTTTATTGATATACACACTAATGAAACAGTGGTGAAATAAGAGTTTCCACCGATAAAGCAGAACATCATATGACTTTAAAAAATCTTAATAAAAATCAAATGCAACCTCACCGGCCTGTTTCACTTGAAGTAAGATATCTTTTAAAAAGGTATTTGTTTTTACATTCGCATAAATTAATTTACGAGTGGAATTTTTTGTTAATAATTCCAGCAAACCTATGAGAATGCTACATTTTTTTATTTCCATAATTGATGATTCTTTTAGTGATGTTCTAAAAATAATGGCCTTAAACAATCCTAACAAAATTTTGTTAATGAAGAACTATGTAAATTGTTAAATAATGGAAAAGTTCTATCAAAATTAAATCTAAAAAATTTATAAGAAATAAACTTTATTAATTATGATTTTTTTAGAGTCAATACAAAAAAAATTGTAGATTCTAAAACCTTCGAAAACAAACTCCTTAAAAATGATACTTCCATCCAAAGCCAATAAAAAGAAATATTCCAAAAGAAAAAAAGTTTCATAGATTTCGTAGTTGCTGTTTTTCCTTATGAAGAACGTGAGTTTCCAAAACCCATGTATCCAAAACCATCTAAAACTTTTCAAATCATTTATTAAAATCGCAATCGCTTCAATCCTTTTATATGTAATTTAATTTCGTAAACTAACATTTCTTATATTTGAAAATACTATCTTAAAAATATTCGATAATAATCAAAATACAACTGAAATATATTTAAAATCATCAAATGAAAATATTTTTGAAGCCATAACCTTTGGATCTTTATTAATAATAATAGGCCATATAAATGTGCATTAGGCGATAGAATCACCTTTAGTTATGCTGTGGTATTTCGGTGAGTTCCAGAGCTATTTATCTTTAAAATGCCAATTTTTGAAAAAATTCATTTTTAACATTTTTTTAATGTGTTGAATTTGAATTGAGTTGGCTATAAAACTTGGTGTTCCACGATTGCGGATATAAAAAAATTCCAATCATTGAATATTTTTGAATATCATGATAGCGGAGATGCTCAGAAAAAAATAGGGGATGTAATGTTGATGTTTGATGAAGTAATGGATTATAAAGAAAAACGAATAGAGAAGATGGATGGTTTGGAAGGTTGTTTTTCAATCCAAAATATCGCAAAATTTGATGGTCAAGAATATTTACAAAATATTAACATTTCCATAATGAAAGGTATGGGAGTACCAGAGAAATGGAATCTTAACAATCTCAAAGGTGACCTCCAAAAGCACCTCAAAGGTGAAATAATTGGTGGTGTTGGTGATAGCATGACGTATATCTCGACAAAGAAGCATACTTTATTACCGTTCAATGTTGGAGAAAATAAAATGGGTTCAATAAGCTATTTAATTCGAGGTGCTCCTAGAGTTTGGTTGGCGATGTCATGGATTGAAGTGGCAAGGATTTTGGATGAAATCAAGAAAAGAAATATCAATGAAGAAGGTTGCAGATTTAACAAAGATGCGCTAGAAAAATGTTCTTTCCCATTCATTCATAAAAAAAGCATCATTACGATTGAAGAACTGAATTTTTATAATGCAAAATATATTATAGCGGTTCAACATCTCGAGGAATTTATTGTGGCATACCCTGGTGAATTCCACAGCGCCCAAAATCTCGGCCCCAATATCGCTGAAACAGTCAGTTTTACTCCATCAATTTGGCCACAAATAGCAGGCAACTTGGTTTACATTTGTCGATGCAAAGAAATAATCAAAAAATATAATTGTATGCCATGGAAAGTTCTCAATTCAAGTTTGAAAGAAATCCTTGAGAATAATGCAACCGGATGTCTTCTACCATCTCGAATTGCCAACAATAAAAATAAAAGCAAAAGAAATACAAGAAAAAGATCAAGATCATCATCCTCAAAGAAAACAGCTACTAACCAAACGACGATGACAAAAACCAGCGATGAAACAGAAGCAAGGCTTCTTCGATATGCCCAAAACCAATGCGGAGCTGAATCATTAGTCAAAAACAAAATGACAACGGCGGCGGCCGCCGAGGTTATTGATTACTGGCAAGAAAGGGTCAGGTATTGGAGAAGAAGGAAAGCTTTATTAAAAAAATTAAAATGGGCTTTTCACATCGAATGGAATGAAAATATTTATCGTGATGAAGTTTATATTGTCATTAATCATTTAACTACCTATCAATCGAGGTATAACATTTTTGAACGTTGCCGCAAAGCAGCCATTAAAGCAGAAATACAGGAAGATGTCGATTTTTGGAGCAGTTGCACAACAAGTTTTTTTAACTTCGAACTATTTTTCCTCTCAAACATGTACAACGGCAAAGAAAAGTGACTTGGATACTTACCTTGATTCAATCAAAATGGCACATTTTTTTGTCTTGTCTTGTTTTGGATGCTATTTATCTGATAAAATATTTAATTATTTTTTGTTGGTATTATTTTGTTTTGCTTTTAACTAATAAAATTTATTAATAAAAATTTAGAATTCTTTTAACTTATACTCTGTAAAATGAAAGGTTTTTTATTGAATGAGTCGTACTACTCTACTGGCTAATAACCACCCTCATTCAATGAATTTTATTAATAGTGTGAAAATGTTAAACAACTCCAAATCAAATTTATATAAAGAAAATTATTTTCAACCTTCACAAATTTATTTTACTTGGCTTTGCCAAATTATTGAAACCTCAAATTCTGGCTTCTTTGTAAATGCAGGAATTACATAGGTGGATTTTTTTATAGCTGAAATGATTTTTACCATCGAAGGAATTGATCCAGAATTACATAAACGATTTCCAATTTTGGTTTGAACACAAAAATAAAGTTTTTGGACTTTCACAACATCAAAAATATCTCAAACAAAGAAAATATGCAAAAGTTTGACAAATATTAATTGAGTTTTTGCCACCTTTTTTTTAATTTTGTTTTTGAAAATACAGTTTGCTACAATAAAAATTTGTACGAAGAAACTTTGACATTAAAAAAACTTTTATTATAAAACATTAATAAAATTTCTATTGCCAATATTGGGAAAATGTATAAATTTTAAAAAAATAACAATTTCTATTGGACAATTTATTACTTGTTGACGATGTTGGGAAAAAATACTTATCTATGATTTTTCTGAATCATCAAAAAAATATACAGAAAAGAATGACTGCATGGCTACGTGTGTTTATTTTTTTAACGTTAAAACTAAACAAAAAAAGACTATTTGAGAAAAAGAAACGTTAATTGAATATTTCTTGACTTTTTTTTGTTCCTTTTTTTGAATATTTTGTTTAAAACTTTTTTTTCATTTTAAAATTAGAAGTTTTTTGAAGATAAAAAGCGGAAACTTGGCGATAAATTATAACTTTTTTTTTATCAAAGTCGCTATGTAAAAAAAATAAAACGACCAAATAAAATTTTTCGTTTAATGTAAAAACAAGATTTCAATGTAATGTAACAAAAAACTTGGTGCAAAAAGGTGGTTTTAAACATTTACATATCGTAATGAAATCAAAAGAATAATTTAAAATTTTATTTATTATTTTTTGCTTATAAAATGGTTTTTTAAATAAAAAAAACATAAAAATTTACAGAATTTTTTACTCACAAAAAACAAATTTACATTGAAATTATAAATTTAAATTGGTTGTCGAGGTACATTGCTATCTTTTAAAGCTTCGAACGCATCATTATGTCCACATTCTTTTCCTCCACATGTTGGAGGTTGATGACCATTGACTTGAACGCCAGAATTTTTTTCTTGTTCTTCTTTCTTGTGTTGTTCTTGAAATAAATGATCGTTATAACCGGGTGGGTTTACGGCTGACATTCTCCTTTAGTATAAAATTTGTTTCTGAAAATTGGAAAATTAAAATCACAGAAATTTTTTTTCCAGAAACACAAAAAAGAAAAAGCGGCAAAAATTTTTTAATAAAAAACATGAATTTAAATTTGTAAAAAAATGAAGAAAGATTCGAGGGAAGAAAAAAAGTTTTTATAAAAATTTTAAAACTCTTTTACTAAAATTTCTCATTTTTAGTCTTGGAAAAAAGGACTTTAAAAATAAACTAAAATAAAGGAATCATTTTTAACAGTTTTCAACTTAAGTTTTTCTTTTCTTTTTATAGAAAATGGATGACTGTTAAACGAATTTTTTTGTTTTGTTTTTCCCTTTCGAAGCGACTTATTTATTTCACGCACACGAGTGTGGCCTGACTGAAAATGAAAGAGTTGTTTTCCCTTTTCTTTTTTTCCATTCTCTTCTTTTCCCTTTTCTTTCTTCATTTTTTTTTGTTTACGCGTTTGGCTGTTGTTGTTGTTTTTTTTGAAACACATCTTTTGCAACAACATTTAATATTGATTGCTTTTTTTTCTACTTTTTTCCTCTTCCCAGCTGGAGTTCGCAATAAAAATGAAAAAAAATTGATTGGTTCAAATATAAAATTTTTACTTTTAATGCTTTTTTTGGGTTATAAAGAATTTTCCTCCTTTTTTATCTATTTTTTTTTTGTTGCTACGTTTTTGTGTGTATCTACTCACGTGTCGCTGTTTGTCAACATGTAAAAGAAAATTGCGCAACTAATTTTTTAAATATTTTGTTGTTCCTTTTTTCAAAAATAACAAAAATGATTAATGACTCGATAAGTTTCTGTTTTAGTCAGTCAATACTTCTTTCTAACTGTAACTTTTTTTCTCGAACCCAAATCAACCAAACTTAAAATAAAAATCAACTATAAATAGATACACAAAAAAGTATCTTGGAAAATTGCGGAATGGAATAAAAATAAATTTATAAACGATAAAATTTGTTTTTCACTTGAAACATTGCCTTTTGGCGATGCCCGTGGCGATGCCCGTTTTCTCTTTTTCCTACTTATTGCCGACTTTTTTTATTCGTGCCAAAAACATTTCAAATTTAAAAAATAAATAATTGTTTATTTTTTTGTTTCCAGAAAAGTCTTAGAAAAAAAATGAGCAGCGCTGAAATTGTTCCCAATGAAGACCAACTTCCACCGGGAGAAAATGATAGCAAAGGCGGTGGAATTTTAAATGAATTAAAAGATGAAATCAAAGAAAAAGCAGCAAATTTAAAAGATGGCGTTACACATGTTGTTGAAAAAATTGGTGAAACTCAAACTCCTCAAGATAAACATGAAGCTTTGATGGATGCTGGAGCCATTCTTTAAAAAATGCAAAAAACAAAAAATGTAAATAATTTTTTTTTCGATTTATTAATTTTTTTTGGAAATTGTACTCTTATTTTTTTGTCATGCCATAGCAATCAGGAACCTCCAAGTCGCCATTCTCGCCATTGCTGCCTACTTTGTCGCTGCATCCTGCAAAGGAGGTAGGCGGGCGGCGCCTACCTGAAGGAGTAGGCAATGAGGAGGTAGGCCAAAAAGGCGACTTGGAGGTTCCTGATAGCAATTATAAGCCTACTTTCAGTTATATTTTGAATCAATAATATTTTTTTTTCATGCTTTTTATTTAACTTCATTTTTTTAAATAAACTTAATATAATATTTTTAATTCGAAAATTTTGTTATTTTTCGGCCGTTGGGGCTCAATTCCAAGCAAAAAAGTTTGGTTTTCCAGAAGACAAATTAATTGAAACGATTCTTGCCTTAAGATACTGGCAAAAAAATTTGTTCTATCATTTTTAATATTTAAAACTTTTCACAGGAATTAAAGTTTAGATAAAAAGATTTATATAACAAAAAAATATGGCACAGTAAAAAACAATAAATTTGAAAATATTTTTTAAAAACATGATGAAAGATAAACTTTTTTTAACCTTGAACATATCCACCACCGCTGTGACCACCACCATAAGATTGTTGGCCGCCGCCATAGCTAGCACCACCACCGCCAGTGGAATATCCACCACCGCTGCTGCCACCGTAAGATTGTTGACCACCGCCATAACTTTGTTGTTGTTGGCCGCCGCCAGTAGAATATCCACCACCGCCGCCTCCGCTACTGCCACCATAGCTTTGTTGGCCACCGCCATAGCTGGCACCGCCACCACCACCAGTGGAGTATCCACCACCATAACCTCCACCGCCGCCTCCAGAAGTGACATAACCACTTCCACCGCCTCCAGCAACCACGAGACCAATGGAGCAAGCCAAAATTGCTGTCACGTACATTTTATTTTAGTGAAAAGCAGATGATTGTTGATTTTCTTCGTCAACTTTTTCGAGCTTATATATCTTTTCCAAGGTTTTTGTTGTTTTCCACTTAAAAGAAAAGGTTTCAAACCAATAACCACAGAAAAAAATGAGTAGGTTGCAACCCCTTTCTTTGTTCCTCCAAAATGGCTATAAGAAAGTTATATGAGAAACTTGTTTGCTTTCTACTTGCTTTTCTTTGTTTTTGCGTAGCTTTGTTCTCACTTTTTTGTTGTTCGATTCCATTTTCAATTTTAACCTTAAAAAGTAAGTTCAAAACAAAGAAAATGAATACATATTTGTTATTTTCCAGTAAAATGATCAAACATGTGTGTTACACTTCCATTTTCTTTTCTTTTTTTATGCTTTTTTATTTATTAATTAAAGAGACAAGGTAGAAAAAAATGTAGAGCAGAAAAAACAAAAAGCAAGTTTTTTTTTCATTAGAATCTGCGTGGGTTAAAGCACTGCCGCAAATATAAGTAATTAATTGTAAGATGTAAGACCTTTCTTTGTCTCAAGAAAGAAAAAAAAGTAAATAGTAAAAAATACCAATGATAAAGAAATTATAGTAAAATATTTTTGATTTTCATTGATATCTGGGACGTAATTCTTGGTAATAGAAACAAACATCAAAAAATTAAACCACAAAAATAAAACTCATTATTTTGATTTTTTGGACACTCAAAGCTTGTCTGAAAATTTTAAAAGTTATTAACAAAATGAAAAATAAAAAAATTACAATCAATTGAAAAACTTTTTAACAAGGGAACGGATTAGCATGTCAAATCGCTGGGGAGATTTGGCCTATACCAATCGATAGAGCTCAAAAAGTTAGACTAGGGGCCAAAATCCTAGCTGCCCACCAATTCAAAAAAAATTAGTTTCGTCAGATCAAAGTTTAAAATTCCTGGACTTTGAAGCTTTTTTCACTTTTTTCTTCCCTTTTCAGTCATTTTTTGAATCGCTTTTCTTTTTTTTGGCGTTTTGTTGAACCTTGAAAATTTTTGTAAGTATCGAAAAAAAGACGGTTTTTTCGTTATTTTTGTTCAACTTTGATATGACGAAACTAATTTTTTTTGAATTGGTGGGCAGCTAGGATTTTGGCCCCTAGTCTAACTTTTTGAGCTCTATCGATTGGTATAGGCCAAATCTCCCCAGCGATTTGACATGCTAATCCGTTCCCTTGTAAGTAAAAAACTAACTTCATAAAAAGCTAAACTAAAGAGCACATTAAAATTTAGTGATTTTGATGTTTGAGACAAACGCGTTTGAATTTTAAAAAATGGGATTTACCTATGAATTTCAACTTAATTACGGTTCTAAAGTTTTTGAATTCTGTGAAAACATCTAATAATACTTTTTTATGTCCATTTTTCAGTCAATCACCATCAACTTTGATCTTCCAAACTAAATTGATCAAAAAATTGACATAAACAGACATGTTTTTTCTCTTCCTTTATTTTTTTCGTTGATATCCAATCAATTTATCAGCGATGACGTATTTTGCGCATCTTTGTAGATAAATAAATTGATAGATAATTTATGATCACTTGTTTACAAACAACGATGGTTGATGAAGATAAAAAAAATCAATTTTTCTTCTTCTAATTAAATTAATCATCCAAAGGTAAAAGATTATTTATGCGTTTAAGGTTTTGTTGTTTTTTCCACAAAAAAACATAACTAAATTTTGGAAGTGATCAAAAAGAATAAATAATAAAAAGTGTATGTTGTTTAGAAGAAAGTCATTTTATTAATTTTCGATATTTACTTTTAATCCATTTTTTTTCTTAGCTCTCCAGAAAAAAAATTATGAAAAAAATACCAAAAAATGATGGCGAAAGTCATCATCAAACAAATTGGAAAAGTATTTATATTTCAACTTTATTAGCTTTTGTTGGAGCTATACAATATAATATTTATTTTAGTGCTTTATGGCCATATTTAGAAACTGTTAGTTTTCTTTCACTTTTTTTTCCTCTCAAATTTCGTCTAATTTTTTAATAATTTTTCTTAACCTTTTTTTAGATAGACAAAACAGCCACGGAAGGATTTTATGGTTATATAATAGCTATGTATTCAATCGGCCAAATGTTATCCTCAACTTTATTCGGATTTTGGTCAAATAAAATTAAACAAGTAAAACCACCAATTTGTGTGGGATTAATATTTATGATAATAGGAAATTTAATATATTTATTTCTACCATTTGTTTCATTTCCTGCAAAATATTTACTTTTAATTGGACGATTTATTGATGGAATAGGTTCAAGTAATTCAGCCATGTTGAGGCTCTATGCTTCCACGGCGAGTACGATGGATGACAGAACTCAATCAATTGGATATTTTTCATGTGGACAAGGAATTGGCGCTATTTTGGGGCCTGTATTTCAACTAATTTTTTCACTTCTTGGATTTCCTGGTACTGTTATTAATAAGGAAACTATAAAATTACGCCAGGAAAATTATCATGAATTTGAAGGAAAAAAAGATTTTTAATGAAAAATCAACAAATCCCGGATTTCGCAAAAAATATCTTTTTTCATTCTTAAAACCCGTTTTTTATCCAAAATAACTACCGAAAAATTAACAAACAAAAAATATTTAAAATGGCGTCGTTTTTCTACAAATCAAAAAAAATATCCATTCTAACTTTTTAAAATTTTTTGCATACTTTTTTCGCTAGTTTTTTTTAGCATAAAAATTTTTTTAGAAGCCTTCTATTTTTTCCATTGATTTTGGAGATTCTTTGTATCAGAAAATTACGCGATTTTTTTTTGTTTTATTGCTAAATTCCATTATCGTTCTTCCAGGTTATCAAATTTTGGGTTCATTGTGGCTAAATATTTACACCGCTCCTGCTTATTGTGCCATAGTTGTAGATATTCTTGGCATAATTATTTTATATCGTTTTTTCAAAGAAGATTATGCAGGAATTATTGAAGCTCCAGAAAAAACTAAAAATGATGAAAACAAAAATAATGATTCTTATGAAATTCCAAAATATGATATTGTTGCAGTAATTTTATGTTTAATGACTCGATTTGCTCATACATTTTTCTTATCAAATATTGAAACCATTGGAAGTGCATTTTCGATGCATATGTTTAATTTTTCTGAAATTCAAGCAACTAAATATATGGCTGCTTCTCAAACAGCTGCAAGTATTTTAACTTTGTTGGTTTATTTGGCTTTTACTTTGAATCTTTTTAAAAAGTAAGTCTTCCGAAATTTTTATTAATTTTCCTCTAAATTCACACTTTTTGGTTTTTTTTGTTCCGGCGCGAATTCTATTTTTTTAAAACAAAAATGAAAAAATTTAAATAAAATTTAAACGTTCGACTTTGGAATTGCCAAATTTGTTAATATGCATATTTTTTTTGACTTTGCTCTTCTTTAAAAAATATTTTTATTTTCAGAATAAATCTTCGAAGTATTTGTTTTGGCTCAGTTATAGCCATGATAGCTTTCCTCATAGCCACCTATTCATGGCCATTCATTCCTGGTCAAGTTGAATTTAGAGATAATTCCACAGATGATTCCGACACTGGATGCAACATAAACCGACATTCATGGTGTAAAAACCTTAGCCCTGTGAATGTATATCTTTATTATTCAATTTATATTCTAATTGTTGGCCTTGCATTTCCTGCATTAAATGTTGCGCTAATTACTTTGTACTCAGAAATTTTGGGTCCAAGAAGACAAGGAACTCTTCAAGGAATATTCCAAATTTCTGGAGGAACTGCGAGAATGCTTGGTCCATTTGTACTTGGAAATCTTTATTCTCTTTATGGGCCAAGAATGACATGGAATATTGAAATTGGAGTTCTTGGAATAACTGCAGCAAGTTGGATAATTTTATATCGAAAAATGGTTCCATTAAAAATGAATGAGAATGATGATAAAAAAGAAAGTAATGTATCCAATGATTCCAAATCGTTTTCCAATTTATCGATGCAAAATGATATGGGTAAAAGCAAATGAAAGTTTTAAAATAATTTTTATTGTTTTGACTATTGTTTTTTTATTTGTTTGTATTGAATATTAAATTCTAGAAAATAAAAGTACAATAATTTAGATTTATTATTTCTTCAATAATCATTCCTGCTTTTCGTGAAAGAAACTTTCTTTAGAATAAAGCCAAAATGAAGCAAACAAAAGTTTCTTTTATTTTAACAACAAAGTGTTTCAAAAAAAAACAAGCAACAAAAAATAGAGATAAAAAAGAATCAATAATAAAAAAAGTGTTTTTCAATGCAGTGGTTATATTTTCCGCTAAAATCAAAGAAAAATAAATGTCTTTCATTTTTTTCTTTTATTTTCTTTTTTTTTTTTGAATGTTTCATTTACTTTTTTTGATTTTTTTTAAAATTTAAATTAATCAAGCGAAAGAGACTTCAAGATTGAAGCAATAGGAAAAAGCACAACTTGCCAATTATGATAATGACAATACCAATTCTGATTAATGGAGATAATTTGACATTAGGAGTTAAACAAGAAGCTAGAGTAACTTGTTTGATTGAAAACGTATCATCAAAACTATCCTCGGGCGGAAAATTAAATAACCTGGTACTTCCGAAACGATATCCCATCTTAATGAGTTAGATATGTTAATTGTTAGGGAATTTCAAGCAGCTATATAATCTATAACATTTGACATTTTGAGTTGAGAAAGTACATAGAATTTTATTTATCATAAAATTTGGCAAAAGCAAAATTTTTTTTATAAAAGTTTTTTATTGGAGAAGAAAAAACAAAAGTTTCTTCACGGAATAATATTTGTTAATATATTGTACCAGAAAAAGCAAAAATTTAAACCTCGTCAAAAGTAAAAATTTGACGGTGAAAATATTGTATAATCTAAAAACATCCCATCTATAGATTGGTGGTGATAAAAAACATTTCCAGGACTTTAAAACCTCGATAACGAAAAAGCATGTCGGTCTTTTCCCTTGCCAGTTTCTTTTTTCCTCCCTACGAATATACTAAAGATTATAGAACAAAGAAAAATAAATTTACGTTCAGTTTTTCTTTTCATCCATTGCTTTTCTTATCACCATTTCCACTTTTTTTAACATCGATGATAAATATTTGTTATTTTTATAAATCATTTTAGACAAAAGAAAATAACACCTTTTTTGGAAAAACTGACGACCTTTTCTTTTGTTTCATCGTTGTTGTTTCCTTTTTTGAATGCCCTAAAGGCGATACTTTACACCAATGTAAGTATAAAAGCCTTCTAAGAATAATCACATCAGTTTCTCTCACACAAATTCACACCTCTTTTAATCGCCTTAGTTTTATTTTTTTGTTTATTGTTTTTGCACCATAATTGTTTTAATTTTATAAGGAAATCAATCATCCATCCAAAAACAAAAAAATTTCGTTATTTATTCACATTTCCCTAAATAGCGAATTCTTTGATTAAATCAAGTTAAAAATAATTATATATCCAAGCTTTTTCCATTTAAATTTATTTTTTTGCTAACAATCAAAAAAGTTTACAAAAATTTTATGGTTTTAGTATTGCTTTTAGAGGCTCAAAAATTTTGAATTTAGTTAATTTGTGGCTCAACTTTGCTCGAAAAATAACTTATATGTATTTTTAAAAGGAGAAAATTAAAAATCTGCACTTACTGGACACCCGGAGAAACCATGGAAAAACAAAAAAAAATTTAAGTAAAAAAATTAACCAAAATTGCTTTGGCAATGATAAAATAAATGTATGTACAGGCATTAATATGTTTTTGAAAGAAATTTTCCTTTTGGGAAAATAATATGTGTTTGGCAGAGTGCTTATTTTGGTAAAATATTGTCAACAATTTTTTATCCAAAAAAGCATTCTTTTCATAGATGATATTTTGTTTGCTCTGCTTTTAAGATAAAATGTCGACGGCAGAAAATTCTGATGATCTTCCATTTTTTATTAGAAAATATTTAATAAAAAATTCTTCTCTCTTCCTTAAAATTAAGCTTGCTTTGTGCTCAAAAAATTCTGCAAAGCTAACCCGAAAATCTTGGAACAATGAATTTTTGAATTTAACAATTATACCTTTTGAATCTCGAATTCATCCTTCTAATATATATGAAAATGTAGCAGCTTATTTGGATTCCAATAATTTATTTCTTCAAGAAAATTATAAAATTAATGAAGAATTAATTTTTAATTCACTTTATGCAACAAAAATTCTAACCATTTTGCCAATGTTGAATATCACTCAACTTTTGAACTTGCGAATAGAAAATTGTGGAATATATTATAGCGATTTGCAACAACTCTTTGTTCCAACTTTAAAAAGTATATACATAAAGGATATTAAAATGTCTTTTAATTTTGATTTAGTTTATTTAATTTTAACTCGAATCCCTAAAATTTCTAAAATTTAGTAAGTTTTTTCTTAGCAAAAGTCTGTTTTTGGAATTTTTTATGATTGATATGTATTTTTATTTCAGTGCACCATGGAACTTTTTATCTTCGTCTTTTAATCGATTGATTGAAATTGAAAGGGAACATAAACTTTCATCTTTATATCTCACAAATTTATTAATGGATATCCCAAAAAATCAAGTAGAAATATTTGCGAATAAACATATGGAACGTGATAGTTTGATCATTCTTAAATCAGATACAAATATTTTTTGTTATGATTACATTTAATAATTATATTTTATTGTTCATTTGTTTTTCATGTTTTGTTTGGTTTTTTATTCTTAATTTCATAGGCACCAAGCATCTATCAACTGACTTATGGTTTGATTCTCCTTTTTTCTTTACAATTGAATTTTTAATTATAAAGATATGAACATTGTTCATATATTTTAAAAAAACACGAGAATAATCTTTCTTAATTAAAAAATTAATTGCATTTAAAGTATTTAATTTTTTGTATTATAATACGTGAAATTAAAATTAAACATGTTTTCGTTATAAAAAAATATAATTAACTCTTGTCTAAAAGACCAAGAAATTAATTATTACTTATAGCAGAAAGTAATTTTTTCATTAAAGTCTTTTTTTCAATTAATGCTAAAAGCTTTTTCTTTCATTTTTAATAAAAAAAAGTTATTATGTTGAGTGACACCACAATATTTTTGATTATTTTTATTGTAAGTTTAAAAAATAAATGGAAAAATTTTTACTAAAAAACATGAATTTTTTAGATAGGCCTCTTTGGAATTGTTTGCTGTTGTATAACATTTCATATCGTTTTGAAAACTGCTGTACTTCATAATCCTTTTGGTAGCATTTGCGCATTTCATAGTGTTTGTGAAGCCATTGTTTTGGCATGTTTTACATTTTGGGGTGCTCCAGATATATTTTTGTAAGTTTACGTACTCCCACAAAATCAAGCGCTAATAGCCCATAGATTTGAAAAGACTCTAATTTTGGTATGGTCATTTTCGCTTTAATCTGGCCGGATTTGTTTTAATAATAATGAAGAAATAAACTTAAGCCAAAATTATTTTTTCATTATTACCTTTTTTCTTTTAAAAGAGCACTAATTTCTAGCAAATCATGGGTTGAAGACAACACTCTTGGTGCTGCCATTGGCGTCATTTGTTCATTTGCATATTACAATGCTTTGTATTTACACTTTTTAAAATCTCTCAATCGACTATGTGCAATTATTTTTCCACTTCATTACCGAACGATTTTTAGTTTTCGAAATGTCGTCAAAATATTTATTTTTATATTTTTTATTAGTTTAATTACAACGTCACCGTATTTTGTTCATTCATGCAATTTTTATTTTAGTCGTGATTATTTTACTTGGGTTGTGAGGGATCCAGAATGTTATGCAAATTTGGTGATTTATATTGATATGGGTTGGGGATGCGTGGTTACCGGCACATCTGTCATCTGTGATGCTATAACATTTTTTTATTTAAGTGTTTTGAGTAAAAAAATACGTAAGTTTTTATTTTAATTTTTAGCAAAAAAACTTATAATTACTTGCGTCATTTCTTTTTTTGGACTCCATTTATTTATCTTTCTTATTATTAAATTAAGAACAATTCTTTGGTTCAAAGCTTAAAAAAATTAATTATTTTTTAATGAATCTACAAATTTTACATTAAAACTTTCTAAAAAATAACGCATTTTTTTTTGAAAGCGCTTTGACCAAAAATGAAAAAGCATTGGTTTTGGTTTGCTGAACAACCAATTTTTTTTTTATTTGGTTATGAGTCACTTTTTTTTGTCCCACGTTTTTCGATTTTTCTTTCATACATTCTCATTATTACTTTCTGCGTATTTTTTTATATTTACTTTTTGTGGGTAGAAACTACCAAATTTTTGAAGACTAAAGTTTTTACTAATTTCTTTTTTAATTTTTTATATGTAATAAATTTAACATATACATATAATCCTTTTTATTTCAGACAAAAACAATTCAACCACATTTCCAAGAGAAATAAGATTTTTTTTCCAGGTACAAAATTTTTTAATATGCTTTATGATAGTAAAAATAAAAGACTTTTTTTAGGCGTGTATGACTTCATGCCTTTATACAGTTATGCTACTATCGTTTCATATCTTTTCACGTTTGGTAACAAATGAATGGGCTATATTTATTTTCACCACTATGGCTTGGTTACTTTGTCATACACTTAATGAGTAAGGAATTTTGTTTCGCGAATTGTGATACGAGTTAAATTTTACAGATTTTTTTTCATTTTGTTTAATTTAAAACAAAATAAAATTCCAAACATTACAATCATTGGAAAATCGACTACCATAGAAAATCACAAAACTCGAACTAACACCATGATAGGAAGAAACACTAATACCAATTATTAAAATAACATTTAAAAATATATATGAACATTTACTATTATATAATAGATTTTAATTTTAATGTTGTATTTCTATAACAATTTTCTAATTGGGGATATTCTTGCTCGAGGAATTATTTTATTTCCAAGATTTTTAAAATCTTCATCTGTGCCGCGTCCAATTTGTAACTGCCATTACCTGTTCACTGGCTTTCGACGTTTTACAAATTTGGCATTTGAATTTTTAAATGAAAAAAAATTTTTCAACATGAAAATTGCTTTTTAAAAATGAATTCCAGCCATTACCATTTTTTGTTTTTAAAAAACATAATCAAAAACAAGCAAAAACAAAATTTATTGTTTTAAACATTCAAAAATAAAAATAAAAAATCTTTTTACTAAACTTTGATATAAAAAAATAAGAAAAAAGTGCGCTTTTAATGCTATTGATTTTTTACACCACCTTAAAGCTCTCCAAAGAAATTTAATGTTATTTTTTCTAACAACAAAAAGAAAAAGACGTTGTTGCAATTATGAAAAAAAAGAAGAGCAAAAGGTTGCGATAAAAAATGTAATCAAAACTAATTTTGTTCGTTTTTGTTGTTGCTTGAATTTATTTCTAAAAAATCAGGATTTAATTGCAGAATTTTCCTTGTTTTTTGTCTCCATTGTTTGAATTTTTTGTTAACTTTAATTTTTTTTTTGTAATTTAAAACATAAACTTATCAAAACAAAAGTTAAATTGTGGGATTTTTTTTTTAATAAAGTTTGTTTGATCACTTTAATACAAGCTAACCAAAGCAAGTAGTAGAGTTATTGAAAGAGTTGCGAATCAATCAATTCTAATTTAATCATACTCGTTAAAAATATTTACAAAAACATTCCGCAATATTTCAAACCAAAAATTACGATAAAAAGAATTTGCTTTTATTTATTTTAAAAAGTTATTGATTAATTTTTATTTTTTAGTTTTTTTTAAAGTTACTTTCATAGAAAAAATATGCTTTGGCGAAGGTTTTATTTTTTTTCTTACAGCTCTTTGCAGTTTCTATAAAAAGCAAAGCGATAACGTGCAACAAAAAAAGATAAAAATTATAGAAAGCAACAAAAAAAATTGCTCCAAAAAGAATTGAAAAAAAGAAAATATTGATTTTCTTTTCTTTTTTTTGAATATTTCTTAATTATTTTTGCATTTTTATGCACGATCCTATAAAGTAGATTATAATATGTTTTTTATAAATTAATGCTAATAAAGAAAAATCAGCAAAATTAAAAAATTATGACCTTTATAAATAAATGAAACCTATGACTTTGGTTTAAAAATCCTTTTATGATCATAATGGTGCATTTTATGAAAGAATTTGTAGGCCGGGAACAGTTCACATGATTAAAAAAGAAGAAAAAATTAGCAAATTTCAAATTCAATTATAAATTAGTAAATATGTGTAAAATTTTAGGGCGGCATTCACATTCATAGAATAATTGAATAATTTTATTACCATTATTTTACTTTTATTTATTTTTTATCAACAAAAAAAGAAGTTTCATCTTGATTTGATCAATCAAGATATTCAAAAATACAATAGAAAAGAATGCTTTTTTACTAAAATTTGATTTAAAAGAAATGGAAAAAAACGCGCTTTTAATTCTATTGAATTTTTTTACACTTTAAAGCTCCCAAAGAAATTTAATATTATTAACAAAAAAAAAGAAGAAGAAAAACAACGCTGTAATATTTTTTAAACAAGAAGATGAGCAAAATGGTGCGATAAAAAATGTAATCAATACTAAATTTGTTTATTTCTTTTTTTGTTGCCACTACATATTTATATATATAAAAATCAGCAATTGCAACAAAAAATTTTTTGTTATCTTTGTTTGAATCTTTTGTTAACTTTATTTTTTTATATTTTTAAGCATACAAGATTTTTAGCATTTGGAAACGATATATTTCCATTGGAATATCTCCTCCATGCTGATGTTTTTTACATAAAAATTCTATTTGTAAATGTCATCGACTCTATGTGCACAATCTTATTTTGGCTATGGAAGATGAAAGATTTGCGATTTGCATATTGAGAAATAAATTGTTGCATAGAAGAACTTCCCGATGGGTCTTTAATTGATTCATTCATAAATCTTTTTACTCTTTCAAATAACAGTAATATTAATAATGATGGATGACATGAAGCGCAAGATAAATAAACTTTTTTAACCGTATTAAGTTTGACCAATAAACAAGTCTGCTGCAATGTGCTAGTGCTTAAATGTTTAGTTTTTTATTTGAAATTTATCACATAAAAAACTAAAGAAAGAAAAAACTATAAAAAATAATAATAGAGAAATGCAAGTAATAATTTGGGTAATATTTATTTTGATTTTTTTGTTGTGAAAATGGTCAGGATTAATTTCAGCAGAATAAAGTTTCTTAATGTTTATGTATTTAAAAAAATCGGATCATTAAAATCTAAATTTATTGGAAATGGACTACAAATAAAGTCAATTTTTAACTTCACAAAAAATCTTAAAATTTGCATAAACAAGGAACCCAAAAAACAAAATTTTATAGTCTTTCAAACAAAACAAAAAAATATGTATGCAAACATCTGGTGCTTGCTTCCAGCTACATGGATGTCCATAATTAACTTCTTTGTTCTCACTATTTTTCAGCAAAACTATATTTGTTTTTTTCCTTCTAATTTTTGCCATCAATATTTCCAAATAATAACCACTGTCGAAAATTACCACCTTCATTTTTTACTAAGTTTTCAAAAGTTTTGAAAGTTTTTCACCTGCTTTTAAATTTTTTTGTTGCAAAATTTGTTAAATTAAATGTGTCAGAAAAAGCGTGTAATTTCCTCGTAAAAAAAAGAAATTTATTTTAAAAATAGTGTCTTTTTTTAAAATAATATTTTTATTTTTAATATTGGTTATTTGGACTTCAAAAGAGGCTGCTGTTGTAATAATAAATAAAATGGCTTCTACCGCTCTAGAGAGTTATATTGATCCTTCCACCACTACTATCACCGAAGATTATTCAGATAATATTTTGAATGCTTCTTCTACCATGGTAATTTATACAGAAGGAGCTCATCCCATAAGTTTGCATGGAGAATTAATTGCTGTTATTATTATTTTTACTGTAAGCATTTTTTCAAGAATTTTAAATATCAGTTTTTAATTCATAATATGAGCTCTCCATAAGTAATTTGTTATTATCTCATATTTGTGATTAAATGATATCAAAACTCATAAAAAGTTAATGGCCTGTCTTGCTTTTTAGCTCTTAATTATAAAAAAAAAGCTTTTCCGTGACCCGTTGAACTTTTTTTAGTAAAAATTTATGAAGCAATACTAGGGTTCCATCCCCCGGGGAAATGGTCCACGGGGGAGAGGCGGGCGGGGAAGAGAGGCTACGGGGGAGATTTGACGGGGGATTTGAAAAAACTATGAGCACGTACTCCAGCCTTTGGATTTTTTGGAAAAAAATTTTTTTTTATTTTTTCAATAAATTTTTTTTGACTCATTTTACTCTCCTCTATGCCATTTTTTTTTTGACGGGGGAAGAGGCCCACGGGCGGGACATGACGGGGGAAGAAAATCGGCGAAAATCGGCGGGCGGGCGTTGGATTTCCCCCGGGGACCGGCGGGGGATGGAACCCTAAGCAATACCACACTCTCAATATCTATCGGAAAAAAAATTGATAAAAGTTATGTAAACAAAATATATATGTATCTCATTCCGTATCATATTTTTTTTTGATTTAATCTTAACTTTGCCACTGCGATTAGAAAATCATTCGTTTCTTCTATTTCATGATATGTACATTATTTTTAGGTCGGCACACTCGGTTTAATAGCAAATTTATTTTTTCTTTACATTGTTTTTAAAGTTCCCGCACTTCATAATTGTTTTGGATATTTATGCTTTATTCATGCCCTTGGAGAAGGCGGAATTTTAGCCATATTTGTTTTTTGGTCCACTTCGCTGGCGATTATGTAAGTTAATTTTTTATTTGATTTCTTGGACTTTTTTATAATCATAGCTTTCAAACTTTATACGGAGAAAATCTTTTTAAAAAAAAGCATGTGTAGGATAGAATAAGCATGTAATTATTTTATATTTTGAAAATCTTTGAAGCCAAAACTTTAACTGCTCGTTAATTTTATAGCGTATGCTTTTGAGTTATTACGTGTGATAAACAAAGAAAAGTATTAAGACCACATAAATTGACTAATAAAATTACTTTTTTTCTTCTTCTGTAATCCCAAATACTATGAAAACATGTGCAAAAGCGAGTACCTAAATTTTTTCAAGCAAAAAAGCAGAAATAAAATTTTAATTTTAGTTTTTATTCGGTATTTGTAAATTTTGGAGAAACGCATCAAAAAAAGTAAAAATAAAAATTTTTTTTTCAAAAAATTAGAATAATAATATAGCAATGGTGAAAAGACTGAAAAAGATTTAATTGGGCCCAATTTTTAAACAATAAAAATATGAGAAAATCAGAAAAAGTTAAAAGTATTATTTTCTACAAAATGACAATATTTTTAGTAAATCCGAGCTTTCCCATAGCTTAATCGGTCTAAAGCTGGGTCAAATTATTCTAATTTGCTGGTACATAACTTTATATGCACAATTTCTCAAAGCTTTAAATAGATTTATTGCAATTCGAAATCCAATATATTATCAAACAATTTTCAAGGATGCAAATGCAAAATATTTTTTGAGTATTGTAATTTGTTTTTCTTGTCTTCATGGAGTTATTTATTTTTTTGGTAAAATTTTTTAAAGTTTTTTTTAAAGGAAAAACTAAAATAATTTATTTTAGAGGGATGCAATTTTTATTTTGATCCTCCAACTTTAGTTTGGACTTATGAAAATTCTCCATGCGGTTACGTAATTTCATTTATTATGGATTTCCTGTTTAGTTCCATATTAATGTTAATTATTATTTCAATTGATTGCTGCACTTTGTATTCAATACATTATAATAAAAAAATATTGAGTTTGTTGCAAATTTTTTTTTGTTGGGTTGTAAAAATGTGGCTTTTTCAGAATTAGGTAGAACAAATCAAAAGAAACCCGAAGCAATAGAAATTCGATTTTTTATTCAAGTAAGTTTACTATAAAAAATCTGAAAAAAAGTTAATTCAACTAAAAAATTCTTCAATTTTTCTATTATTTCTTAATAATAAAATAATTTTCTTTTCGAATACGTTTATAAATTTTTGGTTTCTCAGAAGCAATTATTCCCTTTTTTATTAATCACTTATTTCTTGCTTTGAAAATCCAGGTTTCGAAAGTTTCTATTTTTGATCTATGAAAATTTTTTTCCTTTTTATCCATATTTTTCGAAAGCTTTATTTTTTCCAAAAAACAACCTGACTTTTAAAAAAAAAACTTTTTTAGACTTGCCTAACTTCCGTTTTATATTCAATTATGATAGCTTCATTTCATTTGGTTTGGAGATTCACCGATAATCCATGGCATTTATTTTTTTCCACTAGTGCTGCATGGGAACTTTGTCATGCTTTGGATGCGTAAGTATATATTCAGATCAGAAAAGTAATAACTCATTTTTTTTAAATATTTTTTTTAGAGGTTTTATGATTGCATTTAATGCAAAACTTCGAACTCAAATGAAGCCATCCCATTCTTCTCCAGTAAATACAAAAAGTTCAAGAATTTTTCCATTTATTCGAATTGTTTTTTAACATTTTTTTGTTGGTGAAAGAAAACCTATAAAAAAAAGGAAATAATTCTATCTTTTCTCGATTGATTTATTTTCCTTTAATTACTACTTAATTTTTTTACATCGACTGAAGGGATATTTACTAAATTTCGTTATTTTTTATGGGGCAAGATTTTTTAATTTTTGTATAATATGTTTTATTCCAGAATACCAGCTTTTATGCTGTTTACATTAAAATACATATATGTAATTTAACTTTATAATACTTTTTTTAACTATGAAAGACAAATTTAAAAAAATGTTTATAAAAAATGTTTATAAAAAATATTCAAAAATCAAAGAATAGATTTTCTATGGCAAAGTTGACAGAGACTTATCTCAAAAGTTTATTCTTTTGTTTAAAAAAAACTAATAAAATGTCGCTGCCTTTTTTTCGGTTTTTCTTTTTTACACCCTTTCTTTCTTGTTTGTATCGATTTTTTCTTTCTTTTTCTTGTTGATGGCTCATTGGAACCTCAAAAGTTGTAGTTTGATTCGATATAAAAAATTTTTTTTCTCTCTCATTTTTTCCAACGTTATTTTTTGATTCAAACTTTTTGTATATTTGTTTTTGTGGAATAATTGAGATCTCCATTTCTTCCACCTTTATTTTATAATCGAAAAAATCCCAAAGCTTGTTTTGTTATTTTCTGTCTAGTATTTCGCATCCAAATCCTCAATATTCTTTTGATTCACCACGCAACCAAAACTTTTCGCTTCCATCCGATGTTATTCCAATTATTTTAAATAATTGTGTTTCGCCGAAAGTTTTTCAAAAACTTCAACAAGCATGCAAATATTTTTTCTCCAAAAAGAAAGTTATCGTAATTTTTGAACCTTTTTGTGTGAAAATAATCAAACTATGCTAGCGAAAAATCGTAACTGGAGTACATTACAAAAAAAAGAAGAAAACAAAGAATATTTAATCAAATATTGGATTGTTGGAAAATTTGATCTTATGAAAAATTATGCTTTTTCTCCTTTAAAATATTTATATCAATGCAATTTAAAAATTTTACTCATTTACAGAATGGTTTTAAATTATAATGAAATATGCTTTTTATTAAATGGAGGAAAAATTGAAAGTCTTCATTTGGATTTTGTATCTATTAACTATGAAAATGGGCAGCCTGTAAATATGGATGCAATACTTTCCAAATGTCCAAATCTTAAATATTGTGAATATGAAAATCGTTTGGAAATTTTTAATTCTCAAACTTTTGAAAATATAAATTCCATTAATTTTATTAACTGAAAAATCAAACGTTTTCATTTACGAATCAATCAAATGGAAAAAGAAACTTCACCAGAAAACTTAATTAAATTTTTCAAAAATAAAGTAAGCGACTTGTTGGAATTTACAACGATTTTGTTTTCAAAAAAGTTAGAAGATGAATTTTCTGAATTTGTTGAAAATGTTAAAAATGAATTAAAGGAAAATGATTTTCGTGTTAGCTATATTTAAATTATTTTAAAAATTTTGTCTTTGTTTTTAATTTTTGCTTTGTGTATCATTTTTTTGCTATATTTTTTGTGTTTTTGTTTGAATTATTTTTATGATAAAATTTATACTATTTTTTACGTACACAAATAACGAATAAAAAAAGTTTTATAAAAATATTTATAATATTTAAAGTTTCCTTTTACTTCAAAATACCTATGTAATTGTTTTTGTCATTTTATCGATTTTTTCTCTCTATAATGGCGGATTGGTCTGAACTTTGAAAGTTGTTTTTGGTTAATCAAAATACTTATCTTTCTTTTATATTCTCTTAGGCAAAAATTGACCCAAATAAATTTTTTTCAGGGAAAAACTCTTTTAATTTTTTTTTCAATTTTTTTTTGACTCAAGTTGGTATAACAAAAAAATTTGATATTTGCGTCTTCTTCTTCCACTTTGTTGAAAATATGGCTGCTCCATTCCATCAATATTCTTTTGATTCACCACGTCATCAATATTTTTCAATTCCTTCGAATGTGATTTATTTAGTTTTAAATAATTGTGTTTCACCCGAACTTTTTCAAAAATTTCAAAAAACATGCAAATATTTTTTCTCTAAAAAGAAAGTAGCTGTTATAAGCATCCGTGTTTATTTTGGTAAAAATGAAATTTTGTTTGATAGAAAAGTCCGACCTGGTGTTTAAAGGTAAGAAAACCCATCAAATAAATTAGTCTGTAGTGACATAAAAAATAAAAAAAAATTTGGCCTCATGCTCATCGTGCAAATTTTCCTAAAAAGATATCCTTGCTTTTCTTAAATCGATAAAAATCATGACAAACTTTTATTAAATGTTGCATATTTTTGAATGGTTTCTTTCTTGAGAGCAAAAAGGTCAACGTTGTTTTTCATTTAATAAGATACGCACTCCTTTTGTCTCAAAAAAATTTCATTTGTATTTAATATTTAGCATATTTACATAGGATAATCAATTTTTTTTAATGATGAAAGAATTATCATCATTTTTGCCTCAAAAATTTTTAATTCCTTATCCAATTATTAGTTACTTGGGAACAAATGTTAAATCAAAAAGTGTTTATGAAAAGCTTCTCAAAACTTGCAAATATTTTTTCAACAAGTTTCGTATTCTTTTAGTTAAAAGCTCTTTTAAAAAGAAAATTTTTTTCCAAGTTTTCAATGAAGAAATTTGCCTTCAAATAAAAAGAAATGAATATATTCTTAACGATCCTTTCTTAAAAATTTGGCTTTTTAAACGCTTCCAGGTTTCACATCCTTCAAATATTGCTTCTTCAATAGCTTCAAAAGTGTATCGATGCGATGTTTCTGCCCTTCGACTCTATAATCAAATTCTTACTTTTGATGAATATCAAACTTTTACTTCTTCTGGCACTATTGAAAATTTAACATTTAAGGAAACATGTGTAAAATATTCTAATGATTTACCTGTTCCATTTGAAAATATTATTAAAAAGCTTCCTAATATTAAAACTATAGAATGGTGTGTGTCTTTATGGCTTTATCGCGAGCATGAACCGATATAAATGTTTTTTATATTAGTATTAATTAACTAAATGTCTCATTATTAAAAAAAATTTAGGGTTATGTCCGACAATGAAATCATGTTATTTCCAGATACAGCGGAAAATATTATTAATATTTTTAGCAAGCTTGAAAAGTTACATTTTTTCCAATGTGAAAACATTCAAGAAAAGTTCGATTTTCAATCTTTTTCTATTTTTCTTAAAGTAAGTTTTAAAGTTATTTATTCCAAGAAAAAGCAATAAGCTATTTTTGCAGAAAAATGAAAAACTTAAAGTTTACTTGCGCTATTCTGTTCCATTATCTAAAGATTACAAAGATATGATTCAAAAATGTATATATGAAATCATTGAAAATCCGCCTCCAAAAGTTACTTATGTTCAATTTTATTGTCAAAATAAAAAAGCATTTGAAAAATTAGCGGAATTATACTTTGCAACCTATTGTCGGTATAGTTAAAGTTTTACTTATTGCGAAACATTTTTTTATCAAAGTTTTGTCTTTTACTTTTCTATTTTAAAATTTTATTTTTAATTCTACCAAAATGTTGTTCTGAATGAATTTTGTCTGAAGATAAATCTTAGTTATGGAAAATATTGTGTAAATTGAAATTTAAAAAATTATATTAACAATGATAGCCAAAATTAACCTTTTATTTTTTTTTTGCCCTTTTTGTACTTCCATTTTGCTTGCATTTTTGTGTTATCTGCTTATTGAAAATAGTCCGTTCGAAAAAAATTTTAATTTTCTAAAAACCAAAAATTAAAGTCTTAACAATTTATTTCGACTTTTTTATGTGATCTGCAACTTGCTTAGTATGAAATTATTTTGTTCACCGAGATATTTCTCCACTGTCTTTAAAAAACTTATAAATAGCAGAACAAAAACATAGTTTTTTTTATATTTCATGCCTCTTCTACTTATTTGTTAAAGTTCCATTAAAGTTTTTAACCCTCTTTGATACTTGTATAGCATTCTTTTTAAAACATATATAATTAAAACATAATCAGGATTATAAATTTATAATATAAAATGGCAAAATTTAAAGAGAGTTGTTATAAAAATAAATAAATGAGTTTAATATAATTAAAAAGAAAATTTATTATTAAATGATTTTTGTCATTTTTTTAAGCAAAGTTATCCTGAGCAACAACATCGTCCTGGTGAATTACAACATGACATTCCTGAAGGACAGCAACAAACATCTCCTCCATTACAAACGCATCTCTTGTATCGAATATAAGTCGATGTTAGATTTCTATCTCGATAGTGTCCTTCTCCATGGTCTTCACCATCAGAGGGAACTGAAAAGAATTACAAAATTAAAAAAACTTTTAAAAAAATGGTAACTCCCTCTAATAAAAAACTTACATGCAGCAGAGAAAACAATTAAAAATGAAAGAAAAATAACAAGTTTCATCTTCCTTTAACAAAATCACAAAATATTGGATGGTAAAAATTGGAAGATTCAAATTCCATTTTATACTAAATTTTGAGTGTTGATTTATGACTAAAGTTTTTTTAATAAAAAAAAACAAAAAACATTTTCATTTATATTTTCCTTTTCAAAAATTGTTTATCAAACAAAATAAAGAAAAATAAAAATTAAAAACAATTTTATGTTTCAAAAGCTATGGCTTTGATAAAAATATTTTTCTTAAAAAAGCATCTTGTGTTATTGTTTGAAATGACAAACATACATATTTATGACTCAAAAAATTATGCTTAATGTAAAAATAAAAATATTTACGCTTGATTTAACGGAGGAAAAAGTTTTCGAAAGAGTGTGACTTATCTTTCTTTCTATTGACATTGGTACACACCTTTGACTCATGTTTTTTAATAAATCAATTTTTTTTTGCAAAAAAGTATTTTTTTAAATTTATTTTTAAATTAAACTTTCCTTGAATTTTTTGTGTTGATGAATCAAGAACATTCAAATAATATAGAATTTTTTTTTATTAAATACAATAAAAAAACTAATCGCCACACAAAAAGACTTCTTCATTTTTACTTAGAATTGTCCTTTTAATTGTGTTTATCAAAATAAAATAACCTATTTTGTTATCAAAAAATGTGGATATACCTCGAGACTTTCAGAAAAATAAAATAATAAAATCTTCATATTCACCTTGAAAAAAAGACAGTTTTATATGTTTCTAAGAGTTTTGTTGTTGCAAAAGACTCTCATTATTTGTTATATATTTTTGGCTTGCTGGATTAATACTGAGCAACGAGTTGTTATTTTTATCATGAACCTTTATGCTCTAAGCTTACACTTGACCTAGAAAAAATTTGTTATTGCTAACTTTCAAAAACAAATATGCTTTTATTTTTAGTTATACTTTCCAATCATTTTTTCCTGTTCTTTTTCTTTCAAGAATAGTTTATAATTTTTTCTACTTCAATTATGTCTCACCCAAATTCTCAATATTCTTTTGATTCACCTCGCCGTCAAAAGTTTTCTCTACCAAACCCAATAATTCATTATGTTTTAAACAATTGCATTTCGCCAGAAATATTTCAAAAGCTACAAAAAACATGCAAATATTTTTTATGGAAAAAGAAAGTCAACGTAATTAATATTCCTATTTCTTTCAAATCAGAAAAACATTGGGAAATAGAATGCAAAGCTTTATTAATAAATTTGTACAAAAGAAACAAAAAGTCCTCTAAAATGATAAAATATTGGCTAACAAAAAGTTTATCAATGAATCGTGATTTTCCATTGAATGACTTATCTTTTTTTTATCGATTCAACTTAAATTCCTTAGAAGTTATTAAACAAAATTTTAATTTTGATGAAATACGCTTTTTATTAAATGGAGGAAAAATTGAAACACTTAGTTTATTGGGAGTAAATATTAGATATGAAAATGATGAGCCTGTTACTTTAGATGTTATTCTTGCCCAATGCCCAGAAATAGTTAAAGTTGCATATAGCAACATATGCGAAATATTTGAATCATCAACTTTTGAAAAAATAAATACAATGAAATTCATTAAAAAATTTAAAAAACTCAGTTTGTATATATTTCAAATAGAAACTGAAATAAACACAGAAATATTACTCGAAATTTATAAAAATAAATTTGACTTTTTGCGCGATTGGTCGCAATTTGTTCTATTTAATGGTTTGTATATTCGCTTTCCAAGTTTTTTAGAAGATTTAAAAATGAAGTTCAAAGATATTAGAGTTGGTATAATGTGTTTAGGGATGGCGCGGGCCGGGCTTTAGATTTTGGTCCCGACTAAGGTCGGGCCTTCAAAATTTTTGTTCTTGACTTGGTAACCCCATTGATTTTTTTTCTTTTATTTTTTTTAAAATCACAAATCTCGGCCCGGAACCAAAAAAATCAGGCCCGGCCGTATGTCATCCCTAAATGTGTTTAATGCAAAATTATAATTTTGTCTGAAATTTGTATTTTTTTTAATAAATCTTTTACAAGTAACTCTAAACTGTTTTCATTTTATTTTTCGCATTTTTTTCATTTTATTTTTAAATATTGTTCTTTTTTTAAATTTTTTTTATTTGGTTCAAAGAGAAAATAAATATTTTTTTGCATTGTTTCATTTTTATTTTACATATCTTAGAGTTATTGAGAGTCTTAGGAAGAAAATACAAATAAAGGTTACCATTCTTTCTTTCTTCAAAGGGGTTGTTTTTTGTTTTGGTTCATGCCATTTTTTTGTGAGTATTCTCAGAAATTATCACTTGACTGACCTTGTGAAAAATTTGTTTTTTTCAATAGCAAAAAAAATCATTGTATATTTTTTGTCAAAACATTTAAGACAGAGAAAAATTTCCTACAAAATCATACCAATTATTTAATTTTTGTAAACAAATCCTTCATTTCCGCATAAGCGTGGTCGGGTCAAGCAAAGAGAAAAAATTGTTTTTGGTTCAAACCAATAACAACTTTTTCATTTTTCTCATAGGCTTTCACTTGTTCCAGTTTTTAAGAAATCCTTTTGGTCGCGAAAAAAACAATTTTCTTTCAATTATTTTATTTTTCTGCGAATTTTATTTGTCTTCACTTTTTATTTTTCTGACTATTATTGAGTTGTCGTATTTATAAATATTATTTTTGATTTAATATTATGTCACATCAAAATTCTCAATATTCTTTTGATTCCCCCCTTCGACAAAATTTTTGTCTTCCATTTGAAGTTATTAATTTTATTCTGAATAATTGTGTTTCACCAAAATTATTTCTAAAGCTTCAACAAACCTGTAAATATATTTTATGGAAAAAGAAAGTCATCGTTATTGATAATCCAATGTGGTATTGGGATGGAAAAATTTGGTTGACAAAAAATGGGTCATTGCTAAGAGACTTAACAGATTCCAAAAAAGCTAATCATGGCTTTCAATTTTGGGTCACAAGAAGCTTTTCATTATACCAAAATTGCACACATTTGTCTTACATTTATCGCACCAATTTAATTTCTTTATGTATTAAAAAACAAAATTTAAATTTTGATGAAATGATGTTTGTATTAAATGGCAATCAATTAAAAAAACTTTATCTAATTGCTGTAAACATCAAATATAAAAGTGATCAACCAGTTACCATCGACGCTATACTTTCTCAATGTCCTCAATTAATTGAATGTGTTTACGATAACCATTGTGAAATTTTCACAAATTCAACTTTTGAAAAACTTAATTCACTTCATTTTAAAAATAAACTTGAATATATACAAATTCAAATAACATTTATGGAAGGCAAAGTTAATCATGAAATCGTAGCTGAATTTTTCAACAATAAAATTGATTTATCCAAAAAATGGTCTTGCATCTTCCTCTGTGGTATTTTACAAAGTCGTTACAATGAATTTTTAAAATTTCTAAAAGCCGGATTCAAAAATAGCAAATTCACTATTAACTGATGTGAAAAGACTATCATATTTTTTTAAGTTTTAGAAACTTTGTTTTATCATTTTTTGCTGAAATTCGATTTTGTTAAATTTTTTTTGTTCGTTCTTTTTATTTTATCATAAATAAATTATAAACAACCATACAAAATTTCATTCTAGCTAAGTTTGGATTATATATCTTTTAAAAATAACATATAATAAAAAAACTATAAGTTAACCAAAAAATTTATTAAAAATGTTTTAATAATGTTTATTTTTTTCAAGTTCTTCACGTTCTTGCAAACGCTTTTCAAGGCCAGGAAGAGCAAAAATTCGACCTCGATGAGGTTTCAAAGGTTCAAACAATTTTTCTTGACTATTGCCCTTTGAATTTCTCAAAGTTCCATCGGTGGCATCAGCCAAAAGAAAATCGAGCCAAGTTACCTAAAACAAATAGATTTGGATAAATATGTATTTTTTTTAAATCAGAAAAAATATTGAAAAAATTTACTTTATTTCCAACTACAAAGTCACCATTTTTTTGTAATTGTTTGGTAAAAACTGGAGCAAATTGTTCAACACCAAATTTAAAGCAATCATTTTCAGCTTCTTTTTGCTAAAATAAAAATTAACCTTTTTTGGTTTCGAAGCGAAAATTTTAAAGAATTAAAAGTTTTACCTTTTCTTCAGGCAAATTAAAGATTTTAGCTTCAACCATTGTTCCAATTCGTGCAAAATAATCCATTATATGTTCAGCAAATGAATCACAAAGAGCTTGATCTTCAAGAGTTTCAGCTAAAGCTCCATATTTTGCTGCGATATATCGATAAATGGCCGTGGTTTGAGCAATCACAATATCGTTGTTTACAATCAAAACTGGAACTTGACCAAATGGAAAAGCTAAAAACAAAGATTTTTTTGAAACTTAATTTTGAGATGAAAAAAATTTAGAAAAAGTTAATATTTTCTTGATTAAAATTTTTTTAAACTTACTTTCTTTAAGTTTTGGATAATCATCATCACTAATATGAGTATCAGTGAAAGGAACTTTCAAATAATCCATTAACAAACGCATTCCACCAGCTCTACCATTAATAGGAAAATATTTTAATTCCAATTGCGGAGCCATTTTTTTATTTCCCTAGAAAACTCGACTGAACTGGGCTAGAAAAAAAAATCTAAACTAAAATGTTTTTCACTTTTTTTGCTTGGGTTTTCTTTTTCTTTGGATGCTTGTTAGTTGGTAAGCCGTTGAAAAGGTGCAGCTTTTTTATCGCACATTTTAAAGCCACCGATCTTTGCTGCTGCAACAATTTCTCTCGTTTTTAGCAAAGGTTATTTTGCAGGTTTTTGTTGTTCGTTTATTTTTGTTTGTTTTTCTGACTTTCATCACCACGCTAGCGTCAATAATACATATGTGTGAAGTGCGCCGTCAATGATCTTCGCTCTTTTTTATATTTGTTACTCGTCTTAAACAAAAAATTAAATGTTACAAGCAAAAACGTAATTTATAAAACACCATAAAATAATTATTTGATACCAAAAAGATTTTTATGGAAAAACTGATAATAAATAAAACAAAAAATAAATATTATGAATTGATTTCTGGTTTTGCTTTCATTAACCATAGTTATTTTAAATTACATAAAAGTGCATTCGCTCGTTCCACCGAGAAACCATTCAGTTTACTAAGAAAATTAGTGACATCGTAAAAAACCAATTTCAGATTTATTAAGAATAGTTAATGAAACAACAAATAAATAATAATAAACAATGAAAGAAAGATTTCTCTTAGGATTAATTAATTATATCTACCTAAATATTTACAAACTAATTTAGCCTTTGAAAAGTAGGTGGCGAAAAAGGACGCTTCACCTTTGTTTTTTTAAATCTGACATTTGCATTAACTTTTTTCTTCTTCTAAACAGTTGATCTTTTGGTACTTTTTATTAGAAAAAATTTTATTTTATTCTTTTCTTCTGAAGCAAGTTTGTTGGGCAAGAGTATAATTTCCATGTTGTAGCCCACTTAAACCAAAAAAATTTTAAATACCGAAAGTGTCGTCGTCACGCTACGACATTATTAAGCACCAAACTTCTAACAAATTCATGGCTTGCTTCGGACACCATTTTTCTTGTTTAATTAAATTATAGCTTTATTCTTTTTTGATTCTTTCTTCTTTTTTTGCCAAAAAAAAAACCTTGCATTTCAGTTCTTTGACCAGTTAATCTTTTGGAGCTTTTTTACTCTCCGATAATTTACTTTTTTAAATAATAGCCTATAAAAAAGTGCTAATTTAAATTAAATTTTTACTTCTATTCAATCATGTGTTTTGTTAGGTAAAATAAAAAAAGTGCTTTTAAAAGGCATTAAATTTATTAAATCATGTTTGTTGGTAGAATATTTTTTTGCTCAAAAAATTTATTTTAGAGTAATTTTAGTTTTTAGAATTTTATAATCTCTTTTTGTAAAAAAAATGGATCCTACATGGCTATTTATTTTGACGATGACTACAACAGGTTTAAATATCCTATTTTTACCAAAAGCTCTCATAATTTTTATTAAATTAAAACCTAAAGCTCATTGTCATTATTGGTAAGTTTCTAAATTTTATTGAGATGTCACCAAAATTTAACAACACTCTGTAATTTTTGAAATTCATTCCACGAAATTTTTCTCTTTTATTATTTTCTCTATTTTTTACTTTTTTGGATTATTGTATTTCTAAAAAGCTTTTAAAGTTTATAAATTTTTCGTTTTAGGGCTTAATTAATTTTTTGATACAAAAAATTAGAAAATCTTAACTTTTTTATGATTCCATTTTTTGAAATTAAAAAATAAGTTTTTTTAATAAAAAAATAGACAAAATTAAAAAGTTTATTTCTTTTTCCACTGCTCTTAGATCTTTAACCTTTGAAATATACTATATTTTTAGGCAAATATTTTTACAAATCCACTTTTGTTTAATTGGATTTATAATATCTAATTTTGTTTTGGGTATTTGTTGTATTTTTGACTACAATAAAAATGGAATTGTAGTTTTAACATTTAAAGTATTTAATATTATTGGAACTTTAACCCAGCAATCCATGTCCGCATTATTTTTATTGTTATTTGTTGAAAGAGTTTTTGCAACATTGAAAAGGGATTTTTATGAAAAAATTAAAAATTTATATTTGATTTATATTGGTTCAGGATTTTGTTGGCTTTTTGGAATTTGGAATGTTTTAGCTTGGAATATTTGTGAGTCTCGAGAGAAGCAAACGCGGTTTTTAAAAATAGTTAAATTTATAGGGTACGATGGAGATTTAATGGGAAAAGTTGCATATATAGTTGATCTTTTAACTGTAATTGTAAGTCTAAAATATTTTGAATATTTTCTTTTTTATTTTTTCACCAAAGTTTTGACGGTATTTTTTTTATTAAAATTATTATTAATCTCAACAATGTTTTTTTAGAGTGCATTAATTTTATGGAGAATTAATCATAATTTAAAAAAAATTCATTCAATTTCTCAAATTGTGCTAACAAATAGATATCAAGTAAGTTCGGTTTTAAACAAGCTATCTTTTTTCCTTGAAAAATGTCAAACATAATGGAACGATTAATGGTGGAAAATCTTAATTTTTCTAAAATTCTTTTTTTAAATATTTTAGCAATGGGACATTTTTCTTTTTTTTAACAAATATAAATGAAGATAAGAAGAAAAATGCTAATTCTTTAAAGGAATATTTCTTCTCTTCTTTTTTATTCCAATTCCCCACTTTTGGTTCTCTTATTTTCAAATATATATATATTTTTTTAGATTCACGAAAATATTCGAATGCTCAAATATGCTCTACCTTTTCTCATTATTGGGACAGTTGCCATCATATTTGGTGGGGTTGTTTCACATTGGGGAAGTCCCGATGATAAAACCGCAGGACTCTATTATTTTTGGGTAAGTAAACCTAAATTTAAAAAACTCTATTTTTAACTATTTTTTCTACAGTTAATTAATATTTGGATTCCATTCGTTCTTGGTTACGAAGTTGTTAATGAATTACTTTCACAAAGCACAAAATTTAACGAATTCAAACAAATGTGGCAGGCCCGGTATCAAAATAATACTAAAATTACTGCAGTCACCAATAATTTTAATATCCACGAGGATAATATTGACCATCATTTTCTTCAACTTAAAAATATATGGAAAAGTTAAAATAGATAAATAAATATACTTTTTAAAAAACAATTTTCTTTTAATTTTATAAAAAGCAATAAATTTAGATTTTGGTAGAGTTTTTTTTTCGTGAAATTATTGAAGTTCAGTAAATAGAAGCAATACACCGAATAATTTTATAATCTCTAATCTACATAACCATGGTTCACTTTTTTGTCGACGGCCATGTTTAAAGAACACAGAAATATGTATAACCAACCTCCGCAAAAAATTTTGAGCTACAAATTTTATGTTTCATTCAACTTTTTTATGTTTTTTTTCACAACTTTTCATTCAAAAATTTTTTTTCTTCATATTTTTGCAGGACATTCTTATAATCCGATTAAAAAATACTTTATTAAACTGTACATTTGATCCATGAATCGGGAAATGATATTTTTTCATTCATAAATTTGGAGATTTTTAAAATCAAAAAAAATTAAGCGTTTTTTGATGTTGGAAAATACATGCTTATGATGCTTGGATTAAAAAGTCAAACAAAAAATATTATAATTTACATATTTTTTTGCATAATATTCTAAAAATGATAACAATATAAAAGCAAACGATAAACTTCAAACCCACACAAAAAAATTGAATTTAATCGTTCAACAAACATGCAAACCAACAACATTTTGATTGTTGGGCTTTTTGCTTTATTCTGTTCTTCATCCGTTTTTGGAGCTGAAGATTGTTCATTATGGCCAACTGAAACGGCACCCGTATTTCCTACAACCATGACCAAGGAACTTTGTGGTGATGGAACAATTGATACTGGAGCAGAATGGGGCAATTATGAACGAAATTTAGCTTTAAATTCCCATAATTATTATCGTGGACAATTGGCTCATGGATGTTCACAATTACCTGATGGAGGTTATGCGCCACCAGCAAGAAATATGAAAAAACTTGTAAGGGAATTAAAAACTAAAATAGGTATGTTTGAAGAAGAAAAAAAAGATTGGATTTTAGACTTATAATTGTTCCATGGAAAAAATAGCCAAAATATGGTCAGATAAATGCATATGGGAGCATTCACCCGGTTCACATCGAGATAATGCTGGAGAAAATATGTATATGGTTTGGAACCCTAGTGATAATCCGGATAAAACAAGTAAGTTTCCTTTATTTTCTTTTTCGGAATTCATTTAATCTTGTAATCGCAATGTTTAAAAAAAAGTCGATATCGTAGCAACAACAAAAAAAACATTACAAAAATTTAAATCTTTTTACATATAAATTTTTATAGTTTCATCATTTTGGCAACAAGCACAAAGTTGGTGGGCTGAATTAATTAAATATGGAGGCGGCATAAATGCAACTAACACAGATATTAATAGCTCTGCCGTAGGGCATTGGGATCAAATGGCTTGGGCCAAAACATATAGTGTAGGATGTTCTGTAACTAAATGTGCTAATGGAACAGGATGGAAATGGATTGGAGTATGCAATTATTGGCCTACTCGAAATGGAGATGGTCCAGGTGCTTATGATATTGGAACTCATTGTAAAAGCAATGAAGATTGCACACTTCCACTTTGGCGGACTTGTGACACGGAATTAGGTTTATGCGAACCTTCGCCACCCGAAAATGAACCAACTTTTCCATGTAATGGAGAAAATACAGGTGTTCAATTTCAAGATAATATGCGAAAGTTTGCTGAAAACAAAATTAATGAACTTCGATCGGAATTAGCAAATGGCAAAACAGTAAAAAGTGATGGAACTTTTGCTCCTAAAGCTGTAAATATGCCTAAAGTTGTAAGTTGATTTGCGTGAAGAAAAAATAATGGAAATTTTGTATGATAATGCTCAGAAATTAGACTAATGTGCCAGAAAAAAAGCCTAGAGTCCTATATTTTTGATTTTTTCAAAAAAGCTCCAAATTGCAAGAAACCTTCAAGACTGAAAAAATTAATTTACTTTAATTTGTTTTTTAGATTTACGACTGCACTTTGGAAAAAATAGCTCAAAATAAAAGTGAAAGTTGTCCACAATTTAAGTATCTCTTAAATTCAGATGATGAAACTGTCTTCCAAGAACTTAATCGAGATAGAGAAGAACTGCCTGGTTTGATTTTTATCTTCCAAAATATGTATGCAAAAATAAACCTTTCAACTTTTTATTTTTAGATAAATACATTCCATTAGCTTTTGATACATGGTGGTCTGAATTTAAAGCCGATAATGCAAGCATAAATATTACTTCTGCATCAACAAAATATAGTTCATGGAATTATCGAAATTGGGCTCAACTTGCTTCATCCAAAACTATTTCAATTGGATGTGGATATTCAGTTTGCATGAATCAATATCAGCAATCCATGCATACCGTAGTTTGTAAATATTATCAAAATGTTACTAAAAACGCAGAATTATACACAGTTGGAAATCCATGCGCTCAAGATTCTGAATGCACTCTTCCTGGGTATAGCTTCTGCGATGTATCTTTGGGACTTTGTAGTTCAACAGAAGTTTTGCCAGAAGTACCCACAACAACGACAACTACTTTGAAGCCTGAAACTACTACTACTACAGTTAAAGTACCAGAGGCAACAACAATTTTACCAACGGAAAAAACTACTGAAATTGGTAATACTGAAAAATCAACAACTTCTCAACCCGCAAATGGAGGAGCTTCAACAACAGTAAAACCTGAAGCCCCAACTTCTTCTCAAGCATCTATGACCTCAACACGTTGCCCCGATAGCACACCAGGCACTCCATCACCTTGTCAACTTCCTGAAGAAACCACCTCCTCAGCCACTGATGCTCCATGGCCATCCACAACTCCAAAATGTAATTGTTATTGTAAACCTCCAAAAACTACAACCATGCCCTTTTAAAATTTTATAATTTTAGTATAAAACTTTTACTCGAATAAAGCAAATACTTGTTAAAAAAATTACCTAATAACCAATTTTTTTAAAGAAGCATATTCGGATTACAAAAAAAAAACATTTTCGTGGATCGCCCTAAATCTCAAGTTTTTATATTGTGGGAAAAATAATTTTATAAACCAAATTCAAAATGCAGCTTTTTAAAGATAATTACTAGTAATAATTATTTTAGATCCAACTACTGCAAATCCAGCATGTCCACCTGAAGGAGGAACATGGTCAGAATGGAGTGCACCAACATGCAATGATACATGCGGATTATGCGGGATTGAAATTCAAACTCGAGAATGTATTTCTGAATCATCAGGAGGATGTTCATGCATTGGTGAAGCCATTAAATATGGAACTATTCGTTGTGGAGATGCAATTTGCTCGTTCCCTAGGCCATCTTGCTGTAGTGCTTATGCTAAACGTGCCATGTCGGGTGGAACAATTAAATGTATACCAATTTAGAAAACTTTTTTCTAATGTTTTTTAAAATATAAATTCCATGGCTATTATACACCAAAAATTACTAATATATGCCATTTCAAAAATTTATTTTTGTCTTTAATTTGAATAAAGCAAGCACTTGTTGATAAAAAAGTTTTCTCACCATTTATTTTTTTAAACATACAAAAGTATTATTGTCACTTTTAATATTTAATAATTATGTGTACCTTAATAGTTTTTGCATGATTTTTTGATTAATGAGTTTTTCTTAACTTTTTTGTTGCACTTTTGTCCAATATTTCATTTTCTTAGTGCAAAAGTAAAGACGATGACAATTGATTTACTTCTTGTCAATCACTTGATTTTTTTTGATTGATATATCATTTTGCTGTCTTAATTAAAAAAATAAAATTAATTAACACAATAAAAAGTTACTTTTTCATCGAAATATTTTTTCGCAACTTCTGTGTACTTTTATAATTAATTATTGTATCTATATTTTTTGGTAACACAAAAACTGAATTAATTACCCTGCACTTCGTTCGCTACCATATATTTGTAAATTTAAATATAAAAACTCAAATAGAACTCCTAAATTTTTTAGTCTTTTCTCATTTTTTTAAATTTTTTCATTTTTCGAAGTATTTTAAAATTAAAAAAGCTATTAAATTATTTAAAAGTGTTGATGGATTTCTATAGAGTTTTCCGGTCGTTTTACGATTTTGGTTTAATCGAAAGCTCTGCTTTCAAACAAAAAACCTCGGATTCTATTTAATTTTTTTTTTGCAAAATTGGAGAGTTTTCACTAATTTCAACATTTTTTAAATTTTTTTGACTCATATTTGTATTAGCTTGAGAATCATGTTGAGTTCTAGCCCATGAATCGGGAATACATGTTTGAAAAGTACCGAGCTATTGTAAAAAATATAACAAAAACTGATAAACACATATCTAAAAGCTTTCTGTTTTTATAAAAACGTTTAAAAATCTGTAAAACAAAATAATTTTTATTGAGCGCGTGATTATGTCGACCGATTTTTTTGAAGATTAGCCATATTTTTTGAAATCTTTCTGAAATTTCGAAAGAACTTTTTTTGTTGAATAAAAACGCTGTTTTGCAATAAATTACGGTATCTCCCTTTGAAAAAAAAAGTCTTTTAAAAAATGCATTGATCTAACTGGAAAAAAGAAAGTTTATGAGAAAAAAAATTTCCTTTGTAAAAAAACTTTAAAACTATCAATTTTTTCTGAGAGATAAAATATACTAAAGTCCATAAGTTGCAAACATATAAAACAGAGGTGTTTTAATCTCAATTTTTTTTATGATTAATTATGGTTTTCTTAATAGTTTTTTTTATGATTGCTTTTGATTTATGGATTTTTTCTTAACTTTTTTTTGTTGCACTTTATTTTTGTGAACGCATATTTCTTTTTCCTTGTGATTTATTTTATGTCAATCATTTTTTCTTTTTGATTTTTTGATTGATTTACAGTTTTTTACTGAAAATAATGAGAAAATAAAATTAATTGACATCTAAAAGTGTTACTTTTTTATCGAAACATTTTCGCAACATGTGAATTGTTTAATTAACTATTTATTTTTTATTTTCCGTTCTTCGAAGAAAAAAACTTAATAAATTACTATGTCCTTTCGTTACCATATATATTTTTATGGTATTTAAAGTAAAAAAACAAGTTTTCGAAGAAAAAAAGAAGGATGTCACAAGCCACGATTAACAAATGGTTTTATTTCTACAAAAAAATTTAGTATTTAAAGGAAATTTACTGTATAAATTTATAACAGTTTTTTGTTAAATAAAAAAAATTATGGCATCTGGTACTCCATGGAATGAATATTATTCGTTTGGAAAAATATTATTTTATGTATTTTTTTGGAATTTATTTGAAAATATTAAAATAATTTGGAGATTTTTTAATAGAACACTTGAAATACCTTTAAATCATGCAAGACTTGAAAAAATTATTCTTAAACATAATCGTTGGGATATCGCGAGAAGGGAAGATTTTGTTACTCTCGACGAAGGATTTATTTCTTTTGAAACTTTGAAATCTCCCGAATGGACTGTTTATTCGTTGGATAAGGTTTGTTTGGAATTTTTCTAAATTTGCAAAGCTCAATAAAAAGCAAAGAAAATAATCAGTCTCTCGAATTCTTGGCGAAAAAATTTTTTGATCAAAAAGGTTTAAGAATAAAAATTTAGCTGAAAGTTTGCTAATTTTTTTCCTTTTTTTGCCTTGAGACTCAAAAAAAACTTTATTATTTTAAATAAACTAAATTAATTTTAAATTCTATTAAATTTCAGGATGGCGCAACCTTTGTTGAACTTCCAAATACTTTATCACATTACACCATCGATAAATATCCATTTATTCATACTCCAATTTATGGGGAAGCTATTCGAGTTGCTCATCTCAATTTAGATGGATATATTTTGTTATGCGAAGAACTTGAAATGGACAATAATAATAAACCTCCAAAAACTTTATATTTTTCTAATACAGCTCGATGTGGAAGCACTTTATTTGGAGCAATGCTTCAACATGATGGATATTCCACAGTCATCGCTGAACATCATTCGATTACTCATTTATCTGTGGGTTTAAAAAATGATTATTGGAATGAAAAAGTAAGTGGATTTTACTTTAAATATGTATATTTCAGAAGGAATATAATGAGTTATTCCTATTTTCTATTTCGTTGTGAAAATAATTTTTCCTTCTTTTTTAGGAAATAAATTGCCTTCTCCCAGCCACAATTAAATATCTTCGAAAAGGAATCCCCTCAACTCATTTATTTGTATATAAATGCAGTTCGCCTGAAATCAATCTCGTTCCATACCTTACTCAACATTTTCCAGAAATGAAACATATTTTTATGTTTCGTAAAAAAGGTTTAAATTCTGTGGATCGTATGTGTGTTCCAGATACCGAAAGTGCATTATTTGCTTGCAGCCTTTTTAATTTCTCATATTCTTTGGGTGCTATGTTTTCATATCGAGATGGATATGAAGGAAATTTATTTCGTGAATTAAAACCTAAAACTATTAAAGAAATGGCTATGATACTTTATGGAGCTCCATATTTAACTTATAAACAAAATATTAAAGCTTATAATTTTCCTATTGTATGGTATAATGAATTATTAAATTCACCTAAAACTATTCTTTCACCAATTTTTGAAAAGGTAAGCAACATGTTTTTTGTCTTGGCACGAATTTTTTCTTTTGCCTTGGAACGAAAATTATTAATTTTACCTTCTTTTTTTAGCTCGATATCCCCCAAACATGTATTCCGGATGCATTGGCTCGAACTCAACATGATTCTCAAGCAAATACAAATATGAGTCAAAAGAATTTAAAAAATGTTGAAATTAGTGAAATGACCCATGAAATTATGAAAAATCTCAAATTTTATGCACATAAATTTCAAATGGAACCGGAGGTTGCTGGATTAGAAAGCAGAGCTGTTGGTTAAATGAAACCCGAAAATCCATCAAAAAATTAACTCAAATTTCTGTTAAATAATTTATTTAAATTTTTGTTTAAGTCGTATTTAATAAAGTTTAAAATAAAAAAGTTTTATAAAATACAAAAAATAAAATTCAAACAATTTATTATAATTTTTAATACTTATTTATTGATTAAAATCTTGTTTTTTAATTAGTTGGAAATATTTTCCTTTTTTAATAATTAATTCTTGATGAGTGCCAAATTCTTGAATTCTTCCATTTTCAATATATAAAATGCAATCACTATTTTGAATTGAACTTAATCGATGGGCAATTGTGATACATGTTCTTCCTTCCCTTGCTTTATCGAGAGCTTCTTGAACGGCTCGCTCTGATTCCGAATCCAATGCTGAAGTGGCTTCATCCAATAATAATATTTTTGGATTACGAATTAATGCTCGAGCTATTGCAATTCGTTGCTATAAAAAAAATATAATTATTGACTCTATTCGTTCTTAATGGGATAAAGTTTTTTTATTGCTTGAAAAGTGAACCAAAAATTATTATATTCTTTTCTAAGAATTTAGCCTATTGTAAACGACAAAATGCAACTTTTTTCGCCGCCTTAAGTACTGTATTTATTTTTCGTTAAAAAGATATGGAATTTTTTTCGAATTGCGATTGATAGCTATTTTCTAATCGTTTCATTTCTAATGCTTAATTTTGCACTAAAGTAAAAAAGATAAACAAAAACTATGGCGTAAACTCAATTCTTACTGTAAGTGTTTCAAAGCAAAAATAAATCAGGAAACGAAAAAAGTGCACAGAAGTATCAGGTTTGAGTTTTTTGCATAGAATACTATAATTTTTTACATATTTACAAGCTCAGAAGGGTCTATTGGTGATAAACAGTGGTATTTATAAAAAAAGAATACACAAACCTTTTGACCCCCACTTATTTGTGTTCCTTTTTCGCCAACTTCTGTTTCAATTCCAGCTGGAAGTCCATAAACAAAATTTTTTGCATTTGAAATTTCTAAAACTTTTTCTATTTCTTTTTCAGTTATTTCATTTTTATTATTTAATCCAAAACATATATTTTCTTTAATGGTTCCTGAAAATAATCGGGGTTCTTGTCCAACTAAAGCCATTTGAGTTCTTAAATAATCTAAAGAAATTTGTCTTAAATCCATTCCATCAATTTTAATATTTCCTGCAGAAATATCATAAAATCTTTCCAATAATGAAATAATCGTAGATTTTCCAGTTCCACTTGTTCCAACTAAAGCTATGGTTTTTCCAGACTGAATATTAAAATTTAAATTTTTCATTATTGGTTGATTGGATTTTTGAGGATATGAAAATGAAACATTTTCAAAGCTAATATTTCCATGGATACTTTTTGGTTTTCCACCAACACTGGAATCTCCAGTTTTAGATTTATAAAAAATCATAGAAAAAAGTAATTTTGCCGCGGAATTGGCTTTAATTATCTCTGGAACAAATGACGCAGAATTGGTGACTGAAAATGCCATCATTAACATGCTAATCACGGCTCTGAAAAAATATATGTACATATGCATGTTTTTAATAAAGTTTCGATTTTGGATTTTCGAATTAGAGTTTAATGTTCCAGATAACTAATTAAATTGATACAAATCAAATCGATGTGGTGCAAAAAAAAACCAAAATAAGAAAGTTCGAATCAAATCATTATTTTATACTTTTTTGCTTTAAATTTAGAACAATAAAAATAAAGCGAAAAATACATTTTAAACACAAAAATTTGAATTTTTTTCAGACATTTTTTAATAATTGTAAAATGACTTCGATTAATGTTTGAATTTTTATTTTTGTAGATTTGGTAAGACGCGAGTCATTACTAAAATACGTTCCAGGGATATGTTTGCCATTGAAAATATCTTAAATATGTGCTGATCCATGTAGAAAATCTCGACATGAAACTGCGTGCTTTTTAGCTATTTTCAATGGCAAACATGTCCCTGGCACGCTTTTTTAGTAACAACCTTTGATCTCCCGGGAATACATAATTCAAAAATTTCTGCCCATCGTGAGTTTTTTATATAAGTTTTTAATTCAATTCTTTCGATTAACTTACTGAAAAATATCTGCTTTCGATTTAATTCCTTGACTAATAATATATATTCCTAATCCATAACAAGCAGCATACATAAAAGGTTCCACGCTCATTAATAAACAATTATTTGCTGATTCCAAAAAACACTTGATTTTAATAATTTTTAATTGATTTTTCAGTGCTTTTAAATATTGATTATTAAAATGATTTTCAAGAGTTAAAAGTTGAATAGTTTTAACATTTTCGATTATTTCTATTGCAGTTCTTCCTGCTTCATCTTCCTTTGCAATTTTCATATTAATTTTCATTATTTTATAACTTAAAAATATTTCCATGAAACCCACTGAAAATAGCAAAATTGACCCCAAAACTGCTATTTGCCATGAATAAATAAATGATACGGTCATGGAAGCGATAATCGTCATGCAACTATAAGTTATTGCCAGCATTCGACTATCCACCACAGATTTAATATTTGGTGCATCGGTAGCTAATCGAGTAATTAATTTTCCGGGAGTATTAGCCAAATTATCAAAAAAGCTTCCATCTTGAAAGAGAATATTTCTAAATGCAGCAACACGAAATTTAACGATTAAATTTTCAGAGGAATGTGCAAAACAAATTCTCTAAAATAACACTTGATTAATTTTTTCGTGTCAGGACAATTTTAAATAAAATTTACCCCTGCAATTTGAAGCAACCAATTTCCTATTCCAATTCCAAAAAACATTCCAACAGCTTTAACACATTTAATTACCATTAAATTTGGATCAGAATGCAATAAAGTAAAAGCTTTAAATACATATGTATTGGCTATACTTGAAGCGGGTAATTGTAATCCTCGAAGTAAAGCAAAAATGGTTCCAAATATTATCCATCGATATTGACCTTTCTATAAAAAAACCACCAACATTTTTACAACCATAAAAATTTTTTTGGTGCAAAAAAAAAATAGAAATTAAATTTTGACTCACTGCATTTTTATAAATCGTTGAAATACTATAATTTTCATTATCATCTTGAGAGTCAGAAATTTTCATTGAACTCTGAATAGTTGTAGTTACCGCCGCTTTTGATGCCACGACATCCATATCTTCAAATGCACTCGATATACTAATAATTGATCCTGCCCGCTTTCGAAAGTCCATTAACTCAGAATTTTCTACTGCTTTACTTTTCAAAAATATTTCTCTGCCACTTATATTACTCAATGCCCGGCCTCTATGCAAATTTTCATTCTTGGTAGGACCATTTTCAATTGATATAAATTTTTGAGCTTTAATCAAATTTGCATAATTTCCTCCCAAATTAATCAATTCTTGATGAGTTCCAGCTTCAACAATTTTTCCTTTATCCAAAACAAAAATTTTATTTGCATTTTTTATGGTTGAAAGTCGATGCGCAATAATTATGGTGGATCTTCCTTTGGCTGCTTTTTCTAAAGCATTTTGGACGATGCTTTCACTTTCTGAATCCAATGCCGAAGTGGCTTCGTCCAATAATAAAATTTTTGGATTTCTTGCTAAAACTCTTGCAATAGCAATTCGCTGTTTTTGTCCACCGGAAAGTTGAATTCCTCCATCTCCAATAAGTGTGGAATATCCTTTTGGGAGAGCTTCAATAAAATCATGGGCATTTGCCATTTTACAAATTTCAATTATTTTTTCTAAAAAAATTTGAGGGTTTGAAATTTTAATATTTTCCAAAATTGTATCATTAAAAAGTGTGGGTTCTTGCTGAACAATACCAATAATTTTTCGTAAATAATTAATATTTAAATTTTTGAAATCCATTCCATCGATGGTTATTGAGCCTGAACTAAATTCATACAATCGTGTTAAGAGTCCAAAAATAGTGGATTTCCCGCAACCTGAATGTCCAACAACAGCTATGGTTTTTCCGGGCTCCAAAATTAAATTTAATCCATCCAAAACTTTCACATTTTTTCGATTTGGATAATAAAAATTAACATTTTTAATTTCCACTAACCCAGTTGGATTTTTTATTATTCCACCATTTTCAGAAGAATAAACATCCAACGATTTTTTTGGAATTCGATCTATGGTTTCATAAATAATTGCTGCTGCCACTCGAGCATTTAATAACGCCATTAAATGTGGAGAAATTAACCCCAAATAATAACTTCCCAAAAATTGACTGGTAATACAAATAAAAACATAACCCGGATTTTCCATGATTCCAATTTTCAATAAATATGAACCATAAAGAATTCCAATACCCAAAAATGCATAATTTAAAAATAGTATTGAACCCATTAATATTCCATTCCATGATTGGATTTTTATACTATGTTTTGTGCCTTTAATTAATTCATTTTTATATTTTTCACACATTTCATTTTGTCCATTAAAAGCTTGAACCGTTCGAACACCCATTATTGATTCCTCTGCCATCACTCCAGCATGAGCCAAATCATTTAATTCTTTCATTGTGGATGCTTTATTTTTTTGAGCTTGAAAACCCATTATCGAACAACTTAATGGAGTCATAACTAACATTAACAAAGATAAACGCCATTCATAAATTAAAGAAATTATTAAAGCTGCGAATAACATGCTTATGCCTCGAACAAGGACTCCTAATTTGTCGCCAATTCCATCTTGAATTCGTTGGATATTTCTACAAAAAAGCGTAGTTTTAAAAAAAGGAGGGATTATAGAGATACAAAGAAAAAACCTTTTTGCATCCTCCTTAATGGTTTCATAAATGTAAAAAATCATGAAACTTTTCATTGTAAAAGAGAGTGGTTTCCAAGATTTCGTAAGAAGAAACTTTTTTTTTTAACTTTTTCAAGCTTTTTGCTTCTTTTTTTATATTTTTGATAATCAAAAGAAAAATTTCCGCAATTTATGTTGTTTGCAGTTTCGCAATTTTGTACCAAAAAAATTTGCTTAAGCACCATCGTTTTCCGCTATGAAATTTTAGTTTCCTAGCGAAGTTTAAAAAATTTTATTAACTTTCAGATAAAATTATTTAAAGGTTTTATCACATTTTTTTATCACATTTTTTTTCTGCTAGATATTCCAAATTAATTTTTTTCTATTTATAAAAATAAATTTAAAAATTTATTTGTTTCGGTTTCTTGGAATCGAGTATTACGGTTTATTTCCACTCATGAAACGGAGAACAATTTTATTACTCTTATTTGTAATCCTTTTTTTAAAGTTTATCACTATCTATCACTTTTTCTAACAAAAAAAAATCAAATTAAAACTTACTCATTAAGTGTGGAAGTTAATTTTCCTGAATGATTTTTATCAAACCATTCAGAATTTTGTCGAATTATGGCCCGAACATATTCATATTTTAATTTTACAATTAGTCGATTGCAAGCAGTTTGAAAGCAAAAGAATTGAAAATAATGAATCACAATTGACGCAGCTCCAAGACAAATAAAAATATAAACATTTTCATACGCTTTGCTTTGGAATTCGGGAGATTCGGGTGAATATAAAATCAGGACATTAGTTATTCGACCCGAAAGCAAACCAAGTGCGGGAGAAGCGATGCCAGCTAATAAAGCAAAAAAAGTTCCAAGAATAATTAAAAAACAATCAAAAGTTTTTGCATAACGAAACTAAAATAAATTTACAGGATTTTAGCAACTTTTTTATTTTTTGGGAGCAAAACAAAAACTCACTAAAGCAAATAAAGTCACAGGTTTATGATCAAATTTTTTCTTTGCCAAATCAGCACTAAATTTTTTTTTGATTTATTTAGTTAAAAATAAAGTTTTTGCTGAAAAATTTACCGGCAAAAAAGAATATTTAAAAATCTTTGAAATGGACTCAGTTCAAAAACTTGATTGGAGTCTCCATGTTCTATCTCATCATCTTCTTCCTCTTTTGTTTCGAATGAATCATTTTCAAAAATAAGTTTATCGCTTTTTTCAAACTTTTCTGGAATCTTTGAAAATTCTGGCGATAATCTTCCATTTTTTTCTTTTTTTGACTTTGGTCGTAGAGATTCAGAAGAAGATGACTTTCTTGATTCATCAATAAACGGAAGAGTTTCTGATAAACCATTATCCATCAAAGTTATTGGAGGATCATCTTGATTCTGAGACATCTCTTTTTCGCGGTTTCAAAAAAAAAGAAGAGTTTTTAACTATGAAAAAGAGAGACTTAAAATAAAATAAAAAACCAAAATAAAAAACCGGAAAAGTTTGAGTTGTTTTTTGCTGCTGCTCAAAAATTTTTTTATCTTTCAAGTTTTTTAAGCACTTTAAGGTTTTTTTTTCTTCGTTTTTATCTTATCATTTTAATGTGAGGCGACCACCCATGATGAAAACAAAGAAGCCAAGCATGAATCGAACGAATGTTAAAAAACCAAATTATCTTTCTAAAAAAGGTGGCTGCTAACAAAAAGTGTAACTAAAATAAAAGCCTAAAGTATAAAGTTTTCTTTTCTTTTTTTGCAAACCCAAATAAAGCAGCATTCGAATAAAATATAATCGTACATGTTTGAAAAAAAGCTAAAGGACGTATTTTTAGTTGAACCTAAACTATGTTTTTTGGGGCTTTCTTTTATCGATTTTGTGTTACTATCATAATTGAATGAAATACTACTTGCTATAGTAGCTGGTAAGTCTATTATATTTTAACAATAATTTAAAACAAAAAAAATAATACAAAAACTAATAATTATATTAAACAATGGAAGTTTGGTGGTCCAAGCAAAACTTTGAGTTGTCAAATCAAAATTATTTCTTTCTGTTGGGAGAGGGGTAGTATTTGGAATTGGTGGTGGAGTTGTCGTTGTCGTAGTAGTAGTGGTGGTCGTTGTCGTAGTTGTTGTTGTTGTTGTGGTGGTCGTTGTTAGAGCTAAAGGGTTGATACAATTTTGAGGGTATTTACTGCAATCATTGCAATCATCATCAGGACAACAATAAATATAAAGTTCTCCATTTTGATAAGAATATGGATTGCTTCTATCATGATCACATTTTGGAAATATACCTCCAGCGTTATCACAATCAAATCTTGTAGTATTATCGGAATATGAAATACTCACACACCATAAATCTATGAAAATTTTGTTTTTTAGGTGCTTTTGAAACTTTTCTTACCCCATAGTCCACAATAATGATCATCATCATATCCGCCTAAAATGCCGCTATTCATGTCATATCTTCCTTGAGAACACCATCGCCCTGTTACACCGGGATTTATTGCACTGGATTGAGAAGTTGATAGGCAAAAAAAAGAAAAAAATATAAAGAAGTAGACGCATCTTTTTTAGGTAAAGAAAAAATTGTTAGTGATTTTCAATTAGCACTTCCTTTTGTAGCCCAAAAAACTCCTTGTTTTTTTTATTTGAGAGTAAAGGTCCATTGTCCATAAAAAAAATAGATATCATAAAAAGTGCGATTTTATGTTTCTTTTTGTTTAATTTTTCTTTGTTTAAGTCTATCGGAATTTAAGTAAGCAAGCAAAGATGACTACTTCACTATTGCTACTCGCTTTTTTGTTGCATTTCTATGAAAAACAATTAAATTTTAAGACGACGCTCTTATCAAAAAAAAAATTCCTTCAGGCTTTTCCGTTGAAATTCTGATGAAGCTGCCATCTAATAAAAAAAATGTTTTTCTTAACCATACAATTAAGCTCCAATAAAAAAATTTCTTTTTCTTTTTTCTTTATTAACATCAATTAGTCCTAATATTAAAAAAGAAAAGATTTTTAGCAAAACAAACAAAAACCTTTAAAAATCATTTGAAGTTAGATGACACACAAAAATGGATTAAAAAACTATGAAAATTTAAAATAAAAACTGATAATTTTTTTTATTTACTGAAGTAAAATTTAAAAACAAAATAGAAAAATTAGGTGCAATATGGCTATGTTACTGGAAGTGGGTAAATGTATTACTGATAATCATCGAATTTACATTTTCATAAATACAAACATGACTCTCAATAATAATAAAAAAAACCATTTATTTAATTATTTATTTTTTTGATTTTGTTCGAGTTTCTTTTTTGTCGTTTTCCAAAACAATGAATGATTAATTTTTTAAGATGATTCAATTTAACATTTGCAATTAAAAATACTAAATGATATTTAATTTTTTGTTTTTTGTTTTATTTTGCACATGTTTTTGGTTGCTATTATTTTTATAGTTTTAAAAAGTGTTATTGAGCGTTTTTTTTTTAAAATTACACAAAATCATCTTTTTTGTATTTTGAAGAAAACAAAAGATATGATTCCATTAATTTTATTTACACTTTTGTTTGGATATTATTCGTTGGCAGGAAATATTTTAACTTGTGAATTTGGAGGTGAATGTTTGCCATTTTTCCACCTTAATTCTACCAGTAAATTTTTAAATTTTTTTTATGTATAAAAATTTTAATTGCAATGTTTTCAGATTTCGAAGCTTTTGAAACCAAAAATTGTACTGATATGTGCGTGTATTTTCAATGCATAATAGATGATGGAAAAGTTATGAGAGGCGCTGGATGTTATGAAGATTTCACAAATGTTTGTAAATTTATTGATCCCATGAGCAAAGTGGATATTTATGAGGCTATCAAAAAAGATGATTTGGAAATAACATTTGAAAGTAAAATCAATTTTTTGAGAATGGACAATACTGCTTTTATAAACGAAGAAAAATTTAGTTTTGCCGCGTGTCATTATGATAATTGTTCAATAGTAGAATTTGAAAAACAAGTGAGCTAAATTTTCTTTTGCCTAGTTTCCAAGCTCTAATTTTAAAAAGGAACAATTTCGTAGAATTTAAATTTTTTTCTTATTTTCGTTAAAAAGTTTTTTGTGAAGAATTTTTAAAAACAAAAATCTAAAATTATAATTTTCATGGTTTTTTGGGTCTCAAGGCAAAGCTTTCTTAAGCATAAGAAATATTTAAAAAAATATATATCTTTTGTCAATAAATTGAGATATCATTAGTTTATTGAAAAATAAAATTAATTAAATTTAAATTTTACAAAAAGAATTTTATTCCAATCACGAAAGTTTAGTTTCCTATTTTGAATACTTTTGAAATTTTAGTTGGATTTGGAGCCTTTAAAACTTGGTGAAAATCAAAATACTACTTTCTCTGGAATCTGTGAATTTGATGATACTCCTAAATTCAGTTTGGCTACAGTCACTTGTAACCATGGAGGCACGTGTATGCCTTTCATGGAATTTAAAATTGCTAAAGAACGCGACGAACGCAAGTTTTTTTCAAAATATTTTACATTTTTATAAATTTGACTTTTTTATTTTATTTTAGCAATAATTTTCAACTTGACATCCAAAAAATGTAATGCTTGCGTTCAATTTAAATGCGTCGTGGATAATGAAAAAGTTATGATTGGTTATGGATGTCCAGAAGATTTCGAAAATGTTTGCAAACATTTATTATTGAATGTTAAAACAAGAATTCGAAATAATATCAAAGATTATTTTCATTATAGTCGAAGCCTCATTTTTTTGTCTTGTAGCGATGGGGATAATTGTGCTTTAAAAGGAGTTGAAAAATATGTGAGTTTTTGGCGAAAAAAATAAAATTCAAAGTAAAATTAAGAAAATTTATAGACGCTAAGACTAAACTTTTATTATTAAACTAAATTCCTCCAAAAAAAGCTAAGAATTTTTATAAATAAAAATAAAAAAATTTGTAAACGAAACTTTTGCAACTTTTTCAACACTACTTTTTTATTTTAGAAATCAGATTATTCAAATTTTGTTAAATTTGGTGATTATGATGACCTTAGCTACTCCAATAGCTGCTCCTACGATGCTTCGCCTAAACCTTTGTTGAATAAAGTTTATTGTGAAATGGGAGGAATTTGTTTAAGCAGCGAACAGCATTTACGAAACCAAAGTAATTTAACCTCAAAAATTTTTTAAACTTATTAATATTTAAATTTTTTTCTTCAGATGTGGATACTACAAAATTCACTCAAGCATGGGATTGTCCAGCATGCGTATATTTTCAATGCTATATTAATGAAACTTTTGTTAAAACTGGATATGGCTGCGCTGAGGATTTCGAGCGATTGTGTCCTCATGCAAATTTGAGTGATGAATATAAAAATGTAATTAAACCTCAAATAAAAGATGTTTTTGTAACCAATCCCAATTATGTCCTGTTTGGTTGTAGTGATTCAGAAAATTGTGCTGAGAAAATTGCAATTAAATATGTTTTTGCAAATCTTAATGAAATGCCATATTTTGAAAAGCGGGAAGGTCGATGCGTTTATGTAAGATTTATTTTATATTTGATTAGAAAATCTTTTTTTATTATAATAAAATAAATTTATTTATTTTTTTCAGGAAGAAAAAGAAAATGATGTAGTTGAAACCGAAAATCCAATCTTTTTTATTTGTTTTGTAATTTTTTGTTTTTTCTTAATCCTACTTTTTTTATTTATTTGTAAAAAGCAGTTGTTAATCATTAAAAATAAATAAATAAAACATTTTTCTTTAAAAATATTGCTTAAATGCATTATTATTTTACATCTTTCGCAACGGGTGTACCTCGTTTGGAAATGCATTCCACGGCGGTATAGCTTCAATGAAAAAGTGAAATAGAAACGGCCGATGAAAAATGTTTTGGCATTTAGCGCCAATGACAAATGGCAAAGGAAAGGGAATTTTCATTGATTTTTTGTTGAAAAATTACTAAATTTTTGCACTAAAAAATTCATATCTCTGCTATTATTCAGTATAAAAAAAATATGTCTGAGCGGTATATACTTCAGAATCTCCTCAACATATCCATATAGCCAGTTTTTGAAAAGTTAAAATAAAAGAAGAAATGCTTGCAGGATTTCGTTTTTTCATGACACCTTTTTCTATTGTAAAATTGTGAAAAATGTTTAAAAAAATGGCAGATTTTCTCAAACTTTTAGAAATAAATCTGGTTTAATTTTATTTTATTAACTAAAAATCATTTCCTTTAACAGAATTATAGATTAGAATCTCCTCTAAAATGCCATTGAATTAGTTTCTTAAAAAAAACATTTTTTGAAAAAATGCCAGAGACTGAAAGGTTTCGTTTGCATGATTTCTTTGAAAAAAAGGTTTTTTTAAGAAACTAATTCAATGGCATTTTAGAGGAGATTCTAATCTATAATTCTGTTAAAGGAAATGATTTTTAGTTAATAAAATAAAATTAAACCAGATTTATTTCTAAAAGTTTGAGAAAATCTGCCATTTTTTTTAAACATTTTTCACAATTTTACAATAGAAAAAGGTGTCATGAAAAAACGAAATCCTGCAAGCATTTCTTCTTTTATTTTAACTTTTCAAAAACTGGCTATATGGATATGTTGAGGAGATTCTGAAGTATATACCGCTCAGACATATTTTTTTTATACTGAATAATAGCAGAGATATGAATTTTTTAGTGCAAAAATTTAGTAATTTTTCAACAAAAAATCAATGAAAATTCCCTTTCCTTTGCCATTTGTCATTGGCGCTAAATGCCAAAACATTTTTCATCGGCCGTTTCTATTTCACTTTTATAACGCCGTGATTCATGTGACAATATTTTTTTTCTTCGAACAAAAAAACAATTTTTATAACAAAGGTTTAAGAGTGGGCTTACAAACATGTTGAGTTAATCCCAAAACAATATAATCTTCACTATTTTCATTATGAAAAACTTTAGCACTACAATAAGATTTTTTTCTTTCACATCCAATGCATGAATAACGTTTCCTGCATGCTCGATAAACAAAAGTGTAACATAATTTCTTTTCTTTTTCGTTTGATGAATCAAAAATAACTATATCGGGGTTTTCTTTACCTTTTCCATTAATAAATTCAAAATTTGGTTTACTTATTTTGTTTTCAATTGGCCAAGTTTTTCTTGCTTCTAACGTTTTAAGATCATTTTTTTGTGGTTTGCAAATATGTTTAATTTCATCATTGAATTCAACGAAAAAATTTTCGCCATTTTCAGAATTTCTGCAAAGTCGGGCCTTAACATTAAATTTCTTTTTGATAACGCATGAATTGCAAATATAACTGTTTTGATCAGGAAGATATGTGTAAACATAGCATAAATTTCGATTATTTGAATCCAAAATAATTAACCATTTTGTTTCGCTACCATCATGTTTGGTGTATCCATCTAATATAAAATTTGGGGGATGTATAGTTTTGATATTATCCAAATTTTCTGGAATATATTTTATTGGTTGACATTTATGTTCGGCAACACTCATTTCGACAATTTCATTATTGGTTTCTTGATTTTTCTTAATTTTTGCATGAACGCTAGTTCCGTGCGTCTGCCGGCATTCATTACAATACCAACCTTTATTGGATTCATTCCAAGTCAATTCATAGCACAATTTTTTATCTTCAGAAGCAAAGACAATCAATTTTGTTAGAATTTTTCTTTGATATTTTCGTTTAACAAATTCATAATTTGGCGATTCAACAATTCTTGTGCTTTAGTAATTATCACGCAAAAAAATAAATGGATCACAAATATGTTCCAATCCAACCATTTTTAAGCATTCTTTTTGTCCATTTTTATTTTCACAAATTTCAGCTCGAATGGTTCGAGATAAATTAAGACATCTCCAACAATAATATGTGCGAGTTTTATTATGAAATGCAAATTCATAACATAAATTTCTGTCATTTCTTTCAAAAGTAACAATTTTAGTTTTTTTAGTTCCATATAAAGTTTGTTCAAATATTTCATAATCGGATTTATCTAGAAATACATCATTTGAATATTTATCAGGATTATATTCTCGTAAGTCACAAACATGCGCCATATTACTTAATTGAACATAATTTTTTCCATTTTCATCAACAATTAATTTAGCACTCACAATTTTTTTTAAAGGTTCCGCTTTGCAACCACAACAATAAAAAATATCATGATTTTTCGAATGAAAATATTCATAACACAATTTTCTATTATTTTCATCAAATATTATTAATCGTTTTGAGTTTATTCCATTTCGAATATATGAAATAATTTCAAATTGTTTTTCTTCGATAATTTGCTTATCTGAATCAAATTTGGGGGAAGTATTTTTTTGTTTAGTTGGAGGATTATTTTCTGAATCAAAAATATATTTACTTGGATCATATTTTCTTAATTCACATTTATGTTCAATTTTATTAAGTTTAATATAATTTTTTCCATTTTCATCTTGACGAAGCTTAGCATTAACATGATTTTGTTTTATTTCGCATCCGTAACATAAAAATTCATTAGAGTAGTTATTCCAAAAAAATTCATAACATAATTCTCGGGTTTCATCAATAAAAATAAATAAATGTTTTAAATTTTTCCCGTGTTTTACATATTCCACAATAACATATTCGCTTTCTTTGACAATGAGCTTTTCTTCGTCAAAAATGTATTTGCCTGGATCATATTTTCTTAGTTCACAAAGATGTTGAGTTGAATTAAGTTTAATATAACCGTCTTTGCCGTGGGCATCTTGACAAATTTTAGCAGTTACATTAATTTTCTTCATTACACAACCAGAGCACAAAAAATGTGATTTTGTGTTATCCCAATGATATTCATAACAAAATTCCTTATTTTCATCCATCGATGGTGGAAAAATAAATAATCGTTTTCTTAAAATTCCGTTCTTTTTAAATGTGATCATTTCAAATTGGCCACTTCTAACAATTTGTTTTTGAGAATCAAATTGATATTTTTCTGGCTCATATTTTCGCAATTCACAAACATGCTTAGTACTATTAAGTTTAATAAAATCGTTAGTTCCATGCTCATCTTCTTCACAAATTATGGCTTTAACGTATGTTCGCTTTCTTTCACACCCGCAACATTGAAATACATTTAGTTTGTTACTCCAATAAAATTCGTAACAAAGTGTTCGATCTTTGGAATCAGGAAATATGAATAAACGAGATTTCTGTATTCCACGTTCTTCAAATGAAATCACTTCAAATTTAGGAGATTTTACAACTTTTTTATATGATTCTGGAATATTAGACAATTTTCTTTTTTTATATGGCTGGATTCTAGGTTGCTTTTTTGTGCTATTTGATTTGAGTGAATTACCAAGGTCATCAGAAGAAGCAGAATCGCCATCTTCAGAAAATTCGTCACTTTCTTCATCAGATATTTCATAATTTTCATCGTTTATTTTTCGCTTTCGACAATTTTTCCTAAAAAATAAAAAATAAAAGTTTTTTTTAGAAAATTTTGTTTTTACTAACCTTTTACTTTGGGATTCATCTGAACCGTGGCAAATTTTATCGTTTCTTAAAGTTGTCATATTTCATGGGCTTTAATTTTTAAGGATATTATTTATTTCAAGCAAAAATAAGCCTATAAAAAATTAAATAAAAACGATAAAATAAGTTATTCGAATTTCGAATGGCAAATAAAAGTATTAAAAAATCCGAAACAAATTTTTTTTTGTGATTTTTGCGAGAGAAAAATGGCAAATAAAACCAACTATGTCCTTTCAAAAATTGTACTAAGCAATCACTGGGTTTTTTTAAACCGATTTCGCGCCAAAAAAACAAAAAACTGAAAACTCCGTTTTCACTAAATGGCTCATTCCATCAATCATCTTTTTGTTTTGGAATATAATTATTGCCCTAAAAGGATCAACACTCATTTTTTGCTATTTATTGTTTTCATTCTGCTAAGACCAAAATAAATTGGGTGCTTTTAAGGAAAAGTGTATTAACTAACTCAACTTTTTTTGTCTTTAAAAAAACGATTGTGATCAACAAAAATAACGCAAAAAATCGACTCTTTTTTCTTTCTTATTTGGGCACTTTTGCAAAAATAATAATTTTATTCATTAGTTTTTTATTATCAAATTCCATCGCATCCAAATGTTTTATAGCATGAAAACGATGAAAAGTTAAAGGAAAAAAATCAATTTTTAAAAAATTAAACCCGACTAAAGAGCAAGGTAAACAACATCAAAAAGAGAGAAATAAAAATTATGTACATCATTGAAAGAAAAGAAAAAATACAAAAAGTAAAACCACGATGAAGCAATGCACATAAATAGTTTTTCAAAGATATTTTTTTTACAATATTAAAATAAAAAAAAGTTTTTTAAGTTTATTATTTACCATAAAGAATATTCCTCATCCACCAATTATTTTCATTATAATTGTATGTTCGAGGCCCACATGTTGAAGTGCATTGTCCATTAATGCAATCTGTAGTTTGAAGACAAAAGCCTGAATTTCGAATGAATCTCCGATTTTTTAAGGTTTTTTCTTGAATTTTCTGATAGTTATTTTTATCACTTGTGCATTCAAAAAAATTGTAATAAGGACCATTTATAAGTTGATATCGATAATAATCATTATTATTTTTATTGTTGCTGGAATAAGAATATTGAATCGAATTTAAAACGACAACAGGAAAAATAAAGAGGAACAAGAAATTTAAATAATTTTGCATTATTTTCATAATAATAAAGATTTTTTTTTACATTTTGCTGAGGCAGTATTTATAACTGCAGCAGCATAGAAAGAAGAAAAAAAGCCATTTTAAACAATAAACAAAGTTTATCAAATTTTTGGTTTTCTTTGTCGAATTCCACAAGCGTCGTCGCCGCCTTCGCTAAAAAAGAATACATTTTTTGTGTTTTGACAATAATAATGAACAAAAAAAAGTTTAAGGAGAATAACTTTTTTTCAGTAAAATTTTTTTTGCTATCTTTTTTTGATATGTTTTTTAGTAAGTTGAAAACAATATTAAAAAGATCGTTGCAGAAAAATATTTTTTTTTAATTTTTAGGTGTGTTTATAAAATTTATGTAACTTTTCTTTTTTTGATATTTTTTGATTGAGAAAAAAAGAGGTGTCACTTATGACACAAAATTCACGTGCATTCTAGTTATGCTCAATCAAAAGAAAGAAAAACAAAAAAAAAATTACGCTTAAAGAAACAATAAAAAAACTAAAAAATTTAATAAGCGTCTCAATTTTTTGCAAAAGAAATTTGATAATGAGGAAGCATTTCAAAAAATTCTTTTTATTATTCATACTCATATTTCAAGAAGATACATATTATAAGACCAAAAGAACACATTTGCTTTATTTTTTGTTCATAATTTTCTAAGGCTAAGAGAAGAAAAGAGAATTATGTAGTCAAGAATAAGGTTCAGTAAATAATTGGTTAACAATTAAAAAAAAGACGATCCTCATAAATATGGTTTTTCAAGAAAAAATTAAACAAAAGTAATTGGCTTTTCTTATTATAAATAAAACAATTAAAATATTTTTTTTTAAAGAATCTGTAAAAACGCCCCTTGTACAGAAAGAAAAAAGATTATAAAACATTTGTCGAATCAAAACCAAAAAATGCCTTTTTGTATGTATAAATCATCTTTTTTTAAATTGGTTTTTAAAACGTAGCTGAGTTGAGTCGAATTTCAAGTACATATATTAATTTTAAAGTTTAAGTATTTGGATTTTATTTCTTTAAAGAGAAGGGTTTCCACGTAGCCAGGAAAATCCTTACAATGGCGGCTCCATTTGTTTTTTGTTGTTGCTCAAAAGTCTTCGAAAATGACTTTACACCGAAAAAAGGTTATTAATTGCTTTGTTAAAACCACCCGTCATAAAAAAAAAATTTTCCTGGCTGCGTGGGATATTTCCGTTAAGTTTCACCTGTTTAGAACCTCCTTTTTCTATGTACCATAAAAACAATCCCAAAAAACACCTAACAATTTTTTAATTTGTAAAGTTTGTTTTTGATATTTTATTTTAAAAAAAAGAAAGAGAGTAAATTTGAGAACCTACTTTTAAACAATTTTTTTTCTCTCATTATTCGCCGCTACCATATCATTATCATCTATTTTTTATTTAACAAGAAAAAAATTAAAGTAACAGCTATAGTAAGTTTTTAATTTTAGGGAGCGCAATAAAAATAATCTAATGTTTAATTCGGTAATAATTTTAAATTTTGTGTTGGAGATAAATGTCACCTAACAACAAACTTTTTATATATTGAGTACTTAATATTTTTTATTTGGTTTGACAAACATTTACTAAACTAAATTTATTTAGTTTTTAACTGTTATCTAACGGGATTAATTTAATTTTTTCTTATTTATTTTTGTTTGGAAAATTTAATTTATTTTATTTTATTTTCAAACTTTTTTAGGAATTAAACACTTTTAACAAAAGTGCACACCCATATTCGAAAGCAGGTGTTCCAAAAGAAAATTAGTTAATATTTTTTATTTTCTGATCCTACTGTTGTTGAGTCAAAAAAAACTTTACTTTTCAAACCTTATTATTATTTTTTTGATAGGGCAAAAACTTCCCCGAAACACTTATTTTTTATTTTTCAACTTCTCTGTCAGCTGAGTGTGTTTAAAAAAATGGAAATGTTTTATATATATAGTTTTACATCATATATAAGTTGTGGATTATCAGTTGGATTGAACGGAATGCTAATATATTTAACCCTTAAAAATACATCAAACGAATTGAAATCATATCGACATGTGCTTTTACAAACGAGCTCGATGGATTTATTTTTTGCTTTTATCGCAGTTATGACTATTCCGGTAAGCCTTAATGCTAGATGAACATAAAAACAAAAAATAAGTAAAAAAATGAGTAATATTCAAGAAATTTGTTAGTAACAAAAAATCGCTATATTTCCAGCATAAAAAAGTAATACTAAAAAAATAGAATAAAATGAAAGTTGTTATATATTTGAGAAAATTTCTAATTTTAGCAAGCTGAAACAAGTGGAATAAATATATTTCTTCGAATGGGGACTTCATGGTTTCCATCAACTGGATTTTTTCCTTGTTTAGGGATATGGTTTTATATGTTTTCCCTTTTCACAGTTTTATGGAGCATGATTATTCAAGGCGCATTTCGATATTATACCATTGTAAAGTATGTTTATAATTTTTTGGCTAAAATAAAACATAAAAATAAAATAAAAAAAATTTAAGGCGACAAACTTTGAGCACTCCAACAATTTGGTTATTTCAATTATGCATATTTATTGTTGCAATGATAATTAGTACGCCATATTTAATTATGCCATGTTTAAATTTTGATTTAAAAATTATTGACCAATTAGATGATATGGATTTATGGATTGAACACAAGGATTTAAAACCCACTTTTCGTTATGTAAATTATGTAAGGATTTTTTTTATTTTTTAGCTAGCCGTCATCGCTCAATTTAGTTTGGCTTAATTTCTACCGTAAGAAAATCAGCTCAAAAAGTGCAAATTTTTCTTGACAAAAAAAATTAAACAAAAAATTCAACTAACATAATTCCTTTTTTGTTTCTGGCAAAATTCAATTTGTAAGGTATAATTTAATTTAAACATTCATTTTCCAATCGAAAAAAATAAATAAAACAAAATTATACATTTCTTTCTCAACCAAAACTAATTTAAAAAACTACAAATAAAATTATTAGTTTTAGAGGCAAAAATTTAATTATAGACCTTTTTTATCCTCCGTATTGCATGCGTTTTTTTTAGTTTAAAAACAAAATAATCTTTAAAAAACTAGCAAATCTAGAAAAATAAATAATTTAAGGACTTACAAAAATTTTGAAAAGAGAGAATACCGATTCAAGTAACACGAAAACAGCCGCCTTTTGAAATATAAAAACCCATAATTATCATTGAATTTTTTTTCAGAGAAGTATTGGTTTTTCGATATATTTATATGGCTCATTTATATTTAGCGTGGGCATCAACCTCTTTTTCTTATTAATTAATATAAAAGTTACAAAAACATTAAATTCAAATAAATCTCATTTTTCTCCACAAACAATTAAAATTCATCGACAATTTGGAAAGCGAATGATTTTACAGGTTTGTTAGTTTTGTTTTCATTTATTCATCTTAAAAATATTTAGTATCGTGCTTTTCGGAAAATTTAAATAATTTCGGATTTAGATCGAAAAACTCAAAAAGCTTAATTTTGTTTTTAAAAAAGTGGGTTTTCAAAAACAAAATTCAATTTTTATAAGGAAATTTTTTATAAAAAATGTGGGGAAAAGCTTTATTTTTTGGATTCTCAAAGCGCTTTTTTTTTATTCGCTTTAAAATCTTGCTTGAGAAGGTATATCTTTGAAGAAATAAATGCAGGTGTGTATTCTAATTAATAAATATTTTTTTAGTCATTAATGCCAATAATATCTTTGGCATGTTTTGCTGCGGTATTTATTGTAGTTTATTCTGTTCCTCCTGAATATGCGGATATTCATGGAGGATATATTTTATATGCATTGGCTCCATTACCATATATCGTGGTTTTAAACCCATTAATTACATTATTAAGCATTCAAAGTTATCGAAAAGCTTTACTTTGTAAAAATATGGGTGAAACTCCAATTCAATCCTTTCAAAAATCAACTTCGTTTAAAACCGCTTCAACCAACATTCCAGTGAAGTAGTTAACTTTTATTTTGCTTAATGATTTTTTCTTGTAAATGTAATTTTAAATTTTTTAAAAATTTAAATAAGAAATAAAAGATAATAACTTTTTTAAATTTTAATACAGCTATTAAAATACATATAATTTTTTTCTTTTCTTATTGAATTTTTAAACAGAGAAAACATTTTTATTTTTTAAAACAACTAAATATGTCACAAATTGCTGTTGCTTCGTTATTTATGGAACTCCAAAAAACATTTGAACATTTGGGTTCAAGCCTTATTTTCTTTGTTAGTATAAATATACCTGCTATAAAAAAGAAGGCTACAAAAAAATTTGAACAACATTTTTTGTTTCATTCATTTTTATTTACAGTTTTGATTGTGGAATATATTTTTATTTATTTTGCCATTTAGTTTATAAACCGATTATGAATTTATAAAAAGTTGAACATTTGACCTATGAATTTGGAAGCTTATTTCACATACATTCTTTTAATGATGTTTGAAATAGAATGGGCAATCTATGCATTTTGAATGATAGAATTAATAAACAAAAAAAGTTCTAAATTAACATAATTTTTTGCATAATCCAAAAATGTTTTTAATATAAAAGGAAGTAAAGAACATCAAACCCACACATTTGAGTTAAGCTCATTATGCTTAATATTGGCGTTCTTGTTTTGGTCCATGCTTTATTTTCTTCTTCATTTGTTTTTGGAGCAGAAGACTGTTCATTATGGCCAAATGAAACAGCACCCGTGTTTCCAACAACCATGACCCATGAACTTTGTGAAGGAAATATTGATACTGGAGCAAATTGGGGCAATTATGAAAGGGAAATGTCTCTAAATTCACATAATTATTATCGAGCTCAATTAGCTCATGGTTGTTCCCAAATGCCAAATAATACTTATGCTCCGCCAGCAAGAAATATGAGAAAATTTGTTAGTTTTATAAATCCAAGAAAACATAAATAAATAAAAATTTAGACCTATAATTGTTCCTTGGAAGCCCTTGCCAAAGGCTGGGCAAATAAATGCATTTGGGGACATTCATCAGCTTCGTATAGAGATAACGCTGGAGAAAATATGTATATGGTTACAAGTTCCTATGAAACCCCTGATTTCACAGGTATGTTATTGTCTTTGTTCCGAACTGCCTGACTTCAATTACGATATATGGTATCATAGTGTCGATGTAAAATTTTGTTTTTATTATTCTTCTAGATATCTTAGATTTTAAGAAGCAGTTTAAACAAATATTAATGACTTCTATTTTAAGTTTCATCATTTTGGAAACAACCGCAAGAATGGTGGCGAGAATTAATTATTTCTGGCGGAGTTAATTCCACTAGTACCGAGCCTTCTTCAACTGGGCTAGGGCATTGGATACAAATGGCCAAAGGTGAGGTATATAGTGTTGGATGTGCTGTAAATAAATGCTATAATGGAACAAAATACGCGTACATTGGAGTATGCAATTATTGGCCAACAAGAAATGGAATGAGCGCAGAAACTTATGATATTGGAACCCATTGCAAAAGCAATGAAGATTGCACACTTCCACTTTGGCGAACATGTGACACAAATTTGGGTTTATGTGAACCTTCGCCACCCGAAAATGAACCAACTTTTCCATGTAATGGAGAAAATACAGGTGTTCAATTTCAAGATAATATGCGAAAGTTTGCTGAAAACAAAATTAATGAATTACGATCGGAATTAGCAAATGGCAAAACAGTGAAAAGTGATGGAACATTTGCTCCAAAAGCAGTAAATATGCCTAAAGTTGTAAGTACTAAATATATGGGAGATTCGGGGGCACAAATAAAAAATTTGTTAAATGTTATGCAAAAAATAAAAAAATTGAGCCCGAAAATGGCAAAAACTAGCGCGAATTTTTACACCGAATTTCCCCAATTTTATTGCTTAGCGACCTCAATCAATACCTTGAAAAATATAATGATTTTAGACGTATAATTGCACATTGGAAAAAATTGCTCAAAATAAAAGTGAAAGTTGTCCAGTATGGACTTCGCTTCAAACTTCAAATGATGAAACCGTCTTTCAAGAATCCAATCGAGATAGGGAAGAATTACCAGGTATTTTTTTCTTATTAATTTAGACTTACTCGGTTGCATCATTTTTTAGACAAATACATTCAACTTGCATTTGATAAATGGTGGTCGGAATTTCAAAATAATAATGCAAGCTTAAACATTACTGATGCTTCAACAAAGTATAATTCAAGAGACTATCGAAATTGGGCTCAAATGGTTTCATCAAAAACTGTTTCCATTGGATGTGGATATTCAGTTTGTTTGGATTATTATAAATTTTCTCAGCATACCGTGGTTTGTAAATATTATCAAAATGTAACATTTAGAACTGAATTATATACGGTTGGAAATCCATGTGCTCAAGATTCAGAATGCACTCTTCCTGGGTATGGATTTTGTGATATAACTTTGGGATTATGTAGTGCCTCAGAAGTTTTGCCAGAAGCTCCAACAACTTTGAAGCCTGAAACTACCACAACAAATAAAGTACCAGAGGCAACAACTATTTTACAAACGGAAAAAACTACTGAAATCGATAATAACGGCCAATCAACAACTTCACAACCCGCAAATAATGGAGAAACTACACCAAAAGTAAAACCAGAAGCCATAACATCTTCCCAATTACCTATGACCTCAACAAGTTGCCCCGAAAGTACGCCAGGTACTCCATCACCTTGTCAACTTCCTGAAGAAACCACAAAAGCCCCACTTTTTAATGTTACAACAACAACGACTCAATTATGGGAGGAAACCACTGTAACTGATTTCCCTCCATGTTCGGAAGGGGGGCTTTGGTCAGAATGGAGTGCACCAACATGCAACGAAACATGCGGATTATGCGGTTTTGAAACTCAAACTAGAGAATGTATTTCCGAACAATATGCTTGTCCATGCACCGGCGAAGCAATAAAATATGGAGCCCGATGCAATGATACTTTATGCAAATTCCCCAAAACATCTTGCTGTAGTCCTTATGCCAAAGTAGCAAATGTTGGTGGAACAATTAAATGTATTTTGGTTTAAAGTAAAAACTTTATGAAGATGCATAATTATTTTAAAAAAATATTTATTATAAGTTAAATAAAGAGAAGCAATGTTAAAAAAAAATTGATTCAGAAAATTATTGACAAACTCAATATTACTTTTGCTCTGAGTTTTAAAGCCAAAAAGGATATTTAATTTAAATGAAGATGAAATATTTGCATAGGATTTTTATTTATAGTGAGACGTGTATGTATGCTAAAAAGATTCATATTTTTTTACTATTATTTAGTAAGTAATCATGAATTTCATTAATAAATGGTTACGAATATATTGGGAACGAAATTTCAAGCATTAGGATTGAATTGTTATATAAGGATCAGGTTTAATAAAAAAGTTTTTTATTGTTGATTAAGTTTTATTATTGGAATCTCTTGGAAGAGAAGAAACATTCTTTTTGTCATGTTTTTGATTTTCATTATGATGATGAAGTAAAAAATATAAATAATCTTTTTTCGATAAAAACGTTTTGAATACCAAAATCTTCCGATGAAAATTTATTGCTTTTTTTTAGAAAAATTTTGTTTTTTGCTAATCAGTTTTGATACTTTCCATTTCTGGAATATGGTGTTACTAAATTAGATGCATTGTTAAAAAATATAAATAAACTTTCTTCGATTAAACAGTTTTGAAACCCGAAATCTACGGTTTTAAAATTTATTGCTTGATTTTTACATTTATTTTTAATTTGACCTGTCTCGTTTGATATTTTCCATTTCTGGAATATGGTGTCACTAAATTAAATGCATTGTTAAAAAATATAAATAAAATTTCTTCGATTAAACAGTTTTGAAAACCCAATTCTAGGTGTTTAAAATTTATTGCTTGATTTTTACATTTATTTTTAATTTGACCTGTCTCGTTTGATATTTTCCATTTCTGGAATATGGTGTCACTAAATTAAATGCATTGTTAAAAAATATAAATAAACTTTCTTCGATTAAACAGTTTTGAAACCCGAAATCTACGGTTTTAAAATTTATTGCTTGATTTTTACATTTATTTTTATTTTTGCTATTCATTTGTGAGACTTTCCTTTTCTGGAATATGGTGTCACTAAATTAAATGCATTGTTAAAAAAAAAATAAACTTTCTTCGATTAAACAGTTTTGAAACCCGAAATCTACTGTTTTAAAATTTATTGCTTGATTTTTACATTTATTTTTAATTTGACCTGTCTCGTTTGATATTTTCCATTTCTGGAATATGGTGTCACTAAATTAAATGCATTGTTAAAAAAAAAAATAAAATTTCTTCGATTAAACAGTTTTGAAAACTGAAATCTACGGGTTTAAAATTTATTGCTTGATTTTTACATTTATTTTTATTTTGGCCTGTCTCGATTGATATTTTCCATTTCTGGAATATGGTGTCACTAAATTAAATGCATTGTTAAAAAATTTAAATAAACTTTCTTCGATTAAACAGTTTTGAAACCCGAAATCTAAGGTTTTAAAATTTATTGCTTGATTTTTACATTTATTTTTATTTTTGCTATTCATTTGTGAGACTTTCCTTTTCTGGAATATGGTGTCACTAAATTAAATGCATTGTTAAAAAAAAAATAAAATTTCTTCGATTAAACAGTTTTGAAAACTGAAATCTACGGATTTAAAATTTATTGCTTGATTTTTACATTTATTTTTAATTTGACCTGTCTCGTTTGATATTTTCCATTTCTGGAATATGGTGTCACTAAATTAAATGCATTGTTAAAAAAAAAATAAACTTTCTTCGATTAAACAGTTTTGAAACCCGAAATCTACTGTTTTAAAATTTATTGCTTGATTTTTACATTTATTTTTATTTTGGCCTGTCTCGTTTGATATTTTCCATTTCTGGAATATGGTGTCACTAAATTAAATGCATTGTTAAAAAATATAAATAAACTTTCTTCGATTAAACAGTTTTGAAACCCGAAATCTACGGTTTTAAAATTTATTGCTTGATTTTTACATTTATTTTTATTTTTGCTATTCATTTGTGAGACTTTCCTTTTCTGGAATATGGTGTCACTAAGTTAGTTGCTGAATTAAAAAATATAAATAAAATTTCTTCGATTAAACAGTTTTGAAAACCCAATTCTAGGTGTTTAAAATTTATTGCCTGATTTTTACATTTATTTTTAATTTGACCTGTCTCGTTTGATATTTTCCATTTCTGGAATATGGTGTCACTAAATTAAATGCATTGTTAAAAAATATAAATAAACTTTCTTCGATTAAACAGTTTTGAAACCCGAAATCTACGGTTTTAAAATTTATTGCTTGATTTTTACATTTATTTTTATTTTGGCCTGTCTCGTTTGATATTTTCCATTTCTGGAATATGGTGTCACTAAATTAAATGCATTGTTAAAAAATATAAATAAAATTTCTTCGATTAAACAGTTTTGAAAACCCAATTCTAGGTGTTTAAAATTTATTGCTTGATTTTTACATTTATTTTTAATTTGACCTGTCTCGTTTGATATTTTCCATTTCTGGAATATGGTGTCACTAAATTAAATGCATTGTTAAAAAAAAAAATAAAATTTCTTCGATTAAACAGTTTTGAAAACCCAATTCTAGGTGTTCAAAATTTATTGCTTGATTTTTACATTTATTTTTATTTTGGCCTGTCTCGATTGATATTTTCCATTTCTGGAATATGGTGTCACTAAATTAAATGCATTGTTAAAAAATATAAATAAAATTTCTTCGATTAAACAGTTTTGAAAACCCAATTCTAGGTGTTTAAAATTTATTGCTTGATTTTTACATTTATTTTTAATTTGACCTGTCTCGTTTGATATTTTCCATTTCTGGAATATGGTGTCACTAAATTAAATGCATTGTTAAAAAATATAAATAAACTTTCTTCGATTAAACAGTTTTGAAACCCGAAATCTACGGTTTTAAAATTTATTGCTTGATTTTTACATTTATTTTTATTTTTGCTATTCATTTGTGAGACTTTCCTTTTCTGGAATATGGTGTCACTAAGTTAGTTGCTGAATTAAAAAATATAAATAAAATTTCTTAGATTAAACAGTTTTGAAAACCCAATTCTAGGTGTTTAAAATTTATTGCTTGATTTTTACATTTATTTTTAATTTGACCTGTCTCGTTTGATATTTTCCATTTCTGGAATATGGTGTCACTTAATTAAATGCATTGTTAAAAAATATAAATAAACTTTCTACGATTAAACATTTTTGAAAACCGAAATCTAGGGGTTCAAAATTTATTGCTTGATTTTTACATTTATTTTTATTTTGGCCTGTCTCGATTGATATTTTCCATTTCTGGAATATGGTGTCACTAAATTAAATGCATTGTTAAAAAATATAAATAAAATTTCTTCGATAAAACAGTTTTGAAAACCCAATTCTAGGTGTTTAAAATTTATTGCTTGATTTTTACATTTATTTTTAATTTGACCTGTCTCGTTTGATATTTTCCATTTCTGGAATATGGTGTCACTAAATTAAATGCATTGTTAAAAAATATAAATAAACTTTCTTCGATTAAACAGTTTTGAAACCCGAAATCTACGGTTTTAAAATTTATTGCTTGATTTTTACATTTATTTTTATTTTGGCCTGTCTCGTTTGATATTTTCCATTTCTGGAATATGGTGTCACTAAATTAAATGCATTGTTAAAAAAAAAAATAAAATTTCTTCGATTAAACAGTTTTGAAAACCCAAATCTAGGTGTTTAAAATTTATTGCTTGATTTTTACATTTATTTTAAATTTGACCTGTCTCGTTTGATATTTTCCATTTCTGGAATATGGTGTCACTAAATTAAATGCATTGTTAAAAAATATAAATAAACTTTCTACGATTAAACTTTTTTGAAAACCGAAATCTAGGGGTTCAAAATTTATTGCTTGATTTTTACATTTATTTTTATTTTTGCTATTCATTTGTGAGACTTTCCTTTTCTGGAATATGGTGTCACTAAGTTAGTTGCTGAATTAAAAAATATAAATAAAATTTCTTCGATTAAACAGTTTTGAAAACCCAATTCTAGGTGTTTAAAATTTATTGCTTGATTTTTACATTTATTTTTAATTTGACCTGTCTCGTTTGATATTTTCCATTTCTGGAATATGGTGTCACTAAATTAAATGCATTGTTAAAAAATATAAATAAACTTTCTACGATTAAACATTTTTGAAAACCGAAATCTAGGGGTTCAAAATTTATTGCTTGATTTTTACATTTATTTTTATTTTGGCCTGTCTCGATTGATATTTTCCATTTCTGGAATATGGTGTCACTAAATTAAATGCATTGTTAAAAAATATAAATAAACTTTCTTCGATTAAACAGTTTTGAAACCCGAAATCTACGGTTTTAAAATTTATTGCTTGATTTTTACATTTATTTTTATTTTGGCCTGTCTCGTTTGATATTTTCCATTTCTGGAATATGGTGTCACTAAATTAAATGCATTGTTAAAAAAAAAAATAAAATTTCTTCGATTAAACAGTTTTGAAAACCCAAATCTAGGTGTTTAAAATTTATTGCTTGATTTTTACATTTATTTTTAATTTGACCTGTCTCGTTTGATATTTTCCATTTCTGGAATATGGTGTCACTAAATTAAATGCATTGTTAAAAAATATAAATAAACTTTCTTCGATTAAACAGTTTTGAAACCCGAAATCTACGGTTTTAAAATTTATTGCTTGATTTTTACATTTATTTTTATTTTTGCTATTCATTTGTGAGACTTTCCTTTTCTGGAATATGGTGTCACTAAGTTAGTTGCTGAATTAAAAAATATAAATAAAATTTCTTCGATTAAACAGTTTTGAAAACCCAATTCTAGGTGTTTAAAATTTATTGCTTGATTTTTACATTTATTTTTAATTTGACCTGTCTCGTTTGATATTTTCCATTTCTGGAATATGGTGTCACTTAATTAAATGCATTGTTAAAAAATATAAATAAACTTTCTACGATTAAACATTTTTGAAAACCGAAATCTAGGGGTTCAAAATTTATTGCTTGATTTTTACATTTATTTTTATTTTGGCCTGTCTCGATTGATATTTTCCATTTCTGGAATATGGTGTCACTAAATTAAATGCATTGTTAAAAAATATAAATAAAATTTCTTCGATTAAACAGTTTTGAAAACCCAATTCTAGGTGTTTAAAATTTATTGCTTGATTTTTACATTTATTTTTAATTTGACCTGTCTCGTTTGATATTTTCCATTTCTGGAATATGGTGTCACTAAATTAAATGCATTGTTAAAAAATATAAATAAACTTTCTTCGATTAAACAGTTTTGAAACCCGAAATCTACGGTTTTAAAATTTATTGCTTGATTTTTACATTTATTTTTATTTTTGCTATTCATTTGTGAGACTTTCCTTTTCTGGAATATGGTGTCACTAAGTTAGTTGCTGAATTAAAAAATATAAATAAAATTTCTTCGATTAAACAGTTTTGAAAACCCAATTCTAGGTGTTTAAAATTTATTGCTTGATTTTTACATTTATTTTTAATTTGACCTGTCTCGTTTGATATTTTCCATTTCTGGAATATGGTGTCACTTAATTAAATGCATTGTTAAAAAATATAAATAAACTTTCTACGATTAAACATTTTTGAAAACCGAAATCTAGGGGTTCAAAATTTATTGCTTGATTTTTACATTTATTTTTATTTTGGCCTGTCTCGATTGATATTTTCCATTTCTGGAATATGGTGTCACTAAATTAAATGCATTGTTAAAAAATATAAATAAAATTTCTTCGATTAAACAGTTTTGAAAACCCAATTCTAGGTGTTTAAAATTTATTGCTTGATTTTTACATTTATTTTTATTTTGGCCTGTCTCGTTTGATATTTTCCATTTCTGGAATATGGTGTCACTAAATTAAATGCATTGTTAAAAAATATAAATAAACTTTCTTCGATTAAACAGTTTTGAAACCCGAAATCTACGGTTTTAAAATTTATTGCTTGATTTTTACATTTATTTTTATTTTGGCCTGTCTCGTTTGATATTTTCCATTTCTGGAATATGGTGTCACTAAATTAGATGCATTGTTAAAAAATATAAATAAACTTTCTACGATTAAACAGTTTTGAAAACCGAAATCTAGGGGTTTAAAATTTATTGCTTGATTTTTACATTTATTTTTATTTTGGCCTGTCTCGTTTGATATTTTCCATTTCTGGAATATGGTGTCACTAAATTAGATGCATTGTTAAAAAATATAAATAAACTTTCTACGATTAAACAGTTTTGAAAACCGAAATCTAGGGGTTTAAAATTTATTGCTTGATTTTTACATTTATTTTTATTTTGGCCTGTCTCGTTTGATATTTTCCATTTCTGGAATATGGTGTCACTAAATTAAATGCATTGTTAAAAAATATAAATAAACTTTCTTCGATTAAACAGTTTTGAAACCCGAAATCTACGGTTTTAAAATTTATTGCTTGATTTTTACATTTATTTTTAATTTGGCCTGTCTCGTTTGATATTTTCCATTTCTGGAATATGGTGTCACTAAATTAGATGCATTGTTAAAAAATATAAATAAACTTTCTACGATTAAACAGTTTTGAAAACCGAAATCTAGGGGTTTAAAATTTATTGCTTGATTTTTACATTTATTTTTATTTTGGCCTGTCTCGTTTGATATTTTCCATTTCTGGAATATGGTGTCACTAAATTAAATGCATTGTTAAAAAATATAAATAAACTTTCTTCGATTAAACAGTTTTGAAACCCGAAATCTACGGTTTTAAAATTTATTGCTTGATTTTTACATTTATTTTTATTTTGGCCTGTCTCGTTTGATATTTTCCATTTCTGGAATATGGTGTCACTAAATTAGATGCATTGTTAAAAAATATAAATAAACTTTCTACGATTAAACAGTTTTGAAAACCGAAATCTAGGGGTTTAAAATTTATTGCTTGATTTTTACATTTATTTTTATTTTGGCCTGTCTCGTTTGATATTTTCCATTTCTGGAATATGGTGTCACTAAATTAGATGCATTGTTAAAAAATATAAATAAACTTTCTACGATTAAACATTTTTGAAAACCGAAATCTAGGGGTTTAAAATTTATTGCTTGATTTTTACATTTATTTTTATTTTTGCTATTCATTTGTGAGACTTTCCTTTTCTGGAATATGGTGTCACTAAATTATATGCATTGTTAAAAAATATAAATAAACTTTCTACGATTAAACATTTTTGAAAACCGAAATCTAGGGGTTTAAAATTTATTGCTTGATTTTTACATTTATTTTTATTTTTGCTATTCATTTGTGAGACTTTCCTTTTCTGGAATATGGTGTCACTAAATTATATGCATTGTTAAAAAATATAAATAAACTTTCTACGATTAAACATTTTTGAAAACCGAAATCTAGGGGTTTAAAATTTATTGCTTGATTTTTACATTTATTTTTATTTTTGCTATTCATTTGTGAGACTTTCCTTTTCTGGAATATGGTGTCAGTAAGTTAGTTGTTGAATTAAAAAATATAAATAAAATTTCTTCGATTAAACAGTTTTGAAAACTGAAATCTACGGGTTTAAAATTTATTGCTTGATTTTGACATTTATTTTTAATTTGGCCTGTCTCGTTTGATATTTTCCATTTCTGGAATATGGTGTCACTAAATTAAATGCATTGTTAAAAAATATAAATAAACTTTCTTCGATTAAACAGTTTTGAAACCCGAAATCTACGGTTTTAAAATTTATTGCTTGATTTTTACATTTATTTTTATTTTGGCCTGTCTCGTTTGATATTTTCCATTTCTGGAATATGGTGTCACTAAATTAGATGCATTGTTAAAAAATATAAATAAACTTTCTACGATTAAACAGTTTTGAAAACCGAAATCTAGGGGTTTAAAATTTATTGCTTGATTTTTACATTTATTTTTATTTTTGCTATTCATTTCTGAGACTTTCCTTTTCTGGAATATGGTGTCACTAAGTTAGTTGCTGAATTAAAAAATATAAATAAAATTTCTTCGATTAAACAGTTTTGAAAACCCAATTCTAGGTGTTTAAAATTTATTGCTTGATTTTTACATTTATTTTTAATTTGGCCTGTCTCGTTTGATATTTTCCATTTCTGGAATATGGTGTCACTAAATTAAATGCATTGTTAAAAAATATAAATAAACTTTCTACGATTAAACAGTTTTGAAACCCGAAATCTACGGTTTTAAAATTTATTGCTTGATTTTTACATTTATTTTTATTTTGGCCTGTCTCGTTTGATATTTTCCATTTCTGGAATATGGTGTCACTAAATTAGATGCATTGTTAAAAAATATAAATAAACTTTCTACGATTAAACAGTTTTGAAAACCGAAATCTAGGGGTTTAAAATTTATTGCTTGATTTTTACATTTATTTTTATTTTGGCCTGTCTCGTTTGATATTTTCCATTTCTGGAATATGGTGTCACTAAATTAAATGCATTGTTAAAAAATATAAATAAACTTTCTACGATTAAACAGTTTTGAAAACCGAAATCTAGGGGTTTAAAATTTATTGCTTGATTTTTACATTTATTTTTATTTTTGCTATTCATTTGTGAGACTTTCCTTTTCTGGAATATGGTGTCACTAAGATAGTTGCTGAATTAAAAAATATAAATAAAATTTCTTCGATTAAACAGTTTTGAAAACCCAATTCTAGGTGTTTAAAATTTATTGCTTGATTTTTACATTTATTTTTAATTTGGCCTGTCTCGTTTGATATTTTCCATTTCTGGAATATGGTGTCACTAAATTAAATGCATTGTTAAAAAATATAAATAAACTTTCTACGATTAAACAGTTTTGAAACCCGAAATCTACGGTTTTAAAATTTATTGCTTGATTTTTACATTTATTTTTATTTTGGCCTGTCTCGTTTGATATTTTCCATTTCTGGAATATGGTGTCACTAAATTAGATGCATTGTTAAAAAATATAAATAAACTTTCTACGATTAAACAGTTTTGAAAACCGAAATCTAGGGGTTTAAAATTTATTGCTTGATTTTTACATTTATTTTTATTTTTGCTATTCATTTGTGAGACTTTCCTTTTCTGGAATATGGTGTCACTAAGTTAGTTGCTGAATTAAAAAATATAAATAAAATTTCTTCGATTAAACAGTTTTGAAAACTGAAATCTACGGGTTTAAAATTTATTGCTTGATTTTTACATTTATTTTTAATTTGGCCTGTCTCGTTTGATATGTTCCATTTCTGGAATATGGTGTCACTAAGTTAGTTGCTGAATTAAAAAATATAAATAAAATTTCTTCGATTAAACAGTTTTGAAAACCCAATTCTAGGTGTTTAAAATTTATTGCTTGATTTTTACATTTATTTTTATTTTTGCTATTCATTTGTGAGACTTTCCTTTTCTGGAATATGGTGTCACTAAATTATATGCATTGTTAAAAAATATAAATAAACTTTCTACGATTAAACATTTTTGAAAACCGAAATCTAGGGGTTTAAAATTTATTGCTTGATTTTTACATTTATTTTTATTTTTGCTATTCATTTGTGAGACTTTCCTTTTCTGGAATATGGTGTCACTAAATTATATGCATTGTTAAAAAATATAAATAAACTTTCTACGATTAAACATTTTTGAAAACCGAAATCTAGGGGTTTAAAATTTATTGCTTGATTTTTACATTTATTTTTATTTTTGCTATTCATTTGTGAGACTTTCCTTTTCTGGAATATGGTGTCACTAAATTATATGCATTGTTAAAAAATATAAATAAACTTTCTACGATTAAACATTTTTGAAAACCGAAATCTAGGGGTTTAAAATTTATTGCTTGATTTTTACATTTATTTTTATTTTTGCTATTCATTTGTGAGACTTTCCTTTTCTGGAATATGGTGTCACTAAGTTAGTTGTTGAATTAAAAAATATAAATAAAATTTCTTCGATTAAACAGTTTTGAAAACTGAAATCTACGGGTTTAAAATTTATTGCTTGATTTTGACATTTATTTTTAATTTGGCCTGTCTCCTTTGATATTTTCCATTTCTGGAATATGGTGTCACTAAATTAAATGCATTGTTAAAAAATATAAATAAACTTTCTACGATTAAACAGTTTTGAAACCCGAAATCTACGGTTTTAAAATTTATTGCTTGATTTTTACATTTATTTTTAATTTGGCCTGTCTCGTTTGATATTTTCCATTTCTGGAATATGGTGTCACTAAATTAAATGCATTGTTAAAAAATATAAATAAACTTTCTACGATTAAACAGTTTTGAAACCCGAAATCTACGGTTTTAAAATTTATTGCTTGATTTTTACATTTATTTTTATTTTGGCCTGTCTCGTTTGATATTTTCCATTTCTGGAATATGGTGTCACTAAATTAGATGCATTGTTAAAAAATATAAATAAACTTTCTACGATTAAACAGTTTTGAAAACCGAAATCTAGGGGTTTAAAATTTATTGCTTGATTTTTACATTTATTTTTATTTTGGCCTGTCTCGTTTGATATTTTCCATTTCTGGAATATGGTGTCACTAAATTAGATGCATTGTTAAAAAATATAAATAAACTTTCTACGATTAAACAGTTTTGAAAACCGAAATCTAGGGGTTTAAAATTTATTGCTTGATTTTTACATTTATTTTTATTTTTGCTATTCATTTGTGAGACTTTCCTTTTCTGGAATATGGTGTCAGTAAGTTAGTTGTTGAATTAAAAAATATAAATAAAATTTCTTCGATTAAACAGTTTTGAAAACTGAAATCTACGGGTTTAAAATTTATTGCTTGATTTTGACATTTATTTTTAATTTGGCCTGTCTCGTTTGATATTTTCCATTTCTGGAATATGGTGTCACTAAATTAAATGCATTGTTAAAAAATATAAATAAACTTTCTTCGATTAAACAGTTTTGAAACCCGAAATCTACGGTTTTAAAATTTATTGCTTGATTTTTACATTTATTTTTATTTTGTCCTGTCTCGTTTGATATTTTCCATTTCTGGAATATGGTGTCACTAAATTAGATGCATTGTTAAAAAATATAAATAAACTTTCTACGATTAAACAGTTTTGAAAACCGAAATCTAGGGGTTTAAAATTTATTGCTTGATTTTTACATTTATTTTTATTTTTGCTATTCATTTCTGAGACTTTCCTTTTCTGGAATATGGTGTCACTAAGTTAGTTGCTGAATTAAAAAATATAAATAAAATTTCTTCGATTAAACAGTTTTGAAAACCCAATTCTAGGTGTTTAAAATTTATTGCTTGATTTTTACATTTATTTTTAATTTGGCCTGTCTCGTTTGATATTTTCCATTTCTGGAATATGGTGTCACTAAATTAAATGCATTGTTAAAAAATATAAATAAACTTTCTACGATTAAACAGTTTTGAAACCCGAAATCTACGGTTTTAAAATTTATTGCTTGATTTTTACATTTATTTTTATTTTGGCCTGTCTCGTTTGATATTTTCCATTTCTGGAATATGGTGTCACTAAATTAGATGCATTGTTAAAAAATATAAATAAACTTTCTACGATTAAACAGTTTTGAAAACCGAAATCTAGGGGTTTAAAATTTATTGCTTGATTTTTACATTTATTTTTATTTTGGCCTGTCTCGTTTGATATTTTCCATTTCTGGAATATGGTGTCACTAAATTAAATGCATTGTTAAAAAATATAAATAAACTTTCTACGATTAAACAGTTTTGAAAACCGAAATCTAGGGGTTTAAAATTTATTGCTTGATTTTTACATTTATTTTTATTTTTGCTATTCATTTGTGAGACTTTCCTTTTCTGGAATATGGTGTCACTAAGATAGTTGCTGAATTAAAAAATATAAATAAAATTTCTTCGATTAAACAGTTTTGAAAACCCAATTCTAGGTGTTTAAAATTTATTGCTTGATTTTTACATTTATTTTTAATTTGGCCTGTCTCGTTTGATATTTTCCATTTCTGGAATATGGTGTCACTAAATTAAATGCATTGTTAAAAAATATAAATAAACTTTCTACGATTAAACAGTTTTGAAACCCGAAATCTACGGTTTTAAAATTTATTGCTTGATTTTTACATTTATTTTTATTTTGGCCTGTCTCGTTTGATATTTTCCATTTCTGGAATATGGTGTCACTAAATTAGATGCATTGTTAAAAAATATAAATAAACTTTCTACGATTAAACAGTTTTGAAAACCGAAATCTAGGGGTTTAAAATTTATTGCTTGATTTTTACATTTATTTTTATTTTTGCTATTCATTTGTGAGACTTTCCTTTTCTGGAATATGGTGTCACTAAGTTAGTTGCTGAATTAAAAAATATAAATAAAATTTCTTCGATTAAACAGTTTTGAAAACTGAAATCTACGGGTTTAAAATTTATTGCTTGATTTTTACATTTATTTTTAATTTGGCCTGTCTCGTTTGATATGTTCCATTTCTGGAATATGGTGTCACTAAGTTAGTTGCTGAATTAAAAAATATAAATAAAATTTCTTCGATTAAACAGTTTTGAAAACCCAATTCTAGGTGTTTAAAATTTATTGCTTGATTTTTACATTTATTTTTATTTTTGCTATTCATTTGTGAGACTTTCCTTTTCTGGAATATGGTGTCACTAAATTATATGCATTGTTAAAAAATATAAATAAACTTTCTACGATTAAACATTTTTGAAAACCGAAATCTAGGGGTTTAAAATTTATTGCTTGATTTTTACATTTATTTTTATTTTTGCTATTCATTTGTGAGACTTTCCTTTTCTGGAATATGGTGTCACTAAATTATATGCATTGTTAAAAAATATAAATAAACTTTCTACGATTAAACATTTTTGAAAACCGAAATCTAGGGGTTTAAAATTTATTGCTTGATTTTTACATTTATTTTTATTTTTGCTATTCATTTGTGAGACTTTCCTTTTCTGGAATATGGTGTCACTAAATTATATGCATTGTTAAAAAATATAAATAAACTTTCTACGATTAAACATTTTTGAAAACCGAAATCTAGGGGTTTAAAATTTATTGCTTGATTTTTACATTTATTTTTATTTTTGCTATTCATTTGTGAGACTTTCCTTTTCTGGAATATGGTGTCACTAAGTTAGTTGTTGAATTAAAAAATATAAATAAAATTTCTTCGATTAAACAGTTTTGAAAACTGAAATCTACGGGTTTAAAATTTATTGCTTGATTTTGACATTTATTTTTAATTTGGCCTGTCTCCTTTGATATTTTCCATTTCTGGAATATGGTGTCACTAAGTTAGTTGCTGAATTAAAAAATATAAATAAAATTTCTTCGATTAAACAGTTTTGAAAACCCAATTCTAGGTGTTTAAAATTTATTGCTTGATTTTTACATTTATTTTTAATTTGGCCTGTCTCGTTTGATATTTTCCATTTCTGGAATATGGTGTCACTAAATTAAATGCATTGTTAAAAAATATAAATAAACTTTCTACGATTAAACAGTTTTGAAACCCGAAATCTACGGTTTTAAAATTTATTGCTTGATTTTTACATTTATTTTTATTTTGGCCTGTCTCGTTTGATATTTTCCATTTCTGGAATATGGTGTCACTAAATTAGATGCATTGTTAAAAAATATAAATAAACTTTCTACGATTAAACAGTTTTGAAAACCGAAATCTAGGGGTTTAAAATTTATTGCTTGATTTTTACATTTATTTTTATTTTGGCCTGTCTCGTTTGATATTTTCCATTTCTGGAATATGGTGTCACTAAATTAAATGCATTGTTAAAAAATATAAATAAACTTTCTACGATTAAACAGTTTTGAAAACCGAAATCTAGGGGTTTAAAATTTATTGCTTGATTTTTACATTTATTTTTATTTTTGCTATTCATTTGTGAGACTTTCCTTTTCTGGAATATGGTGTCACTAAGATAGTTGCTGAATTAAAAAATATAAATAAAATTTCTTCGATTAAACAGTTTTGAAAACCCAATTCTAGGTGTTTAAAATTTATTGCTTGATTTTTACATTTATTTTTAATTTGGCCTGTCTCGTTTGATATTTTCCATTTCTGGAATATGGTGTCACTAAATTAAATGCATTGTTAAAAAATATAAATAAACTTTCTACGATTAAACAGTTTTGAAACCCGAAATCTACGGTTTTAAAATTTATTGCTTGATTTTTACATTTATTTTTATTTTGGCCTGTCTCGTTTGATATTTTCCATTTCTGGAATATGGTGTCACTAAATTAGATGCATTGTTAAAAAATATAAATAAACTTTCTACGATTAAACAGTTTTGAAAACCGAAATCTAGGGGTTTAAAATTTATTGCTTGATTTTTACATTTATTTTTATTTTTGCTATTCATTTGTGAGACTTTCCTTTTCTGGAATATGGTGTCACTAAGTTAGTTGCTGAATTAAAAAATATAAATAAAATTTCTTCGATTAAACAGTTTTGAAAACTGAAATCTACGGGTTTAAAATTTATTGCTTGATTTTTACATTTATTTTTAATTTGGCCTGTCTCGTTTGATATGTTCCATTTCTGGAATATGGTGTCACTAAGTTAGTTGCTGAATTAAAAAATATAAATAAAATTTCTTCGATTAAACAGTTTTGAAAACCCAATTCTAGGTGTTTAAAATTTATTGCTTGATTTTTACATTTATTTTTATTTTTGCTATTCATTTGTGAGACTTTCCTTTTCTGGAATATGGTGTCACTAAATTATATGCATTGTTAAAAAATATAAATAAACTTTCTACGATTAAACATTTTTGAAAACCGAAATCTAGGGGTTTAAAATTTATTGCTTGATTTTTACATTTATTTTTATTTTTGCTATTCATTTGTGAGACTTTCCTTTTCTGGAATATGGTGTCACTAAATTATATGCATTGTTAAAAAATATAAATAAACTTTCTACGATTAAACATTTTTGAAAACCGAAATCTAGGGGTTTAAAATTTATTGCTTGATTTTTACATTTATTTTTATTTTTGCTATTCATTTGTGAGACTTTCCTTTTCTGGAATATGGTGTCACTAAGTTAGTTGTTGAATTAAAAAATATAAATAAAATTTCTTCGATTAAACAGTTTTGAAAACTGAAATCTACGGGTTTAAAATTTATTGCTTGATTTTGACATTTATTTTTAATTTGGCCTGTCTCCTTTGATATTTTCCATTTCTGGAATATGGTGTCACTAAGTTAGTTGCTGAATTAAAAAATATAAATAAAATTTCTTCGATTAAACAGTTTTGAAAACCCAATTCTAGGTGTTTAAAATTTATTGCTTGATTTTTACATTTATTTTTAATTTGGCCTGTCTCGTTTGATATTTTCCATTTCTGGAATATGGTGTCACTAAATTAAATGCATTGTTAAAAAATATAAATAAACTTTCTACGATTAAACAGTTTTGAAACCCGAAATCTACGGTTTTAAAATTTATTGCTTGATTTTTACATTTATTTTTATTTTGGCCTGTCTCGTTTGATATTTTCCATTTCTGGAATATGGTGTCACTAAATTAGATGCATTGTTAAAAAATATAAATAAACTTTCTACGATTAAACAGTTTTGAAAACCGAAATCTAGGGGTTTAAAATTTATTGCTTGATTTTTACATTTATTTTTATTTTTGCTATTCATTTGTGAGACTTTCCTTTTCTGGAATATGGTGTCACTAAGATAGTTGCTGAATTAAAAAATATAAATAAAATTTCTTCGATTAAACAGTTTTGAAAACTGAAATCTACGGGTTTAAAATTTATTGCTTGATTTTGACATTTATTTTTAATTTGGCCTGTCTCCTTTGATATTTTCCATTTCTGGAATATGGTGTCACTAAGTTAGTTGCTGAATTAAAAAATATAAATAAAATTTCTTCGATTAAACAGTTTTGAAAACCCAATTCTAGGTGTTTAAAATTTATTGCTTGATTTTTACATTTATTTTTAATTTGGCCTGTCTCGTTTGATATTTTCCATTTCTGGAATATGGTGTCACTAAATTAAATGCATTGTTAAAAAATATAAATAAACTTTCTACGATTAAACAGTTTTGAAACCCGAAATCTACGGTTTTAAAATTTATTGCTTGATTTTTACATTTATTTTTATTTTGGCCTGTCTCGTTTGATATTTTCCATTTCTGGAATATGGTGTCACTAAATTAGATGCATTGTTAAAAAATATAAATAAACTTTCTACGATTAAACAGTTTTGAAAACCGAAATCTAGGGGTTTAAAATTTATTGCTTGATTTTTACATTTATTTTTATTTTGGCCTGTCTCGTTTGATATTTTCCATTTCTGGAATATGGTGTCACTAAATTAAATGCATTGTTAAAAAATATAAATAAACTTTCTACGATTAAACAGTTTTGAAAACCGAAATCTAGGGGTTTAAAATTTATTGCTTGATTTTTACATTTATTTTTATTTTTGCTATTCATTTGTGAGACTTTCCTTTTCTGGAATATGGTGTCACTAAGATAGTTGCTGAATTAAAAAATATAAATAAAATTTCTTCGATTAAACAGTTTTGAAAACCCAATTCTAGGTGTTTAAAATTTATTGCTTGATTTTTACATTTATTTTTAATTTGGCCTGTCTCGTTTGATATTTTCCATTTCTGGAATATGGTGTCACTAAATTAAATGCATTGTTAAAAAATATAAATAAACTTTCTACGATTAAACAGTTTTGAAACCCGAAATCTACGGTTTTAAAATTTATTGCTTGATTTTTACATTTATTTTTATTTTGGCCTGTCTCGTTTGATATTTTCCATTTCTGGAATATGGTGTCACTAAATTAGATGCATTGTTAAAAAATATAAATAAACTTTCTACGATTAAACAGTTTTGAAAACCGAAATCTAGGGGTTTAAAATTTATTGCTTGATTTTTACATTTATTTTTATTTTTGCTATTCATTTGTGAGACTTTCCTTTTCTGGAATATGGTGTCACTAAGTTAGTTGCTGAATTAAAAAATATAAATAAAATTTCTTCGATTAAACAGTTTTGAAAACTGAAATCTACGGGTTTAAAATTTATTGCTTGATTTTTACATTTATTTTTAATTTGGCCTGTCTCGTTTGATATGTTCCATTTCTGGAATATGGTGTCACTAAGTTAGTTGCTGAATTAAAAAATATAAATAAAATTTCTTCGATTAAACAGTTTTGAAAACCCAATTCTAGGTGTTTAAAATTTATTGCTTGATTTTTACATTTATTTTTATTTTTGCTATTCATTTGTGAGACTTTCCTTTTCTGGAATATGGTGTCACTAAATTATATGCATTGTTAAAAAATATAAATAAACTTTCTACGATTAAACATTTTTGAAAACCGAAATCTAGGGGTTTAAAATTTATTGCTTGATTTTTACATTTATTTTTATTTTTGCTATTCATTTGTGAGACTTTCCTTTTCTGGAATATGGTGTCACTAAATTATATGCATTGTTAAAAAATATAAATAAACTTTCTACGATTAAACATTTTTGAAAACCGAAATCTAGGGGTTTAAAATTTATTGCTTGATTTTTACATTTATTTTTATTTTTGCTATTCATTTGTGAGACTTTCCTTTTCTGGAATATGGTGTCACTAAATTATATGCATTGTTAAAAAATATAAATAAACTTTCTACGATTAAACATTTTTGAAAACCGAAATCTAGGGGTTTAAAATTTATTGCTTGATTTTTACATTTATTTTTATTTTTGCTATTCATTTGTGAGACTTTCCTTTTCTGGAATATGGTGTCACTAAGTTAGTTGTTGAATTAAAAAATATAAATAAAATTTCTTCGATTAAACAGTTTTGAAAACTGAAATCTACGGGTTTAAAATTTATTGCTTGATTTTGACATTTATTTTTAATTTGGCCTGTCTCCTTTGATATTTTCCATTTCTGGAATATGGTGTCACTAAATTAAATGCATTATTAAAAAATATAAATAAACTTTCTACGATTAAACAGTTTTGAAACCCGAAATCTACGGTTTTAAAATTTATTGCTTGATTTTTACATTTATTTTTAATTTGGCCTGTCTCGTTTGATATTTTCCATTTCTGGAATATGGTGTCACTAAATTAAATGCATTGTTAAAAAATATAAATAAACTTTCTACGATTAAACAGTTTTGAAACCCGAAATCTACGGTTTTAAAATTTATTGCTTGATTTTTACATTTATTTTTATTTTGGCCTGTCTCGTTTGATATTTTCCATTTCTGGAATATGGTGTCACTAAATTAGATGCATTGTTAAAAAATATAAATAAACTTTCTACGATTAAACAGTTTTGAAAACCGAAATCTAGGGGTTTAAAATTTATTGCTTGATTTTTACATTTATTTTTATTTTGGCCTGTCTCGTTTGATATTTTCCATTTCTGGAATATGGTGTCACTAAATTAGATGCATTGTTAAAAAATATAAATAAACTTTCTACGATTAAACAGTTTTGAAAACCGAAATCTAGGGGTTTAAAATTTATTGCTTGATTTTTACATTTATTTTTATTTTTGCTATTCATTTGTGAGACTTTCCTTTTCTGGAATATGGTGTCACTAAGTTAGTTGCTGAATTAAAAAATATAAATAAAATTTCTTCGATTAAACTGTTTTGAAAACTGAAATCTACGGGTTTAAAATTTATTGCTTGATTTTTACATTTATTTTTAATTTGGCCTGTCTCGTTTGATATTTTCCATTTCTGGAATATGGTGTCACTAAGTTAGTTGCTGAATTAAAAAATATAAATAAAATTTCTTCGATTAAACAGTTTTGAAAACTGAAATCTACGGGTTTAAAATTTATTGCTTGATTTTTACATTTATTTTTAATTTGACCTGTCTCGTTTGATATTTTCCATTTCTGGAATATGGTGTCACTAAATTAAATGCATTGTTAAAAAATGTAAATAAACTTTCTACGATTAAACAGTTTTGAAACCCGAAATCTACGGTTTTAAAATTTATTGCTTGATTTTAACATTTATTTTTATTTTGGCCTGTCTCGTTTGATATTTTCCATTTCTGGAATATGGTGTCACTAAATTAGATGCATTGTTAAAAAATATAAATAAACTTTCTACGATTGAACATTTTTGAAAACCGAAATCTAGGGGTTTAAAATTTATTGCTTGATTTTTACATTTATTTTTATTTTTGCTATTCATTTGTGAGACTTTCCTTTTCTGGAATATGGTGTCACTAAATTATATGCATTGTTAAAAAATATAAATAAACTTTCTACGATTAAACATTTTTGAAAACCGAAATCTAGGGGTTTAAAATTTATTGCTTGATTTTTACATTTATTTTTATTTTTGCTATTCATTTGTGAGACTTTCCTTTTCTGGAATATGGTGTCACTAAATTATATGCATTGTTAAAAAATATAAATAAACTTTCTACGATTAAACATTTTTGAAAACCGAAATCTAGGGGTTTAAAATTTATTGCTTGATTTTTACATTTATTTTTATTTTTGCTATTCATTTGTGAGACTTTCCTTTTCTGGAATATGGTGTCACTAAATTATATGCATTGTTAAAAAATATAAATAAACTTTCTACGATTAAACATTTTTGAAAACCGAAATCTAGGGGTTTAAAATTTATTGCTTGATTTTTACATTTATTTTTATTTTTGCTATTCATTTGTGAGACTTTCCTTTTCTGGAATATGGTGTCACTAAGTTAGTTGCTGAATTAAAAAATATAAATAAAATTTCTTCGATTAAACAGTTTTGAAAACTGAAATCTACGGGTTTAAAATTTATTGCTTGATTTTTACATTTATTTTTAATTTGACCTGTCTCGTTTGATATTTTCCATTTCTGGAATATGGTGTCACTAAATTAAATGCATTGTTAAAAAATGTAAATAAACTTTCTACGATTAAACAGTTTTGAAACCCGAAATCTACGGTTTTAAAATTTATTGCTTGATTTTTACATTTATTTTTATTTTGGCCTGTCTCGTTTGATATTTTCCATTTCTGGAATATGGTGTCACTAAATTAGATGCATTGTTAAAAAATATAAATAAACTTTCTACGATTAAACATTTTTGAAAACCGAAATCTAGGGGTTCAAAATTTATTGCTTGATTTTTACATTTATTTTTATTTTTGCTATTCATTTGTGAGACTTTCCTTTTCTGGAATATGGTGTCACTAAATTATATGCATTGTTAAAAAATATAAATAAACTTTCTACGATTAAACATTTTTGAAAACCGAAATCTAGGGGTTTAAAATTTATTGCTTGATTTTTACATTTATTTTTATTTTTGCTATTCATTTGTGAGACTTTCCTTTTCTGGAATATGGTGTCACTAAGTTAGTTGCTGAATTAAAAAATATAAATAAAATTTCTTCGATTAAACAGTTTTGAAAACTGAAATCTACGGGTTTAAAATTTATTGCTTGATTTTTACATTTATTTTTAATTTGACCTGTCTCGTTTGATATTTTCCATTTCTGGAATATGGTGTCACTAAATTAAATGCATTGTTAAAAAATATAAATAAACTTTCTACGATTAAACAGTTTTGAAACCCGAAATCTACGGTTTTAAAATTTATTGCTTGATTTTTACATTTATTTTTAATTTGGCCTGTCTCGATTGATATTTTCCATTTCTGGAATATGGTGTCACTAAATTAAATGCATTGTTAAAAAAAATAAATAAACTTTCTACGATTAAACAGTTTTGAAAACCGAAATCTAGGGGTTTAAAATTTATTGCTTGATTTTTACATTTATTTTTAATTTGGCATGTCTCGTTTGATATTTTCCTTTTCTGGAATATGGTGTCACTAAATTAGATGCATTGTTAAAAAATATAAATAAACTTTCTACGATTAAACATTTTTGAAAACCGAAATCTAGGGGTTCAAAATTTATTGCTTGATTTTTACATTTATTTTTATTTTTGCTATTCATTTGTGAGACTTTCCTTTTCTGGAATATGGTGTCACTAAATTATATGCATTGTTAAAAAATATAAATAAACTTTCTACGATTAAACCTTTTTGAAAACCGAAATCTAGGGGTTTAAAATTTATTGCTTGATTTTTACATTTATTTTTATTTTTGCTATTCATTTGTGAGACTTTCCTTTTCTGGAATATGGTGTCACTAAGTTAGTTGCTGAATTAAAAAATATAAATAAAATTTCTTCGATTAAACAGTTTTGAAAACTGAAATCTACGAGTTTAAAATTTATTGCTTGATTTTTACATTTATTTTTAATTTGACCTGTCTCGTTTGATATTTTCCATTTCTGGAATATGGTGTCACTAAATTAAATGCATTGTTAAAAAATATAAATAAACTTTCTACGATTAAACAGTTTTGAAAACCCAATTCTAGGGGTTTAAAATTTATTGCTTGATTTTTACATTTATTTTTATTTTTGCTATTCATTTGTGAGACTTTCCTTTTCTGGAATATGGTGTCACTAAATTATATGCATTGTTAAAAAATATAAATAAACTTTCTACGATTAAACATTTTTGAAAACCGAAATCTAGGGGTTTAAAATTTATTGCTTGATTTTTACATTTATTTTTATTTTTGCTATTCATTTGTGAGACTTTCCTTTTCTGGAATATGGTGTCACTAAATTATATGCATTGTTAAAAAATATAAATAAACTTTATACGATTAAACATTTTTAAAAACCGAAATCTAGGGGTTTAAAATTTATTGCTTGATTTTTACATTTATTTTTATTTTTGCTATTCATTTGTGAGACTTTCCTTTTCTGGAATATGGTGTCACTAAGTTAGTTGCTGAATTAAAAAATATAAATAAAATTTCTTCGATTAAACAGTTTTGAAAACTGAAATCTAGGGGTTTAAAATTTATTGCTTGATTTTTACATTTATTTTTATTTTTGCTATTCATTTGTGAGACTTTCCTTTTCTGGAATATGGTGTCACTAAGTTAGTTGCTGAATTAAAAAATATAAATAAAATTTCTTCGATTAAACAGTTTTGAAAACTGAAATCTAGGGGTTTAAAAGTTATTGCTTGATTTTTACATTTATTTTTAATTTGGCCTGTCTCGATTGATATTTTCCATTTCTGGAATATGGTGTCACTAAATTAAATGCATTGTTAAAAAAAATAAATAAACTTTCTACGATTAAACAGTTTTGAAAACCGAAATCTAGGGGTTCAAAATTTATTGCTTGATTTTTACATTTATTTTTATTTTTGCTATTCATTTGTGAGACTTTCCTTTTCTGGAATATGGTGTCACTAAATTATATGCATTGTTAAAAAATATAAATAAACTTTCTACGATTAAACATTTTTGAAAACCGAAATCTAGGGGTTTAAAATTTATTGCTTGATTTTTACATTTATTTTTATTTTTGCTATTCATTTGTGAGACTTTCCTTTTCTGGAATATGGTGTCACTAAGTTAGTTGCTGAATTAAAAAATATAAATAAAATTTCTTCGATTAAACAGTTTTGAAAACCGAAATCTAGGGGTTTAAAATTTATTGCTTGATTTTTACATTTATTTTTATTTTTGCTATTCATTTGTGAGACTTTCCTTTTCTGGAATATGGTGTCACTAAATTATATGCATTGTTAAAAAATATAAATAAACTTTCTACGATTAAACCTTTTTGAAAACCGAAATCTAGGGGTTTAAAATTTATTGCTTGATTTTTACATTTATTTTTATTTTTGCTATTCATTTGTGAGACTTTCCTTTTCTGGAATATGGTGTCACTAAGTTAGTTGCTGAATTAAAAAATATAAATAAAATTTCTTCGATTAAACAGTTTTGAAAACTGAAATCTACGAGTTTAAAATTTATTGCTTGATTTTTACATTTATTTTTAATTTGACCTGTCTCGTTTGATATTTTCCATTTCTGGAATATGGTGTCACTAAATTAAATGCATTGTTAAAAAATATAAATAAACTTTCTACGATTAAACAGTTTTGAAAACCCAATTCTAGGGGTTTAAAATTTATTGCTTGATTTTTACATTTATTTTTATTTTTGCTATTCATTTGTGAGACTTTCCTTTTCTGGAATATGGTGTCACTAAATTATATGCATTGTTATAAAAAATAAATAAACTTTCTACGATTAAACATTTTTGAAAACCGAAATCTAGGGGTTTAAAATTTATTGCTTGATTTTTACATTTATTTTTATTTTTGCTATTCATTTGTGAGACTTTCCTTTTCTGGAATATGGTGTCACTAAATTATATGCATTGTTAAAAAATATAAATAAACTTTATACGATTAAACATTTTTAAAAACCGAAATCTAGGGGTTTAAAATTTATTGCTTGATTTTTACATTTATTTTTATTTTTGCTATTCATTTGTGAGACTTTCCTTTTCTGGAATATGGTGTCACTAAGTTAGTTGCTGAATTAAAAAATATAAATAAAATTTCTACGATTAAACATTTTTGAAAACCGAAATCTAGGGGTTTAAAATTTATTGCTTGATTTTTACATTTATTTTTATTTTTGCTATTCATTTGTGAGACTTTCCTTTTCTGGAATATGGTGTCACTAAGTTAGTTGCTGAATTAAAAAATATAAATAAAATTTCTTCGATTAAACATTTTTGAAAACCGAAATCTAGGGGTTCAAAATTTATTGCTTGATTTTTACATTTATTTTTATTTTTGCTATTCATTTGTGAGACTTTCCTTTTCTGGAATATGGTGTCACTAAATTATATGCATTGTTAAAAAATATAAATAAACTTTCTAAGATTAAACAGTTTTGAAACCCGAAATCTACGGTTTTAAAAGTTATTGCTTGATTTTTACATTTATTTTTAATTTGGCCTGTCTCGATTGATATTTTCCATTTCTGGAATATGGTGTCACTAAATTAAATGCATTGTTAAAAAAAATAAATAAACTTTCTACGATTAAACAGTTTTGAAAACCGAAATCTAGGGGTTCAAAATTTATTGCTTGATTTTTACATTTATTTTTATTTTTGCTATTCATTTGTGAGACTTTCCTTTTCTGGAATATGGTGTCACTAAATTATATGCATTGTTAAAAAATATAAATAAACTTTCTACGATTAAACATTTTTGAAAACCGAAATCTAGGGGTTTAAAATTTATTGCTTGATTTTTACATTTATTTTTATTTTTGCTATTCATTTGTGAGACTTTCCTTTTCTGGAATATGGTGTCACTAAGTTAGTTGCTGAATTAAAAAATATAAATAAAATTTCTTCGATTAAACAGTTTTGAAAACTGAAATCTACGGGTTTAAAATTTATTGCTTGATTTTTACATTTATTTTTAATTTGACCTGTCTCGTTTGATATTTTCCATTTCTGGAATATGGTGTCACTAAATTAAATGCATTGTTAAAAAATATAAATAAACTTTCTACGATTAAATAGTTTTGAAAACCCAATTCTAGGTGTTTAAAATTTATTGCTTGATTTTTACATTTATTTTTAATTTGGCATGTCTCGTTTGATATTTTCCTTTTCTGGAATATGGTGTCACTAAATTAGATGCATTGTTAAAAAATATAAATAAACTTTCTACGATTAAACATTTTTGAAAACCGAAATCTAGGGGTTCAAAATTTATTGCTTGATTTTTACATTTATTTTTATTTTTGCTATTCATTTGTGAGACTTTCCTTTTCTGGAATATGGTGTCACTAAATTATATGCATTGTTAAAAAATATAAATAAACTTTCTACGATTAAACATTTTTGAAAACCGAAATCTAGGGGTTTAAAATTTATTGCTTGATTTTTACATTTATTTTTATTTTTGCTATTCATTTGTGAGACTTTCCTTTTCTGGAATATGGTGTCACTAAGTTAGTTGCTGAATTAAAAAATATAAATAAAATTTCTTCGATTAAACAGTTTTGAAAACTGAAATCTACGGGTTTAAAATTTATTGCTTGATTTTTACATTTATTTTTAATTTGACCTGTCTCGTTTGATATTTTCCATTTCTGGAATATGGTGTCACTAAATTAAATGCATTGTTAAAAAATATAAATAAACTTTCTACGATTAAACAGTTTTGAAACCCGAAATCTACGGTTTTAAAATTTATTGCTTGATTTTTACATTTATTTTTAATTTGGCCTGTCTCGATTGATATTTTCCATTTCTGGAATATGGTGTCACTAAATTAAATGCATTGTTAAAAAAAATAAATAAACTTTCTACGATTAAACAGTTTTGAAAACCGAAATCTAGGGGTTTAAAATTTATTGCTTGATTTTTACATTTATTTTTAATTTGGCATGTCTCGTTTGATATTTTCCTTTTCTGGAATATGGTGTCACTAAATTAGATGCATTGTTAAAAAATATAAATAAACTTTCTACGATTAAACATTTTTGAAAACCGAAATCTAGGGGTTCAAAATTTATTGCTTGATTTTTACATTTATTTTTATTTTTGCTATTCATTTGTGAGACTTTCCTTTTCTGGAATATGGTGTCACTAAATTATATGCATTGTTAAAAAATATAAATAAACTTTCTACGATTAAACCTTTTTGAAAACCGAAATCTAGGGGTTTAAAATTTATTGCTTGATTTTTACATTTATTTTTATTTTTGCTATTCATTTGTGAGACTTTCCTTTTCTGGAATATGGTGTCACTAAGTTAGTTGCTGAATTAAAAAATATAAATAAAATTTCTTCGATTAAACAGTTTTGAAAACTGAAATCTACGGGTTTAAAATTTATTGCTTGATTTTTACATTTATTTTTAATTTGACCTGTCTCGTTTGATATTTTCCATTTCTGGAATATGGTGTCACTAAATTAAATGCATTGTTAAAAAATATAAATAAACTTTCTACGATTAAACAGTTTTGAAACCCGAAATCTACGGTTTTAAAATTTATTGCTTGATTTTTACATTTATTTTTAATTTGGCCTGTCTCGATTGATATTTTCCATTTCTGGAATATGGTGTCACTAAATTAAATGCATTGTTAAAAAAAATAAATAAACTTTCTACGATTAAACAGTTTTGAAAACCGAAATCTAGGGGTTTAAAATTTATTGCTTGATTTTTACATTTATTTTTAATTTGGCATGTCTCGTTTGATATTTTCCTTTTCTGGAATATGGTGTCACTAAATTAGATGCATTGTTAAAAAATATAAATAAACTTTCTACGATTAAACATTTTTGAAAACCGAAATCTAGGGGTTCAAAATTTATTGCTTGATTTTTACATTTATTTTTATTTTTGCTATTCATTTGTGAGACTTTCCTTTTCTGGAATATGGTGTCACTAAATTATATGCATTGTTAAAAAATATAAATAAACTTTCTACGATTAAACCTTTTTGAAAACCGAAATCTAGGGGTTTAAAATTTATTGCTTGATTTTTACATTTATTTTTATTTTTGCTATTCATTTGTGAGACTTTCCTTTTCTGGAATATGGTGTCACTAAGTTAGTTGCTGAATTAAAAAATATAAATAAAATTTCTTCGATTAAACAGTTTTGAAAACTGAAATCTACGAGTTTAAAATTTATTGCTTGATTTTTACATTTATTTTTAATTTGACCTGTCTCGTTTGATATTTTCCATTTCTGGAATATGGTGTCACTAAATTAAATGCATTGTTAAAAAATATAAATAAACTTTCTACGATTAAACAGTTTTGAAAACCCAATTCTAGGGGTTTAAAATTTATTGCTTGATTTTTACATTTATTTTTATTTTTGCTATTCATTTGTGAGACTTTCCTTTTCTGGAATATGGTGTCACTAAATTATATGCATTGTTAAAAAATATAAATAAACTTTCTACGATTAAACATTTTTGAAAACCGAAATCTAGGGGTTCAAAATTTATTGCTTGATTTTTACATTTATTTTTATTTTTGCTATTCATTTGTGAGACTTTCCTTTTCTGGAATATGGTGTCACTAAATTATATGCATTGTTAAAAAATATAAATAAACTTTATACGATTAAACATTTTTAAAAACCGAAATCTAGGGGTTTAAAATTTATTGCTTGATTTTTACATTTATTTTTATTTTTGCTATTCATTTGTGAGACTTTCCTTTTCTGGAATATGGTGTCACTAAGTTAGTTGCTGAATTAAAAAATATAAATAAAATTTCTTCGATTAAACAGTTTTGAAAACTGAAATCTAGGGGTTTAAAATTTATTGCTTGATTTTTACATTTATTTTTATTTTTGCTATTCATTTGTGAGACTTTCCTTTTCTGGAATATGGTGTCACTAAGTTAGTTGCTGAATTAAAAAATATAAATAAAATTTCTACGATTAAACATTTTTGAAAACCGAAATCTAGGGGTTTAAAATTTATTGCTTGATTTTTACATTTATTTTTATTTTTGCTATTCATTTGTGAGACTTTCCTTTTCTGGAATATGGTGTCACTAAGTTAGTTGCTGAATTAAAAAATATAAATAAAATTTCTTCGATTAAACATTTTTGAAAACCGAAATCTAGGGGTTCAAAATTTATTGCTTGATTTTTACATTTATTTTTATTTTTGCTATTCATTTGTGAGACTTTCCTTTTCTGGAATATGGTGTCACTAAATTATATGCATTGTTAAAAAATATAAATAAACTTTCTAAGATTAAACAGTTTTGAAACCCGAAATCTAGGGGTTTAAAATTTATTGCTTGATTTTTACATTTATTTTTAATTTGACCTGTCTCGTTTGATATTTTCCATTTCTGGAATATGGTGTCACTAAATTAAATGCATTGTTAAAAAATGTAAATAAACTTTCTACGATTAAACAGTTTTGAAACCCGAAATCTACGGTTTTAAAATTTATTGCTTGATTTTTACATTTATTTTTATTTTGGCCTGTCTCGTTTGATATTTTCCATTTCTGGAATATGGTGTCACTAAATTAGATGCATTGTTAAAAAATATAAATAAACTTTCTACGATTAAACATTTTTGAAAACCGAAATCTAGGGGTTCAAAATTTATTGCTTGATTTTTACATTTATTTTTATTTTTGCTATTCATTTGTGAGACTTTCCTTTTCTGGAATATGGTGTCACTAAATTATATGCATTGTTAAAAAATATAAATAAACTTTCTACGATTAAACATTTTTGAAAACCGAAATCTAGGGGTTTAAAATTTATTGCTTGATTTTTACATTTATTTTTATTTTTGCTATTCATTTGTGAGACTTTCCTTTTCTGGAATATGGTGTCACTAAGTTAGTTGCTGAATTAAAAAATATAAATAAAATTTCTTCGATTAAACAGTTTTGAAAACTGAAATCTACGGGTTTAAAATTTATTGCTTGATTTTTACATTTATTTTTAATTTGACCTGTCTCGTTTGATATTTTCCATTTCTGGAATATGGTGTCACTAAATTAAATGCATTGTTAAAAAATATAAATAAACTTTCTACGATTAAACAGTTTTGAAACCCGAAATCTACGGTTTTAAAATTTATTGCTTGATTTTTACATTTATTTTTAATTTGGCCTGTCTCGATTGATATTTTCCATTTCTGGAATATGGTGTCACTAAATTAAATGCATTGTTAAAAAAAATAAATAAACTTTCTACGATTAAACAGTTTTGAAAACCGAAATCTAGGGGTTTAAAATTTATTGCTTGATTTTTACATTTATTTTTAATTTGGCATGTCTCGTTTGATATTTTCCTTTTCTGGAATATGGTGTCACTAAATTAGATGCATTGTTAAAAAATATAAATAAACTTTCTACGATTAAACATTTTTGAAAACCGAAATCTAGGGGTTCAAAATTTATTGCTTGATTTTTACATTTATTTTTATTTTTGCTATTCATTTGTGAGACTTTCCTTTTCTGGAATATGGTGTCACTAAATTATATGCATTGTTAAAAAATATAAATAAACTTTCTACGATTAAACCTTTTTGAAAACCGAAATCTAGGGGTTTAAAATTTATTGCTTGATTTTTACATTTATTTTTATTTTTGCTATTCATTTGTGAGACTTTCCTTTTCTGGAATATGGTGTCACTAAGTTAGTTGCTGAATTAAAAAATATAAATAAAATTTCTTCGATTAAACAGTTTTGAAAACTGAAATCTACGAGTTTAAAATTTATTGCTTGATTTTTACATTTATTTTTAATTTGACCTGTCTCGTTTGATATTTTCCATTTCTGGAATATGGTGTCACTAAATTAAATGCATTGTTAAAAAATATAAATAAACTTTCTACGATTAAACAGTTTTGAAAACCCAATTCTAGGGGTTTAAAATTTATTGCTTGATTTTTACATTTATTTTTATTTTTGCTATTCATTTGTGAGACTTTCCTTTTCTGGAATATGGTGTCATTAAATTATATGCATTGTTAAAAAATATAAATAAACTTTCTACGATTAAACATTTTTGAAAACCGAAATCTAGGGGTTCAAAATTTATTGCTTGATTTTTACATTTATTTTTATTTTTGCTATTCATTTGTGAGACTTTCCTTTTCTGGAATATGGTGTCACTAAGTTAGTTGCTGAATTAAAAAATATAAATAAAATTTCTTCGATTAAACAGTTTTGAAAACTGAAATCTAGGGGTTTAAAATTTATTGCTTGATTTTTACATTTATTTTTATTTTTGCTATTCATTTGTGAGACTTTCCTTTTCTGGAATATGGTGTCACTAAGTTAGTTGCTGAATTAAAAAATATAAATAAAATTTCTACGATTAAACATTTTTGAAAACCGAAATCTAGGGGTTTAAAATTTATTGCTTGATTTTTACATTTATTTTTATTTTTGCTATTCATTTGTGAGACTTTCCTTTTCTGGAATATGGTGTCACTAAGTTAGTTGCTGAATTAAAAAATATAAATAAAATTTCTTCGATTAAACATTTTTGAAAACCGAAATCTAGGGGTTCAAAATTTATTGCTTGATTTTTACATTTATTTTTATTTTTGCTATTCATTTGTGAGACTTTCCTTTTCTGGAATATGGTGTCACTAAATTATATGCATTGTTAAAAAATATAAATAAACTTTCTAAGATTAAACAGTTTTGAAACCCGAAATCTACGGTTTTAAAATTTATTGCTTGATTTTTACATTTATTTTTAATTTGGCCTGTCTCGATTGATATTTTCCATTTCTGGAATATGGTGTCACTAAATTAAATGCATTGTTAAAAAAAATAAATAAACTTTCTACGATTAAACAGTTTTGAAAACCGAAATCTAGGGGTTCAAAATTTATTGCTTGATTTTTACATTTATTTTTATTTTTGCTATTCATTTGTGAGACTTTCCTTTTCTGGAATATGGTGTCACTAAATTATATGCATTGTTAAAAAATATAAATAAACTTTCTACGATTAAACATTTTTGAAAACCGAAATCTAGGGGTTTAAAATTTATTGCTTGATTTTTACATTTATTTTTATTTTTGCTATTCATTTGTGAGACTTTCCTTTTCTGGAATATGGTGTCACTAAGTTAGTTGCTGAATTAAAAAATATAAATAAAATTTCTTCGATTAAACAGTTTTGAAAACTGAAATCTACGGGTTTAAAATTTATTGCTTGATTTTTACATTTATTTTTAATTTGACCTGTCTCGTTTGATATTTTCCATTTCTGGAATATGGTGTCACTAAATTAAATGCATTGTTAAAAAATATAAATAAACTTTCTACGATTAAATAGTTTTGAAAACCCAATTCTAGGTGTTTAAAATTTATTGCTTGATTTTTACATTTATTTTTATTTTTGCTATTCATTTGTGAGACTTTCCTTTTCTGGAATATGGTGTCACTAAATTAAATGCATTGTTAAAAAAAAAAATAAAATTTCTTCGATTAAACAGTTTTGAAAACTGAAATCTACGGGTTTAAAATTTATTGCTTGATTTTTACATTTATTTTTATTTTGGCCTGTCTCGATTGATATTTTCCATTTCTGGAATATGGTGTCACTAAATTAAATGCATTGTTAAAAAATATAAATAAACTTTCTTCGATTAAACAGTTTTGATAACCCATTTCTAGGTGTTTAAAATTTATTGCTTGATTTTTACATTTATTTTTATTTTGGCCTGTCTCGATTGATATTTTCCATTTCTGGAATATGGTGTCACTAAATTAGATGCATTGTTAAAAAATATAAATAAACTTTCTACGATTAAACAGTTTTGAAAACTGAAATCTACGGGTTTAAAATTTATTGCTTGATTTTTACATTTATTTTTATTTTGGCCTGTCTCGATTGATATTTTCCATTTCTGGAATATGGTGTCACTAAATTAAATGCATTGTTAAAAAATATAAATAAACTTTCTTCGATTAAACAGTTTTGAAAACCCAATTCTAGGTGTTTAAAATTTATTGCTTGATTTTTACATTTATTTTTATTTTGGCCTGTCTCGATTGATATTTTCCATTTCTGGAATATGGTGTCACTAAATTAGATGCATTGTTAAAAAATATAATTAAACTTTCTACGATTAAACAGTTTTGAAAACTGAAATCTACGGTTTTAAAATTTATTGCTTGATTTTTACATTTATTTTTTTTTTGGCCTGTCTCGTTTGATATTTTCCATTTCTGGAATATGGTGTCACTAAATTAAATGCATTGTTAAAAAAAAAAATAAAATTTCTTCGATTAAACAGTTTTGAAAACCCAATTCTAGGTGTTTAAAATTTATTGCTTGATTTTTACATTTATTTTTAATTTGACCTGTCTCGTTTGATATTTTCCATTTCTGGAATATGGTGTCACTAAATTAAATGCATTGTTAAAAAATATAAATAAAATTTCTTCGATTAAACAGTTTTGAAAACCCAATTCTAGGTGTTTAAAATTTATTGCTTGATTTTTACATTTATTTTTAATTTGACCTGTCTCGTTTGATATTTTCCATTTCTGGAATATGGTGTCACTAAATTAAATGCATTGTTAAAAAATATAAATAAACTTTCTTCGATTAAACAGTTTTGAAAACTGAAATCTACGGTTTTAAAATTTATTGCTTGATTTTTACATTTATTTTTATTTTGGCCTGTCTCGATTGATATTTTCCATTTCTGGAATATGGTGTCACTAAATTAGATGCATTGTTAAAAAATATAATTAAAATTTCTACGATTAAACAGTTTTGAAAACTGAAATCTACGGTTTTAAAATTTATTGCTTGATTTTTACATTTATTTTTATTTTGGCCTGTCTCGTTTGATATTTTCCATTTCTGGAATATGGTGTCACTAAATTAAATGCATTGTTAAAAAATATAAATAAAATTTCTTCGATTAAACAGTTTTGAAAACCCAATTCTAGGTGTTTAAAATTTATTGCTTGATTTTTACATTTATTTTTAATTTGACCTGTCTCGTTTGATATTTTCCATTTCTGGAATATGGTGTCACTAAATTAAATGCATTGTTAAAAAAAATAAATAAACTTTCTACTATTAAACAGTTTTGAAAACCGAAATCTACGGTTTTAAAATTTATTGCTTGATTTTTACATTTATTTTTATTTTGACCTGTCTCGTTTGATATTTTCCATTTCTGGAATATGGTGTCACTAAATTAAATGCATTGTTAAAAAATATAAATAAAATTTCTTCGATTAAACAGTTTTGAAAACCCAATTCTAGGTGTTTAAAATTTATTGCTTGATTTTTACATTTATTTTTATTTTGGCCTGTCTCGATTGATATTTTCCATTTCTGGAATATGGTGTCACTAAATTAAATGCATTGTTAAAAAATATAAATAAACTTTCTTCGATTAAACAGTTTTGAAACCCGAAATCTACGGTTTTAAAATTTATTGCTTGTTTTTTACATTTATTTTTATTTTGGCCTGTCTCGTTTGATATTTTCCATTTCTGGAATATGGTGTCACTAAATTAAATGCATTGTTAAAAAATATAAATAAAATTTCTTCGATTAAACAGTTTTGAAAACCCAATTCTAGGTGTTTAAAATTTATTGCTTGATTTTTACATTTATTTTTAATTTGACCTGTCTCGTTTGATATTTTCCATTTCTGGAATATGGTGTCACTAAATTAAATGCATTGTTAAAAAATATAAATAAACTTTCTTCGATTAAACAGTTTTGAAACCCGAAATCTACGGTTTTAAAATTTATTGCTTGATTTTTACATTTATTTTTATTTTGGCCTGTCTCGTTTGATATTTTCCATTTCTGGAATATGGTGTCACTAAATTAAATGCATTGTTAAAAAAAATAAATAAACTTTCTACGATTAAACAGTTTTGAAAACCGAAATCTACGGTTTTAAAATTTATTGCTTGATTTTTACATTTATTTTTATTTTGACCTGTCTCGTTTGATATTTTCCATTTCTGGAATATGGTGTCACTAAATTAAATGCATTGTTAAAAAATATAAATAAAATTTCTTCGATTAAACAGTTTTGAAAACCCAATTCTAGGTGTTTAAAATTTATTGCTTGATTTTTACATTTATTTTTATTTTGGCCTGTCTCGATTGATATTTTCCATTTCTGGAATATGGTGTCACTAAATTAAATGCATTGTTAAAAAATATAAATAAACTTTCTTCGATTAAACAGTTTTGAAAACCCAATTCTAGGTGTTTAAAATTTATTGCTTGATTTTTACATTTATTTTTATTTTGGCCTGTCTCGATTGATATTTTCCATTTCTGGAATATGGTGTCACTAAATTAAATGCATTGTTAAAAAAAATAAATAAACTTTCTACGATTAAACAGTTTTGAAAACCGAAATCTACGGTTTTAAAATTTATTGCTTGATTTTTACATTTATTTTTATTTTGGCCTGTCTCGTTTGATATTTTCCATTTCTGGAATATGGTGTCACTAAATTAAATGCATTGTTAAAAAATATAAATAAAATTTCTTCGATTAAACAGTTTTGAAAACCCAATTCTAGGTGTTTAAAATTTATTGCTTGATTTTTACATTTATTTTTAATTTGACCTGTCTCGTTTGATATTTTCCATTTCTGGAATATGGTGTCACTAAATTAAATGCATTGTTAAAAAATATAAATAAACTTTCTTCGATTAAACAGTTTTGAAACCCGAAATCTACGGTTTTAAAATTTATTGCTTGATTTTTACATTTATTTTTATTTTGGCCTGTCTCGTTTGATATTTTCCATTTCTGGAATATGGTGTCACTAAATTAAATGCATTGTTAAAAAAAATAAATAAACTTTCTACGATTAAACAGTTTTGAAAACCGAAATCTACGGTTTTAAAATTTATTGCTTGATTTTTACATTTATTTTTATTTTGACCTGTCTCGTTTGATATTTTCCATTTCTGGAATATGGTGTCACTAAATTAAATGCATTGTTAAAAAATATAAATAAATATTCTTCGATTAAACAGTTTTGAAAACCCAATTCTAGGTGTTTAAAATTTATTGCTTGATTTTTACATTTATTTTTATTTTGGCCTGTCTCGATTGATATTTTCCATTTCTGGAATATGGTGTCACTAAATTAAATGCATTGTTAAAAAATATAAATAAACTTTCTTAGATTAAACAGTTTTGAAAACCCAATTCTAGGTGTTTAAAATTTATTGCTTGATTTTTACATTTATTTTTATTTTGGCCTGTCTCGATTGATATTTTCCATTTCTGGAATATGGTGTCACTAAATTAAATGCATTGTTAAAAAATATAAATAAAATTTCTTCGATTAAACAGTTTTGAAAACCCAATTCTAGGTGTTTAAAATTTATTGCTTGATTTTTACATTTATTTTTATTTTGACCTGTCTCGTTTGATATTTTCCATTTCTGGAATATGGTGTCACTAAATTAAATGCATTGTTAAAAAATATAAATAAAATTTCTTCGATTAAACAGTTTTGAAAACCCAATTCTAGGTGTTTAAAATTTATTGCTTGATTTTTACATTTATTTTTATTTTGGCCTGTCTCGATTGATATTTTCCATTTCTGGAATATGGTGTCACTAAATTAAATGCATTGTTAAAAAATATAAATAAAATTTCTTCGATTAAACAGTTTTGAAAACCGAAATCTACGGTTTTAAAATTTATTGCTTGATTTTTACATTTATTTTTATTTTGACCTGTCTCGTTTGATATTTTCCATTTCTGGAATATGGTGTCACTAAATTAAATGCATTGTTAAAAAATATAAATAAAATTTCTTCGATTAAACAGTTTTGAAAACCCAATTCTAGGTGTTTAAAATTTATTGCTTGATTTTTACATTTATTTTTATTTTGGCCTGTCTCGATTGATATTTTCCATTTCTGGAATATGGTGTCACTAAATTAAATGCATTGGTAAAAAATATAAATAAACTTTCTTCGATTAAACAGTTTTGAAAACCCAATTCTAGGTGTTTAAAATTTATTGCTTGATTTTTACATTTATTTTTAATTTGACCTGTCTCGTTTGATATTTTCCATTTCTGGAATATGGTGTCACTAAATTAAATGCATTGTTAAAAAAAATAAATAAACTTTCTACGATTAAACAGTTTTGAAAACCGAAATCTACGGTTTTAAAATTTATTGCTTGATTTTTACATTTATTTTTATTTTGACCTGTCTCGTTTGATATTTTCCATTTCTGGAATATGGTGTCACTAAATTAAATGCATTGTTAAAAAATATAAATAAAATTTCTTCGATTAAACAGTTTTGAAAACCCAATTCTAGGTGTTTAAAATTTATTGCTTGATTTTTACATTTATTTTTATTTTGGCCTGTCTCGATTGATATTTTCCATTTCTGGAATATGGTGTCACTAAATTAAATGCATTGTTAAAAAATATAAATAAACTTTCTTCGATTAAACAGTTTTGAAAACCCAATTCTAGGTGTTTAAAATTTATTGCTTGATTTTTACATTTATTTTTATTTTGGCCTGTCTCGATTGATATTTTCCATTTCTGGAATATGGTGTCACTAAATTAAATGCATTGTTAAAAAAAATAAATAAACTTTCTACGATTAAACAGTTTTGAAAACCGAAATCTACGGTTTTAAAATTTATTGCTTGATTTTTACATTTATTTTTATTTTGGCCTGTCTCGTTTGATATTTTCCATTTCTGGAATATGGTGTCACTAAATTAAATGCATTGTTAAAAAATATAAATAAAATTTCTTCGATTAAACAGTTTTGAAAACCCAATTCTAGGTGTTTAAAATTTATTGCTTGATTTTTACATTTATTTTTAATTTGACCTGTCTCGTTTGATATTTTCCATTTCTGGAATATGGTGTCACTAAATTAAATGCATTGTTAAAAAATATAAATAAACTTTCTTCGATTAAACAGTTTTGAAACCCGAAATCTACGGTTTTAAAATTTATTGCTTGATTTTTACATTTATTTTTATTTTGGCCTGTCTCGTTTGATATTTTCCATTTCTGGAATATGGTGTCACTAAATTAAATGCATTGTTAAAAAAAATAAATAAACTTTCTACGATTAAACAGTTTTGAAAACCGAAATCTACGGTTTTAAAATTTATTGCTTGATTTTTACATTTATTTTTATTTTGACCTGTCTCGTTTGATATTTTCCATTTCTGGAATATGGTGTCACTAAATTAAATGCATTGTTAAAAAATATAAATAAAATTTCTTCGATTAAACAGTTTTGAAAACCCAATTCTAGGTGTTTAAAATTTATTGCTTGATTTTTACATTTATTTTTATTTTGGCCTGTCTCGATTGATATTTTCCATTTCTGGAATATGGTGTCACTAAATTAAATGCATTGTTAAAAAATATAAATAAACTTTCTTCGATTAAACAGTTTTGAAAACCCAATTCTAGGTGTTTAAAATTTATTGCTTGATTTTTACATTTATTTTTATTTTGGCCTGTCTCGATTGATATTTTCCATTTCTGGAATATGGTGTCACTAAATTATATGCATTGTTAAAAAATATAAATAAAATTTCTTCGATTAAACAGTTTTGAAAACCCAATTCTAGGTGTTTAAAATTTATTGCTTGATTTTTACATTTATTTTTAATTTGACCTGTCTCGTTTGATATTTTCCATTTCTGGAATATGGTGTCACTAAATTAAATGCATTGTTAAAAAATATAAATAAACTTTCTTCGATTAAACAGTTTTGAAACCCGAAATCTACGGTTTTAAAATTTATTGCTTGATTTTTACATTTATTTTTATTTTGGCCTGTCTCGTTTGATATTTTCCATTTCTGGAATATGGTGTCACTAAATTAAATGCATTGTTAAAAAAAATAAATAAACTTTCTACGATTAAACAGTTTTGAAAACCGAAATCTACGGTTTTAAAATTTATTGCTTGATTTTTACATTTATTTTTATTTTGGCCTGTCTCGATTGATATTTTCCATTTCTGGAATATGGTGTCACTAAATTAAATGCATTGTTAAAAAATATAAATAAACTTTCTTCGATTAAACAGTTTTGAAAACCCAATTCTAGGTGTTTAAAATTTATTGCTTGATTTTTACATTTATTTTTAATTTGACCTGTCTCGTTTGATATTTTCCATTTCTGGAATATGGTGTCACTAAATTAAATGCATTGTTAAAAAAAATAAATAAACTTTCTACGATTAAACAGTTTTGAAAACCGAAATCTACGGTTTTAAAATTTATTGCTTGATTTTTACATTTATTTTTATTTTGGCCTGTCTCGTTTGATATTTTCCATTTCTGGAATATGGTGTCACTAAATTAAATGCATTGTTAAAAAATATAAATAAAATTTCTTCGATTAAACAGTTTTGAAAACCCAATTCTAGGTGTTTAAAATTTATTGCTTGATTTTTACATTTATTTTTAATTTGACCTGTCTCGTTTGATATTTTCCATTTCTGGAATATGGTGTCACTAAATTAAATGCATTGTTAAAAAATATAAATAAACTTTCTTCGATTAAACAGTTTTGAAACCCGAAATCTACGGTTTTAAAATTTATTGCTTGATTTTTACATTTATTTTTATTTTGGCCTGTCTCGTTTGATATTTTCCATTTCTGGAATATGGTGTCACTAAATTAAATGCATTGTTAAAAAAAATAAATAAACTTTCTACGATTAAACAGTTTTGAAAACCGAAATCTACGGTTTTAAAATTTATTGCTTGATTTTTACATTTATTTTTATTTTGACCTGTCTCGTTTGATATTTTCCATTTCTGGAATATGGTGTCACTAAATTAAATGCATTGTTAAAAAATATAAATAAAATTTCTTCGATTAAACAGTTTTGAAAACCCAATTCTAGGTGTTTAAAATTTATTGCTTGATTTTTACATTTATTTTTATTTTGGCCTGTCTCGATTGATATTTTCCATTTCTGGAATATGGTGTCACTAAATTAAATGCATTGTTAAAAAATATAAATAAACTTTCTTCGATTAAACAGTTTTGAAAACCCAATTCTAGGTGTTTAAAATTTATTGCTTGATTTTTACATTTATTTTTATTTTGGCCTGTCTCGATTGATATTTTCCATTTCTGGAATATGGTGTCACTAAATTAGATGCATTGTTAAAAAATATAAATAAACTTTCTACGATTAAACAGTTTTGAAAACCCAATTCTAGGTGTTTAAAATTTATTGCTTGATTTTTACATTTATTTTTATTTTGGCCTGTCTCGATTGATATTTTCCATTTCTGGAATATGGTGTCACTAAATTAAATGCATTGTTAAAAAATATAAATAAACTTTCTTCGATTAAACAGTTTTGAAAACCCAATTCTAGGTGTTTAAAATTTATTGCTTGATTTTTACATTTATTTTTATTTTGGCCTGTCTCGATTGATATTTTCCATTTCTGGAATATGGTGTCACTAAATTAGATGCATTGTTAAAAAATATAAATAAACTTTCTACGATTAAACAGTTTTGAAACCCGAAATCTACGGTTTTAAAATTTATTGCTTGATTTTTACATTTATTTTTATTTTGACCTGTCTCGTTTGATATTTTCCATTTCTGGAATATGGTGTCACTAAATTAAATGCATTGTTAAAAAATATAAATAAAATTTCTTCGATTAAACAGTTTTGAAAACCCAATTCTAGGTGTTTAAAATTTATTGCTTGATTTTTACATTTATTTTTATTTTGGCCTGTCTCGATTGATATTTTCCATTTCTGGAATATGGTGTCACTAAATTAAATGCATTGTTAAAAAAAATAAATAAACTTTCTACGATTAAACAGTTTTGAAAACCGAAATCTACGGTTTTAAAATTTATTGCTTGATTTTTACATTTATTTTTATTTTGGCCTGTCTCGATTGATATTTTCCATTTCTGGAATATGGTGTCACTAAATTAGATGCATTGTTAAAAAATATAAATAAACTTTCTACGATTAAACAGTTTTGAAAACCGAAATCTAGGGGTTTAAAATTTATTGCTTGATTTTTACATTTATTTTTAATTTGGCATGTCTCGTTTGATATTTTCCTTTTCTGGAATATGGTGTCACTAAATTAGATGCATTGTTAAAAAATATAAATAAACTTTCTACGATTAAACATTTTTGAAAACCGAAATCTAGGGGTTCAAAATTTATTGCTTGATTTTTACATTTATTTTTATTTTTGCTATTCATTTGTGAGACTTTCCTTTTCTGGAATATGGTGTCACTAAGTTAGTTGCTGAATTAAAAAATATAAATAAAATTTCTTCGATTAAACAGTTTTGAAAACTGAAATCTACGGGTTTAAAATTTATTGCTTGATTTTTACATTTATTTTTAATTTGACCTGTCTCGTTTGATATTTTCCATTTCTGGAATATGGTGTCACTAAATTAAATGCATTGTTAAAAAATATAAATAAACTTTCTACGTGTTTAAAATTTATTGCTTGATTTTTACATTTATTTTTATTTTGGCCTGTCTCGATTGATATTTTCCATTTCTGGAATATGGTGTCACTAAATTAGATGCATTGTTAAAAAATATAAATAAACTTTCTACGATTAAACAGTTTTGAAAACTGAAATCTACGGGTTTAAAATTTATTGCTTGATTTTTACATTTATTTTTAATTTGACCTGTCTCGTTTGATATTTTCCATTTCTGGAATATGGTGTCACTAAATTAAATGCATTGTTAAAAAATATAAATAAACTTTCTTCGATTAAACAGTTTTGAAAACCCAATTCTAGGTGTTTAAAATTTATTGCTTGATTTTTACATTTATTTTTATTTTGGCCTGTCTCGATTGATATTTTCCATTTCTGGAATATGGTGTCACTAAATTAAATGCATTGTTAAAAAATATAAATAAACTTTCTTCGATTAAACAGTTTTGAAACCCGAAATCTACGGTTTTAAAATTTATTGCTTGATTTTTACATTTATTTTTATTTTGGCCTGTCTCGTTTGATATTTTCCATTTCTGGAATATGGTGTCACTAAATTAAATGCATTGTTAAAAAAAAAAAAAAATTTCTTCGATTAAACAGTTTTGAAAACCCAATTCTAGGTGTTTAAAATTTATTGCTTGATTTTTACATTTATTTTTATTTTTGCTATTCATTTGTGAGACTTTCCTTTTCTGGAATATGGTGTCACTAAATTAAATGCATTGTTAAAAAATATAAATAAAATTTCTTCGATTAAACAGTTTTGAAAACCCAATTCTAGGTGTTTAAAATTTATTGCTTGATTTTTACATTTATTTTTAATTTGACCTGTCTCGTTTGATATTTTCCATTTCTGGAATATGGTGTCACTAAATTAAATGCATTGTTAAAAAATATAAATAAACTTTCTTCGATTAAACAGTTTTGAAACCCGAAATCTACGGTTTTAAAATTTATTGCTTGATTTTTACATTTATTTTTATTTTGGCCTGTCTCGTTTGATATTTTCCATTTCTGGAATATGGTGTCACTAAATTAAATGCATTGTTAAAAAAAAAAATAAAATTTCTTCGATTAAACAGTTTTGAAAACCCAAATCTAGGTGTTTAAAATTTATTGCTTGATTTTTACATTTATTTTTATTTTGGCCTGTCTCGATTGATATTTTCCATTTCTGGAATATGGTGTCACTAAATTAAATGCATTGTTAAAAAATATAAATAAACTTTCTTCGATTAAACAGTTTTGAAACCCGAAATCTACGGTTTTAAAATTTATTGCTTGATTTTTACATTTATTTTTATTTTGGCCTGTCTCGTTTGATATTTTCCATTTCTGGAATATGGTGTCACTAAATTAAATGCATTGTTAAAAAAAAAAATAAAATTTCTTCGATTAAACAGTTTTGAAAACCCAAATCTAGGTTTTTAAAATTTATTGCTTGATTTTTACATTTATTTTTATTTTGGCCTGTCTCGATTGATATTTTCCATTTCTGGAATATGGTGTCACTAAATTAAATGCATTGTTAAAAAATATAAATAAAATTTCTTCGATTAAACAGTTTTGAAAACCCAATTCTAGGTGTTTAAAATTTATTGCTTGATTTTTACATTTATTTTTAATTTGACCTGTCTCGTTTGATATTTTCCATTTCTGGAATATGGTGTCACTAAATTAAATGCATTGTTAAAAAATATAAATAAACTTTCTTCGATTAAACAGTTTTGAAACCCGAAATCTACGGTTTTAAAATTTATTGCTTGATTTTTACATTTATTTTTATTTTGGCCTGTCTCGTTTGATATTTTCCATTTCTGGAATATGGTGTCACTAAATTAAATGCATTGTTAAAAAAAAAATAAAATTTCTTCGATTAAACAGTTTTGAAAACCCAAATCTAGGTGTTTAAAATTTATTGCTTGATTTTTACATTTATTTTTATTTTTGCTATTCATTTGTGAGACTTTCCTTTTCTGGAATATGGTGTCACTAAGTTAGTTGCTGAATTAAAAAATATAAATAAAATTTCTTCGATTAAACAGTTTTGAAAACCCAATTCTAGGTGTTTAAAATTTATTGCTTGAATTTTACATTTATTTTTAATTTGACCTGTCTCGTTTGATATTTTCCATTTCTGGAATATGGTGTCACTAAATTAAATGCATTGTTAAAAAATATAAATAAACTTTCTTCGATTAAACAGTTTTGAAACCCGAAATCTACGGTTTTAAAATTTATTGCTTGATTTTTACATTTATTTTTATTTTGGCCTGTCTCGTTTGATATTTTCCATTTCTGGAATATGGTGTCACTAAATTAAATGCATTGTTAAAAAATATAAATAAAATTTCTTCGATTAAACAGTTTTGAAAACCCAATTCTAGGTGTTTAAAATTTATTGCTTGATTTTTACATTTATTTTTAATTTGACCTGTCTCGTTTGATATTTTCCATTTCTGGAATATGGTGTCACTAAATTAAATGCATTGTTAAAAAATATAAATAAACTTTCTTCGATTAAACAGTTTTGAAACCCGAAATCTACGGTTTTAAAATTTATTGCTTGATTTTTACATTTATTTTTATTTTGGCCTGTCTCGTTTGATATTTTCCATTTCTGGAATATGGTGTCACTAAATTAGATGCATTGTTAAAAAATATAAATAAACTTTCTACGATTAAACAGTTTTGAAAACCGAAATCTAGGGGTTTAAAATTTATTGCTTGATTTTTACATTTATTTTTATTTTTGCTATTCATTTGTGAGACTTTCCTTTTCTGGAATATGGTGTCACTAAGTTAGTTGCTGAATTAAAAAATATAAATAAAATTTCTTCGATTAAACAGTTTTGAAAACTGAAATCTACGGGTTTAAAATTTATTGCTTGATTTTTACATTTATTTTTAATTTGGCCTGTCTCGTTTGATATTTTCCATTTCTGGAATATGGTGTCACTAAATTAAATGCATTGTTAAAAAATATAAATAAACTTTCTACGATTAAA